>CM035173.1:25035565-25385049 GCA_020205615.1 Panax quinquefolius
AATACAAGAATAATATAGATAATTGATATTATATTAATGTTATACAAATATTTTCTTAATATTTGTGTACAACTTTAAATAATTTATTTTAAGTAAAGGAGGGAATAGTATATATTAAGGGAGGGGAGGGAGCCATCATTAAGAGACCAGACAAGAATTAAAGGGAGCAATGACATTCTCATTAAATATAACCCCACCTGACTTACATATCTGTGGGCAACATATGAATTAAATAGTAAGGAAAGGAAAAAATGGGGTTGAATTAATTGAGCCAAGCAAAAGCAGGAGGAGTCCATGAAAGGGGTAGGTACAGGATTCAATCAGCTTGGTAATCTTGACTGGGTTATTACTAAAATAAAAATATGAGCCACTCAATTATGATTCTAGGGCATTATAGTTGTTTGGGAATCTCATAAAATTAATTTGTTATTGGTTCACATAGAAATCAATACAAGCAGACACCCTTTTGAACTCCAACCACTCTAGAACCAACAATATATCCAAATTAATCACACACACACACAAACACTAGCCTAATTTACAACTGGCAAGGTTTTGAAGTTTGCCAAACAGGCCCTTGACACATCATCATTAGGATTTTTCATTAAATCTAGTACTATGAAGGGTATTCATTTTCAAAAACTCTTGTGGAAATGAAAATTGGACATAAAAATTAGACATGATTGTATTTGAATTTTACTTATTTGTATTTTGACCTCCAATAGTAGGTAAAAATACAAATAGGTTAAATTCAAATATACTCATATCCAATTTTCATGTCCACCTAAAAGAACTCATTAATTTTAGTTTTCCTCTCTCTCTATACATATATACATACATATATATATATATACATATATACATACATATATAAGAGGGTGTATAATCTTATTTGTAAAATGTAATCATGTCATAAAAGAATATCAATCTTATGTACATGATAAGTTTCGTATTTGTAATTCGACTTAAATTTATCGTAATACATAACCGTTCTCATAGAAATCATACCCTATTTGGAAAACCCTAGTCAGGGATACCAAGAAGTTGTCTTCCTACATGAACATGAGAGGTCTAGAATAGCAAAGTCTAGTGTTGTCTTTCAAGAAGGAACAGGGACGGAGCCAGAATTTTTTTCTTTTTGGGGGGGTCAAAAAAATATATATTCGTCCACCATTACAAAATATATTTTTACTAAAACAAAAATAATGTAGGAATAGAATTTGCTTTTATAAAGACAACAAAACATAACAAAAAGTTCTTTTAACATATCAAAAAGTTTTGTCGAATTGCATCTGACGTTTTACTAAAAATGATTTGATTGTTTTCTCTTGAAAAATGACTCAATAGTATGTGATTTTCTCATTACTCTAAAACAAAAACAAAAAATTCAATTAACTATTTAATTTATTTCGCACATACATAATATATGTATCTTACACCGATATACACAAACCGTTAAGAACAACTGTTTGATTGCTAACAAGAGCATATATATTTATCTGCCTCGCAGCAAATTTATTACTATTAAGATCGTAATTAAGATATGCTATAATATATACTACAACACAACAGAAAAGAAATCATTTTGTCAAGAGTTCATCCCAACAGAAAAAAAAGCATAATAGGTGGTAGTTAAAAAAATTTAAAATCTTGGGTGGGCCATGACCCCCTGCAAATACCACATAGCTCCGTCCCTGAGAAGGAAAGTGTTCACTCCAAGCTTGCAAATAGTTGGCCCCCCAGACAAGGAATGGCCTAGCATGTGTGGGGTTGCTGAGCTTATAGCCATCCCATATACAAAGTTCTTGACCACAAATACAATAAATTTTTGTACTCATCTACTTTTGCCTCAGAACATGTGAATTCTTGTCTAGTAGGCAACAAGCAGTTTCAGTGGCCGCAAAACCACTCTTATCAAGTTAGTATTTAGTGTAGTTTGGGGTAGTCAATTCTTGGTAAAATTCAATTTCCATAAGTTACATTTTGTACAGCACGGAATTACAATTTTTAACTCTTAATACCTCTTAACAATTCGATTCGGTAAAATTAATAGTGAAGTTGTTTCGTAACATTTTTGTTCTTAATCGGTAAGAGAAAAATATAAATCTAAATCATTAAAACTCTCCTCTTAATGAAAACTTTAAATCTATTAAACCTCTATAAATATTGTACTCCATTCATTCCAAATTTTAAGATCATTAATGATTTTTGAAAAGTCAATTTGACATATTTTTAAATTTAAAAGTCATTTAGATGTTTTATACTTTTTAGTTATCGTACAACTTTTTAAGTTCATATGCAATTTCACTCGGATGATCTAACTTATTAAAATATACTAACCATTTAAATCTTAATTTATTTAGTTTTATCAAATAACACCTTAATCTTGTTTCTGTCTTCCAGAGGTCACAAGCAAGCACCCATGGACTAATATTCTCTGTTCATGTAGCATTTCTGCTGCCATATATAATGATTTCCCCCACCCTACCCTACCCTACCCTACCCTACCCTACCCTCAGAATAGTGATATTAACAACAGGATTGTCCGCCTATATCAAACCTCACTTTTAATATACTTTACTATCTACTTTACCCGACACTTCATTGAACTTCTTGATTTATGTTATCAGAATTCAGAGTGTAGGCATACACAGAACAGAAAATTAATCCATTTTCTTGGGATTGAAACACATTTTCTTGAAATAGAAGCATATGATTAACAACTTTACTGTGCAACTACCAAACTGATGAATATAAATATCCCACAACAAATAAAGACATCGAATCAACAATTAATTATATACAAGTATGGCTATTGAGAGCAACAGACTTGGCTATTGTAGGCGCTTGAAGCACCAAGGGCTTTTCGTTATGGTGCCCTTCAAGGGCTTGTTCGTTATGGTGAGCTTCAAGGGCTCATTCGTTATGGTGCATTGGGAAAATGAGCGGCTTTTTTAAGCTCGATCCCATAAAAAATGATACAGTAAGTTTGGGACTTAAAAGTTGTGTTTTTGAGTTAAAACAGTTGCATTTGAAATAACTTGTGTTTAGAAACCGAACATATACCAAATGTTTGATAGGTAAGCCACTTGAGCAAATTCTTAATATTTTAAACTTCATCTAGAGATTCTTTTTTTGGAATTATCTTCTGTTTTTAGTAATGGGGTTTAGCTAACCACATCCTATTATCTAATATTTTGCTTCTAATCTTCTTATGCATAATCATTCCTAGATGGTTTTAGTTCCAGATCCATTGTTTAGAGTTTCAATGATTTCTCACATGGAGTCTTGTTTTATTTTTTCTACTCCATTATCAGAAGAAACTAAAGTTAAAAACTTAATTGGGGTTGGAGAGTTTATATTCAATGTCTGTCCTTCACATGGCATTCCACATGGACTCCATTGTTTTACCTTCCAACCATGGATTCTTCTCTCTCCCCACACAACCACTCCCTCTCTTCTACTACAACCAATAGTCTAAAACCTTCATTTCAACATTCATATTCATATCAAAATGAATATATTAGTAAAAAAGAATTAACAAGTTGTTGTACTCATTGCTAGATTTTTGCAATTATTGCCAAAAGCTCACTTCTCTTATCATCATAACCACTGATTAATTATATCACCAAGAAAGTTGAGCCAAACTTAACATATATGAAGAAAAAGGGAATATGTGGCTTGCTACAACCAAGAGCTTGGCTATAGATCAGACTCGACTCAAAAGGACACACTATTCAATGAGTGTATCTATAGCTAATCTTGGCTATAACAAGCCACATATTCCTTTTCTCATATACATACATATATGTGAGTATTAAGCTTTTATATCGTATATGAAGTCCCAAGTTCACACTATCCAATAATTCCCACCAATTATGCCAAGCCAAGAACAGAAGATGTTCCTTCTACACATCAGTCTAAAAGGAAGAAGAGTATTAGTACTTTTTTCCTAACAATCAGCAGAATATTAGAGTTGTTAAATAATTGGATACATATACAAGAACATGGTTGTACAACCCTGTAGAAGAAAAAATTGAAAATGTCCAATTATCCAGTCCAATAAAACTGTCCGCCTAGGCTTATTCTTTAAACTGTAGTAAATTTCTCGCATTTTTAACATGTGGGGTAGGTTTTATAAGTACCTTATATATATATAGGGAAAAATATTATCACAGATATATTTTAAACGGTAGTAAATTTCTATAGTATTATTAACATGTGGGGTAGGTTTTATATATATATATATATATATATATATATATACACACACACACACACACACACACATAGAGGATCTCCAACGGACACTTAAAACTCCATCTCCCCCCTTCCCCATATCCACATGACAGCTTTTGGGATGTTGGCCTGGTTGCCTAAAACAATGAAGGATCCAAATAACTTATCCAAACTTTAATGAAGAGAAACAAGTCTATTTGCATGGATAGGGAGAGGGGGAGAGAGAAAGGGGTCAATGAAAACAACAATTCCATTTCCATTTCAAACTTGATCAAAAAAGTGACGATATAGAATACAACATTATATTTCAGACCCAAGAAATGTAAATTAAACTGACAGCACATTACGATCCAAAAACACAAAAGCAAATCTGTCTTTAGAAATTCAGATGATGTTCAGTAGGCATCAGTAAGTGATGAGTCTTTTTCGTTTTTCTTCTGATTCATGTTTGTATTGTATGTTTACTTTTAAAAACTGAGATTGACAAGAAATCCTCACATGAAACCTAATTAAGTTATCATTAAGAAAAGCAAAATTGCCTATTGCAACAAAATAAAATTTGGAATTAAATCTCTTTTTTTTTCTTGAAGCATTAAATCCCCACACAGGGAGTAAGGAGGAACCAACTTGGGTGCAATTAGATCCCACAGTATACACAACCATTTTTCATTTCTATGTTACTTAATAAACAAGACTTCAAAAGAGGCTTCTTTTAGTATTTCCACGTCTGCAAACTGGATTGGAGAAAGAATATTTCATGGTAATATCACCTTTTGCTCTTTCATCACATAAGGAAAGGAGAGGGCTACTTCATCAATAGTGATGCATAAATCCCAAATAAATGAGAAATGTGAAGAATGTGCTTTACCTCACTTCACCGGTTATAAGATCACTTATTTTTTTATTCCATCTATTTTCTAGCCTAACTAGGTGAGGTTGATGTATGTCCGTTCTCCACCTTCTATTTGCCGCCATTATTGCAACAAAATGTTTTCATATAAAAAATTAGACTATATTTAAGGAAATAAAGATTTTTGATGATTCTGGTGGAGGGTATTTTTATGTTCATTAAAGAACTTCACAAAAATCACTTCCTTTGCAACAAGTTTAACTTATTCCTCTAATCTTAGCTGCAGCAAACAATACAATGCCAACGCCAACACTAATAAACTAAATCAGATGGAAATTTTAAGACAAAGTACAACTAAACCGGGCTTCAATTTTGAAGTGATGATTGGTTTAATGTCATTAAATTTCAGGACCAAAGTTTCATTGATGAGTATGACATAACCCACAAATCAATGTAACTAATAAACTCACACCCTAGTTCTTATATGGGCCATACTTTAGTCCCAGACATCTAGGCTCAATGCTAAGTCCCCTACTCAGATCTCACTACTTTTTGAGATATATTCCTGCTACAAAGTTCCCAACAACAAATTAACGTACAGTGTGGAAAGCATAAAGCACATAACTATCAACAAAGGAACAAGAAAAACACCAAAATTGTATGTATTCAATTTCTTCAATGTGTATGTAATTTTAGAACTGACACCCACCACCTAGTCATAACATTTTCTACCTATAGGACAGAACCCGACTCTTGTACAATTACATTGTGTAATCAAATACAAAACAGCTTCATTATTTGAATTGTCAGATTGATATTTACAACAGTGAGACTCTCTCTAAGGTGGGGTTATTTTGGAAGGCTATAGCTGAAATTCTATGCTACTTATCCTCTTTTTTATCTCATCCATGGTCGTTCAAAAACCTGTCTTTCGCACTATCAGAAGGACTGCTCAAGGATATGCATATTACTTTGCTTTGGTTGCCGTCAGGAACCACTATTCAGTTAGTCTTTATCTCAATATTATCACTCTCCTTTGAATTGGTATCAGAGTCATCACGAGGAAGGAGACCAAGTAGTGGTAAAGGTAACAAGGAGCTCAGATTGCATAGAATTATCAGAAGGGCCAAGTTGTCAAACCTGTCCTTAGTGATACCAAATAGCTGGGTAAGACCAGCACCAATCAGACCCCCAATGACACTCCCTCCATTGGATACAGACATAAGAGTCGCAAAAAGTGTTGCTTCCATTCCCTCTGGGCATAATCTTGCTGCTAACACAAGAACGGGCATAAAAGAGGCCTGCAATAGAACCACTAATTAGTCATGCAACAGAATCGGCAGAGGGGCTGTACCTAAAACAACTAACTAGAAACCAGAACAGTGACAGTGTAGAAATACATTACTTGACCAAGAACTGTTAGAATCATAGAGTCCCCAATTGCAAACCACTCGTCGCTTATACCAAACTGGCGATTTAATCCAGTAACGAGAAAAACCTATTATAAAAACATGTAAGTTCCACTGACAAGAAAATTAAGAGAATTTTCAACTAAAAGGTGAAACTTAAAATAACACAAACCTGAGTCATCCCAAGAACTGTGCCAAAGATAGTCGTTACAAGAAATATTTTCCGCAATGGAACATTTTTCAGGAAACCATTATATAGTCCAACGCCCAGAAGTGAAGCCACTGAAGTCACAAGCTTAACACGTCCTAGAAATTCTGGGTTGAAGCCAAGTTTATTTGTGCTGAAAGCAAATCATCTTTTGTCATGGATTGCGCTGCGCGTATATGGTAATAACATATACAAAAGGGTTTCCAAACGACCACAAATCATGTAGCAGAATGTGAAGGGCAAAGATATGCAAAAGCAAGGGTGAAACATACCTGAAGTAAAACATGGCAGACTCCGAATGTGGTGTAGCCTGCCACAGGAAGATAAATAACGTGGGAAGAAATACGTTTCGCTGCCTGACAGCATCCCACAACTGAACAATGCTGTCTTTTGAGCTAGCAAGAAAGCCTGGATTGGTCAAAGTTTTATTCTGTCCCCTTGCTGGGGCAGCCACGGGTTGCTCTTTGACAAGTACTGCAACTGCTGATGTTAGCAATGGAAGTAATGCTGTAACACCAAAGACAAACCTGCAATACTAAAGATTTCATAAGAAATTGCAGGCCAAAACGATCAGCAGTTCTAAGAAATTAAAGTCAAAGAAAACCACCTAACGTACCTGACACCATAAGCATCCACCAGCGACCCACTAAAGTAGGCACTCACGATCCCACCAAAAGCTGAAGAACCCCAACATAATGACTGGAGAGATCCTGACATGCTTTGTGACTCACCACGAGCCCTCTCTACAACCATAGAATCTACGACCTATACCATGATTAATTTTCCATAGAAATGAACACAAGTAAAATAAAACTACCATAGAATCTACGTCTTATATATAACCATGATTCAGTTTCCATCAGAAAATTTTACAAATGAATCACAATTAAAGTAAAACTACAACACTACAGAGGGCACAAAAGAATAAGTGCACTTTTCATTATAGGCTTAAATTTTAAATTAGAGACAAATTGTTGATATCAGTATTATTTGTATTTGAGAAAAAGGTAATCTTGCTGAAACCATTAGTTTACAATCCTAGCTGGTCCATGTATTTATACAAGTATAAGAGATCATATACCGTCACATAGAGACATATAACAAGCATTCATGGCATACGTGGATCATGTATGCACACACGAGTCTTTGACTCTACTGGTGTAGGTTAGGATGAATGCAAGGAATCCATCAAGTCTCTCTCCTCTCCTCCTAATCATGGAGAAATGTTATTTTACATCCCCCAACTAAGCAACTCCCATCTATTTCGTTCTTGCGCACTTAGTAAACATCTAAGGACCAAATACCATCACCACACATTGTATCATAACATACTTTCTATATCTAACTTGTACTTAAAAAAAAGTCCCAACTTTATGAACTTTAAATTCCGTTTTATAGGTAATATTCCAAAGAAAATTTAGGTTACGCTTCTTATATCACATAAATGGTAAGCAACTTTCATTGACTATGTTGGCTTTTTGGCGACATTATGTGCTTTTTCTTTTGAAAGGAAGAAAAAAAATTCAACAAAAAAAGAAAAGACTTGCATATAATATTGTTTTTGTTATATTTTGTCTTCTAATAAACAGGTCAAATGTATTTATGGTCACTAAACTGAAGCCATTTTTACAAATTCATCACTCTAGTGGAAAAGCTACAAGTCAACTCACTGAACTCTCATTGGTTTACAAAAAATATAAGCAAGGAACCATGACAAAGAGCCAAAGTTCAACAGCAGGGAAACCTCCGATAAGTGAGGAAACACTTGCAACCACTGTTATTTTGCTCCCGAAGTAGAGAGAGGGAGAGACAGATTCTGGTCTGTTAGGTGTAAAGACACGGCTTATTGCATATTAACTACATAACTAGGAGATTTAAGATCCAAAAAAGTACAGTGAAATTTGAAAATCCTTCACGTGACTAGGTTCAATGGCCCCAACATTGGAAACCTAAGATATGGTAAATGCATTATCACTGCTTTGAAAACATCACCAAAACAACTTTATTTATGTACAAATTTAGGTCCAATATACAAAATGTTGGGAAAAAATAAACAATATATAAATATAAAAAAAAAGACCAGAAACCCATACAAGTTGGTACACATTTTTTTAACTCAAAATTTGAAGAAGTGAAAACAAAACAATTGATAAATTATCCCTAAATTAATGTCCAAGACAATCCATAATGCAACAAAACACACATTAAAAACAGAAAACTGAGATAAATAGTTGCAGGACAATTAGTAAATCGATATTCTAAACTAAATTGTATTGCAATTTGCATAATTTACTATATCAACATCAAACTGTTAATGCAGGAGCAGCAGTAAGGAAATAACAGAACAATGAATATTTAAGGAAGGAGAAGAACTGGACTTTTTTATTTATCTGTGGTACATTCCATATGACAACAAAATGACATTAGAATCAAGGTGCCTAACAACATGATAAGGCTGGTTCAAATTTAAAAACTAAACTGATTCAGATAGAAGGATTTTATTCAAAAAATAACTAACAGCTGAAAACTAGAAACAGAAAATCTGGTGGAGTTTGAATTAACATCCAACACAAACTTAGTATACATATCTGACTAGAACTACAATACGTGTCATCTCAAAGTCAAAGAATATAAATATATACATATCATAGAACGGTGGATACTTACAACATCTGAGAAGGCAACAGAAAGAGATCCAATGAGTATGGAGAAAGCGGCACCATACTTCCCGTCAACAAAGGTGGCCATCAAACTCCATGAAAGGGCTCCAAGAAGTCCAGATAAAATCAGGTATGACCTTCGCCGATATCCAAAAAGTGGGACTGAATCACTAAAATGGTAAAAGCATTATTAAAGAGAGTTACGAGTTGAGGTCAATATGAAAAGAGAGAGAGTAATGAATAGAAAATTAATATGCACCTGATAAACCCATACAAAGGCTTGATAAGCCATGGTAATGATGAGAAACCGGATATCACAGCTGTCTAGTCAAGCATATATAACTTCTTCAGCGCGCATTTATATTAATTAGGACAATCAACGAATGGAAAATAAGAACTTAAATTCATACACAAAAAGAACGCAAGATAACAGTATAATTATCAATTAGAATGCATTACTATCCAAAGCATGTTCAACGAGGTAAACACAGTGGAATAAAAAGACAGGAAGACAGACATGAGGTACAGGTGAACATTCACAAACTACATTCTTTAAAATCTCTCAGAATATGACATACCTCCGCAGGATCTAGATGCAGATCATCTTTCAAGTAAAAGCTAACAGCAAGCCTAGAGAGGCCTAAGACGCCTTGGACAAAATACACCATAGCAACCGCAACGTTATCTGGGGTCAAGTCCACACCAAAGCATCTAACAGCACTGACAGAATGTATTTTCTTGTGTGGAGCAGTTTTACTGGTGGAGCATGTCTCGGTTTCTACGTTTTCTGTCACTAAATGATTTGAATCACCTTTTCCTGCAGTTGGTTCAGGAAAAAAATATATTATGCGAGAGAGACATTATACTTCTAAACCTAAAAGATACATATACAATATTATACACACATCCTTTTAACATTTTGTTGAAAGCCATTACCCAATTTTGTCCTTTAGCATGTTTGTAAGATACAACTGATTGCTCTCAAAGGAATGTTCTACTATTACATCTACCAGGATGAATGTAGGGTGTGACCAGCAGGGCCATGAACACCAAAAGCCGAAAGCTTTAGATACTTTTTCTTATTACAGTGCCACCAGACCTTTAACATTTAATAGATAGCCTTCAAAAGCAGAGACTTTGTGAACACTTGCTTAGTTTCCATTCTTGCCCGTTTCTAATCTTTAGTAAATGGATTTTCAACCTTTCTTCTAACTATTTAAACTTTATGCTTCCAATAATTATAGCTTGGGTTGGACTATTTTCTTTACTTTTAATTCCTCATCCTACTTCCCAATTGCCTGTGTTATTTGGAATATATAAATTATAGATACATGTTGGCCATTAGAAATTTGAAGTCCAGAAATAATAACAATATTTACAACAAATATAGACATATACACATCCAAGTTCTCCATTATAAATGTAAAGCTGATGTATTAATTGTATAGGAATCTTACGATTTCTAGAATCTAGAAAGGGTTCATCTTCCGAATCCCGTCGATAGGACGGCGCCGGAATGGAAACACTGACGGACATGTCGTTTTCCGGCGGCCTCCGAAGTGATTTCTTCCGTCGGTTTGTTCTGCGGGCGCCGGCGACGAGCCTGATATGTCTCCGTTGGATCTGGGAGAGGATAGGAGAGAGGGAGAAGAAAGACAAAATTGAGTTTTGCGAGGGTAGAATTGAGATAGAAAGTGAGGTCCTTGTTGCCATTATTTAAGTAATTGTTTTTCCAAGGCGTACCTCCAGCAATTTTTAAAGGAGATAGCTTTCTTAAATGTCGAAATTATCCTGAACAATTATACCTGGCAAAATTGGCCCAGGCCCACGGGCTGGGCTGACCCATAAAAATTAGGCTTTGGGAGTCCATGGAAACTTCAAGGTTTTTCTATTCTGCTACTCGCCCGTTTTTTTTTTTTTAAAATAAAATTTTGCTACTTGCTTTTAAACACAAGACTTATAAGTAAATAAATAAGAGCTCAAACCAACTAAGCCTACAACAACTATTTATTTTAATGCAATCTTCAATAAATTTTAACTATATTTGAAAATTATAATTAAGATATGTAGTTAATGTAGGTAATTAATTAATAATACTATTAAAATTTTAATTGATTGAGATATGTAGTTAATAATTTCAAAGTATAAAACTATTAAACTAACAATTATTAGTTTAAGTTAGATAATATAATTATAAAATTTAAAATTATCTATATATTAGTATTAATTACGGTATTAATTATTTTTAAAAGTTAAATAAATTATATTAATTTTAAAGAATCAAATTTGATTATATACTTTGAATTACTAGCAATATATAATCAAGAATCAACCACTAATTTTTTAGATTGGAAGTCCAAAATCTATACACAATAATATAGATAATTTTATCCCTTAATTATGCAATTCCCTACTTATTGTAGTACATTTGGAAAGTAAATCAATCATTATCCCTTAATTATGCATTCCCTACTTATTTGGAAAGTAAATCAATCATTATCCCAAATCACGCTTTTAGAATAATATCTAAAATTATAATACTATTAAAATTTTAATTGATTGAGATATGTAGTTAATTTAAGTAATTAAAATTATTATTAATATTTATTATTATTACTATTTTGGTGTATCAAGATTTTGAAAAAAAAAAAAAAAAAAAAGGAAAGAAAAAAGGTTTCGTGGTTGCTACTACTACCAACCCAAAGCCATTGAGCCTTACTTTTTCGACCAAAACCCGTAAATTTGCTTTTAGTCTGAATTCGCTTTTTGGCCTTCATTGCTTACCTTTACCAAACCAGTTCACTACCAGTTGCTGTGTCATGAACAATCCTCATCAAGGTTTAATATAATTTTATCCATCTAGGATTTAAATTACACCGATTCACTTAAAATCGCTCACATACAACTCGTATATATGTTTTATACGTTGGCCATCAAAATATGTATGTATCGTATGCAAGCGATTTTATGTTTTATTTTTTAAATTATGATTATTTGTGAAAACTAAGGAATAACAGATCACAGTAGCAATGAAATGTGGAGAGAAAAATATTCTCATTTTCGTCAGAAAATTATTACAAAAACAGTAAGTCAAAATCATACACACCAAAACTATTTATACTAAGAACATTGCTTGAAAGATAAGCTAACCTCACTACTAACTCTAGTTAATTCTAATCTAACTATAGTATATAAATTAGCTTGTCATCACTATCAAGTGATCAAGACTATTCTAAGTTTTCTATGCTCCATCATAAGGACTAGATGTGTTCACACTACTATTATCTCCGTCCTTTCATTCTTTGTAGTTCAGAGTCACAATCTTCGAGACATTTTATCATGGAAAGCTTCAGCCTTTAGTATCATGTGGACTTGGTTGTGAATAATGTCTTCACGCATACGTCGTGTGTAAGTAGTCAGAATCAGTCAGAGTAGCTGCAGATATCCATAATATTCCCCACAAGTTGAAGGTGTGCAAGGATCAAGAGGTTCAACTTGAAAAGAATATTCCAAAGTGAGAATAGCGAGCCAAAGGTTTGGTGAAAATATCCGCCAATCGAGCCATTCAGAAATATGTATACAGTTGAATGACACCTTCAAGAACCTTATCACACACAAAGTGACAATCTAGCTCAATATGCTTGGTACGAAAGCATGTTGAGCGAGATTAGATGCAATATTAATAAGAAGACTATTGTCAATACATGAATAATCAGAAGCTTAGAAACTAGAAACCTCAAATCGCTTAATAATCCATGAAGCTACAATAGTTCACAAGTGGTCGTAGCTAAAGATCGATATTCTGCTTCAGCAGAGGAACGAGAGACCACTGTTTGCTTCTTAGCTTGCCAAGAAATAAGAGAAGAACCAAGAAGAAAACAATACCCAGTAATTGATCGTTTGGATTGCTTACAAGTACCCCAATCACTATCACTATAGCCAACTAATTCAAAGGAGTTTGCAGAAGAAAACCATAAACTATGGCCAATAATAAACTTAACATATCAAAGAACTCTGAGAAGAGCTTTGAAATGAGGCTCTCGTGGGGCAGAAACAAACTGACTAAGATAGTGAGCAGTAAATGAGAGATCAGGCCTTGTGATGGTTAAATACATAAGTTTGCCTATCAAACGCCCTCAGATAAAAGAAGCATCACTAGCAGAGATAATAAAGACTCTCATCAATTTGGAGGCGTTTGTTAGTATCCATGAGAATACTCAAAGGCTTACTAGCCAAAAGACCAGCATCTGTGACAAGATCCAGAGCATATTTCTTCTGACTAAGAGACATTCCGTCAGAAGTGCGAAATACCTCAATACCTAAATAATAGGATATCAAACCAAGATCCTTTATACTAAATTGAGTGTCTAAAAAAACTTTCAATTGAGTAATATGATCTTCATTGTTTCCACATGTGACGCCCCCAAAATAGGTATACATCACCCATTCTGAGTTGTCAATATACATGGTACGTAAACAACTATAATTTTATTATTACAAAGAAGAAAAGCGTGAGTTTGAATACAAATATTATCTTCTAGACAATATCTATACTCAAATAAATCCTCATCACATTTATTGATACATTATTTTACAAAAATGGTGAGGACTACTAAACAACTCTCTCTAGAACTTTCATTCCATACCTCTCACTCGCACTCATTATATTCTCGCCTCCCGAGAAGAAACATGGAACAAAAAGGAAAAGGGTGACCTCAACTAGCCCAAGAAGAATATTATGACTAAGATAATATACAACAAATTATCGTTAGTCTTCAACAGGGAAAAATCTAGTAGAATACAATAGACAACAAATTTTAAATCAATATTCGCAGCGGAAATAATAATTCATTAGAAGAGTTAAGTAGAGAATGCAAACTACTATCTTCTATGTATGAATTTAAAAGTTCACCGCTCATCTTTTATCCCCGTAACATCAATCAATATATATCTAGAATCAAATATTCATCTTTGCAGACTCTGAGCCAAAGATATTCATCATTAGTCATGTTCATCTAAACACTGTTCATCTTCGCACTACGGGCCAAAGATATTCTTCAGAAATCATTCATCTTGCACCACAGCCAAAGATATTCCATAATATCATCATTTAAGACTGAAGATGATGAAAATATTTTAAAAGAAACGAATCCAAAGGAAACAAAATGACAAGGATTAAGGATTAAGGATTCGTACTTTGTTTTATCCACGCCCAAAAATACCTCAAAAATAATCACAATGGTGTAAAATTCAAGAATGATCAAAACATGGATACAATCAAAGCTAGTATCCGTAATAGATATTTTGGACTTAAAAGAAATTTTTTTTATTTTTTCGATGAATAGTCTTGAGTATTCGTGAATAAAGGTCAAGATCACGTGAATAAATAGTCAGATATCGTGAATAAGAATCTGACACCAA
Source organism: Panax quinquefolius (assembly GCA_020205615.1). Lineage (NCBI taxonomy): Eukaryota > Viridiplantae > Streptophyta > Magnoliopsida > Apiales > Araliaceae > Panax > Panax quinquefolius. The sequence continues at coordinate 25,050,353 of CM035173.1, forward strand.
AAGTTCCAAATTTGATAAAACTTGAGATCAATATTTCAACATAATGATATTGAAGAAATAATATCATTACGAAAAAAAATAATATCCCTTACCTCACAAAGACAAGATTTCTAGTTAAAACAGGATATAAAGGCTATGACTTGAACTTGCACCAGTATAGCAATACTCAAAGTATACTCAAAATACTCACAAGAATACGCCGATAATATAGAGAGAGAAAACTTGATTTCGTGTGATTTTCAATTCTAACCCAAGACCCTATTTATAGAAATTGCTTAGAACATTCAAAGCGTAAAATTTAATATAATATTAATATATATAAAATTTTTCCTACGCACACTCTTATAAACTGAAATCAGCTCATTTCAACAACCAACCAAGCCCACCAAACATATCAAAAACGTTTTTCTAATTTAAATTATTTTAAACTTCCAAAAATCAATTATTTCGGAGCTTCGGAACTTCAATAATTCATAATAAATAGCCCTTTATCAGAAAAATTCAAATCTCGCGATTTTTTATAGGAAATTCAATTCTCTACAACTTTACAGAAGAAAGTTTTTCCAAATTCCAAAAAAAAATTGACCGAAATCCACAAACCAAGCGATTTTATGTGCTATAATCAAATTTCACCTAATAAATGGGGTCCAATTGACATGTTTAACATGTTTTAAACATTTATTGCAACAAAAATACTCTTCCTCTTCAGATACTCATATATCCCACATTCGTTGTAAAAATATCACCATTATTATATTATTAAAATATAATAATACATTTAAATGAATTATCTTATCAGAAAAAGATAAAATTTCAATTTTCAACAATTGTCACATTAAAATTTTTCTCCATCTATATCCACATAAAATCAATATTTTCCTCATCATATGAATCAATAATTAATTATTCACAAATAATATTATGTAATCACAATATTGATAACTAAGCAGCGGATTCAGTGAAAGCAGGGCTTTCCAATAAGAATTTCTCCTTACTGGGGTGCAATTAGGTGACCAAACCTCTCCTTAGACAAAACTTTCTAGACATTGCCAATGTAAGACCCCGAATTTTATGAAATAAAAGTATTCAATTTTTCTTATAATTACTATTTAGTAAATGGTTAAATTGATAAAAGTTAAAGTTAAGGGTGATATATGAATTTTTTTCAAAAATACACAAGTGGTTATAAAATATTCATTGTTGTTTGGGAATATTCGTTTGGTCGTGGAATATTCTTTCGCTTCGGGAATATTCGATGATTTACCGCGTTAGATCATTCATGGGCCCATATAATGTAATAAGCGCATCGGATGGAGAAAACGACAAATTTGAGTTTTTATAAATAATCTGGCGTAATCATATCAAGTTAACACTTCGTTGGAATACGGTTGGTAAAGTAAAGTAATACGCGTTGTTGACGCGAAGAAGACACGGTATTACAAGATTTTTTCAATTATTGATTCTTACGTGAGAAAGGCACTACTCAATAATTGTTACGATAATTCTTATTCAATATTTTATTATATTGATTCAATAATTGATGCGTTGATATTTTATATTATTGTTGTTCAATAATTATCACTGCACAGTATTTCCCATTATCAGATCAATAATTCATATTATTTGAATAATATTATTAGATAGCATTATTGGCAATGTCTAGAAAGTTCGTCAAGGAGAGGTTTGGTCACCTAATCATTGTATTTAGTAAGGAGAAATTCTTATTGAAAAGCCCCTCTTTCCTCGAACTACACGGTTGTCATAAATGTGATTACGTAATATTATTTGTGAATAATTAATTATTGATTCATATGATAAGAAAATATTTATTTGATGTGGATATAAATGATGGATTTATTTATGTGGTTATAAGTGAAGGAATTAATGATGAGGTGTTTTATCGGTATTTGTCGAAATGGAGAACAAAATATGGGATTTTCGAAAAATTAGTTTATTACTTGATTTTGTAAAATCCATAACTCTTTGTGTATAATGAGTTAAGAGATGAGCCATATATCAAAAGAAAGCCCTAGAAGTAAGCTAATCTGTAGAAATTTGAATCACCCAAAAATTCTTTGTAGATATTTCGTGGTGAAATTTTGAATGAAATCTGTCCAGAAGGACTAATAGTCCAAAAAAAATTGTTCTTCTTCAAAACTATATTGCGTGAGTTATAAATTTTGATCCGACCGTTGGATCGTTGTAATTTTTGGATATGTTATACATATATAAGTTGAGTATAAGTCCACAAATTTTGAACCGTTAAAAATGAACGATATGATTTGTTATGAATTTTAAGAGGTAATCGATTCGGAAATTAGGTTTTGGTGGAAAATTCTAGAATTGAGTGGGCCCCACTCTTGGTTGTTGGGGAAGATGGCTGATTTTTGGTGGGTGGAATAGTAGCAGTAAAAGCCATCAGTTGTTGAGTTAAGTCTACTACTTGCGTGCTAACATTTTCCTATAAATAGAGGGCTAAGTTAGAATTGAAAATCACACCGTAAAAACAAGCTTTTCTCTTTTCTCTCTAGATTATTGAGTGTAATTTGTGAGTATTTTGATACTTGGTGAGTTGATATTCATCGCTGCAAGTTTCGCTCAGTAATCATATTTGATATCCCGTCGGAAGTCTTGCTCTTTTGAGGTAAGGGGTAGTAAAGGATATTTTTTTTTTTTCAGTAATGATATTATTTTTCAATATCATTATCTTGAAATATTAGTATGGATTTTATTGTGGAATTTCTACCTTTTTGTGTGGGGTTACTATTCACGATCTGACTATTCATCATATATCGACACTATTCATGTATATAATACTATTTACGATATGACATTATTTACGATACCAAGATTATTACTTAATATTTTGAGTCTTATTCACGAGTTCTTATTCACGAGTTACTATTCACGAGTTACTATTCATGAGTTACTATTCACGAGTTACTATTCACGAGTACTATTCATGAAGCGTGAAGATGTTTTTTTTGTGGAATTTCTATCTTTTGGTGTCTGAGTTCTTATTCACGATACCTGTAAGACTATTCACGATATAAGACTATTCAATAGAAAAATGAAAATTTTTCTTTTCGTCTAAAATATCTATTCGGATACTAGCTTTGATTGTATCCATGTTTTGATAATTCTTGAATTTTACACCACTATGATTATTTTGAGGTATTTTGGATGTATAAATTAGAGTTATGGATTTTATGAGAAAAGACTATTTTAAAAGTAACTATTTATAACTCCTTGCGGTTAACTCCAAAATTGATGAAATTTTTATTGAGAGTACATCTATATAATATCGATTGTACTCTGTGAATTTCAAAATTTTTGGACAAAAGTACAATTTATGATAAATGTTTAAATATTCTATTGGTTTTGGCCATGTGAAAAATAGTAAATGAATTTTTAAAATTTCGAGAAAAATATATATTCAATATGGGACTATATTCTTCTAAATCCCGGAAAATAAATATTTTTAGAACCGATTTGGTATTTTCATGAAAATGTTCTAGTTATGAGCAAATGAATTAAATATGTTATGTGAAGTAAGAAAATTAGAAAATATGATTTTATGGTTTGAGAATCATATATATATGAGGTATATATGCAGATTTTTGATGAGGGTTTTAGTTATTGGTGATGAAATTTTATGAGTTTGGCATTTTATGATGATTAAATGCATTAATTAGTAAAGTGTAAACAATTTAATTAAATTATTTATAAGTTTCATGAAATGATTAAAATATTATTATAATATTAATAATATTAGATTATGAGATTTCTAAGTGATTTATAACATTTGGATTAAGGTGTTATAAATATGGATATGAATTTTATTATGAAACTTTATCTTTTTCGTATCGAGGTTACTTATGCACGATATCACGGGACTATGTCACGAATACGAGTACTATTCACAACAAATTGGTTTCTTCTCCGACCAAATTATTGTTGATCTTACTCTTGAAATTAAAACCATGTTTTGATTATATTGTTTTTATATAACATTCTTATAACCCTAATGATGATATTTCTCTTTGACTTGAGTGTAAAGATGGGTAGATTATTGGTATGATCGTGACCATAGGTTCTCTTTGGCCGAAGTGCAAAAGTTGAATTGTTGACTGGTATGATCATGACCATTGAATTTACAATTGAATATTTTTAACTTAAGTGCAAAGGTGAATTGATCAACATGGTTATAATTATTGTTATATAACTTCTGAAATGATTATGTATTTCTTTGATATAAGAATATCTTTGGGCTCGTTGTGCAAAGATGACTGTTGTTGAATATCTTAAGTTCTGTAGTGCAAAGATGAATTATTGATGAATATCTTTGGCTCAGTAATGCAAAGATGACTGTTGTTGAATATCTTTAAATTTGTAGTGCAAAGATGAATTATTGATGAATATCTTTGGCTCGTAATGCAAAGATGACTGTTGTTGAATATCTTTGCTTTGTAGTGCAAAAATGAATTATTGATGAATATCTTTGGCTCATAATGCAAAGATGACTGTTGTTGAATATCTTTAGCTTTTGTAGTGTAAAGATGAATCTGTTGATGAATATCTTTGACCGTGGTGCAAAAAGATGAATTTATTAGTATGATTATGAACAGAACTGTGATTTGGTATAACCATGATATTTGATGTTTCGAGGTAAAGACGGTGATGAAAATTATCTTCATTCCGGATGAGAAGAGGAATTTAGAATCACAATTATGATTATGAGTTATTCATATGATTGTGGAAAGGAACTGTTGATTGATGTTACTGAGGATAAAATATTGTTGGTGGACTTTTAACGTGGAGAGAAGACAATAGACTTTATAGTCTATTTGACTCTTTTAATGGATCGCTTCGTTCACGCAACTATGGTTGAAAAGTTTTATCATCTACCATATGTTCTAAATCTACGATTCATTCTTGATGAAGACTATTGATAATTTATTTATCTTTAGTCATAATATTCTTTATCGAGCTAGTCAGGCTTTCACCCTTTTGTTTCACAATTCCTTTCGTGTAATAAAAGTGTGTGGGTTGGGTTGGCGGGGATAACAAGGGAATGGAGCGGTGGTCTATAGATGTTGAGGGTGAGGTGAATTTAACTTGGAAGGTGTTTTGTCACTATCATACAAGATGTCTAATGACATACAACCTCGTGTTATCATAAGACATGGTTGTCTTTCATCCACTTCATTGAGTATATTTACAAGCACTACCTATATAATCTTGGTGTTTGTTTGGAGTATAATACCAAATTAGAGGCAAGTGGAGATAATGATATGTCAAGAGAAGACTCGCCATTGGGAAGAATATGATAGTAATCTTCTTGTTTTTCTTTGGGGTCTATTCAATCAACCAAGGATAATTACGTGGCCATATGATATCTACCATAACCTAAAAGCATGGCCTCCCACGTATACGAAGGTTTCTTGAGCACTTCCCAAAGATTCTAATTTCTAAAACAGTTTTTGACTATTCCTTTATGTAAGGTGTCATTGTGACGCATTCTGATTGGTATATATTTGTATCCAAACTCACAAAGATATGTATTCTGTCAGTATTTTGCACGACAATTGTTGTAATAAAGTTATAGTTGTTTTTCGTACCATATATTTGGCGACTCGGATATGGGTTGGATGGAATGGACCTATTTTGGGGTTGTTACATTTGGTATCGAGCTTAGGGATATGATCTCCGGCGGAGATCGGATTAGAACTAGAGGGAGAGATGAGTAAATCCTTCGCTAGTGTTGTCCTACCTAAGCTTATTTGTTGGTCAGTCATAATATCGGGATATTATGTGATATGTTAATTTGTTAAATTAACCCTTGTTTTGAAGTTGTATTCTAGAATGATATCTGAAATACAGGAGATGAGCAATGGAGAAATCATGATGACAGGAAAGATGAAATCTGAAATGAAAGCAAGGTATTCTCAACTCTTTGAAATACCAAGTACACGTAAATTTGGGGACGAAATTTCATAAGGAGGGGAGATTGTAAGACCCCGAATTTTATGAAATAAAAGTATTCAATTTTTCTTATAATTACTATTCAGTAAATGGTTAAATTGATAAAAGTTAAAGTTAAGGGTGATATATGAATTTTTTTAAAAATACACAAGTGGTTATAAAATATTCATTATTGTCGGGGAATATTCGTTTGGTCGTGGAATATTCTTTTCTCACGGGGAATATTAGATTTACGGCGGCCTAGATCATTTGTGGGCCCCATAATGTAATAAACGTCGGATGAAGAAAACGACAAATTTGAGTTTTTATAAATAATCTAGCGTAATCGTTCAAGAATTAATTTGTTGGAATACCCGGGTTGGTAAAGTAAAGTAATACGCGTTGTTGTTGCACAAAGAAGACACCAGATCGCATAAAGATTTTTTCAATTATTGATTCTTACATGAGAAGGCACTACTCAATAATTGTTACAGTAATTACTGTTCAATATTTTATTATATTGATTCAATAATTGATGCGTTGATATTTTATATTATTGTTGTTCAATAATTATCACCGCATGAAGATTTCCCATTATCGGATCAATAATTCATATTATTTGAATAATATTATTAGATAGCATTATTGGCAATGTCTAGAAAGTTCTCATCAAGGAGAGGTTTGGTCACCTAATCATGGCGCTAGTAAGGAGAAATTTTATTGAAAAGCCCCTCTTTCCGGGAACTACCTGGTTGTCATAAATGTGATTACGTAATATTATTTGTGAATAATTAATTATTGATTCATATGATAAGAAAATATTTATTTGATGTGGATATAAATGATGGATTTATTTATGTGGTTATAAGTGAAGGAATTAATGATGAGGTGTTTTATCAAGATTTGTCTAAATGGAGAACAAAATATGGGATTTTCGGAAAAATTAGTTTATTACTTGATTTTGTAAAATTCATAACTCTTTGTGTATAATGAGTTAAGAGATGAGCCATATATCAAAAGAAAGCCCTAGAAGTAAGCTAATCAGAGAAATTTGAATCACCCAAAATTCTTTGTAGATATTTCGTGGTGAAATTTTGAATGAAATCGTCCAGAAGGACTAATAGTCCGAAAAATCGTTGTTCTTCACTATATTGCGTGAGTTATAAATTTTGATCCCAACTGTTGGATCGTTGTAATTTTTGGATATGTTATACATATATAAGTTGAGTATATGTCCACAAATTTTGAACCGTTAAAAATGAACGTATGATTTGTTATGAATTTTAAGAGGTAACTCGATTTAAATTAGGTTTGGTGGAAAATTCTAGAATTGAGTGGGCCCCACTCTTGGTTGTTGGGGAAGATGGCTGATTTTTGGTGGGTGGAATAGTAGCAGTAAAGCCATCAAAGTTGCAGAGTTAAGTCCGCTTTGGCAAGCTTAACATTTTCCTATAAATAGAGGGCTAAGTTAGAATTGAAAATCACACCGTAAACAAGCTTTTCTCTTTCTCTCTAGATTATTGAGTGTAATTTGTGAGTATTTTGATACTTGGTGAGTTGATATTCATCGGTGCAAGTTTCGTTCGTGTCATACATCGATATCCCGTCGAAGTGTCTTTGCTTTTTGAGGTAAGGGGTAGTAAGGGATATTTTTTTTTTTCGTAATGATATTATTTTTTCAATATCATTATAATCAAATATTGGTATGAATTTTATTGTGGAATTTCTACCTTTTTGTGTGTGGGGTTACTATTCACGATACTCAAGACTATTCATGTATACGATAATTATTCATGTATATAATACTATTTACGTATATGACATTATTTACGATACTGCAGACTACGTATTTAATACTTGAGTATTATTCACGAGTTACTTATTCACGAGTTACTATTCAAGAGTTACTATTCATGAGTTACTATGTACGAATACGGTACTATTGAATGAGATCGTGGAGACACCTCTAATCGCCAACCGTGATAATGTGATGTCAAAGCGAAGAAGGAATTAGAGATATCCATGTGGTGAGTGAAGAATTGATAGTTGACCTTGAGATAATCGCAGAGGTAACAAATTGAGAGAGTGAGGAAGAAGAGGTACTCAAGAGAGTTTATTAGAGGTATTTTATGATCGAAATATAGAATTGCAAAATCGTATTCATGAGTTAGAAAGAGAGCAAAGCTAAAGAATTGCAGGCAAATCGTGGAGCAAAAGGATGCAACGATTCAAGCTTCAGGTTACCCGACACGTGATGCTTGAATGCGAAGCACTCTTTCGCGCAGAGAGTATAAGATGATAAAGTCGGAATCGAAATGAAAGAAGAAATAACCGAACGAGTGAGAATGAGTGATGCATGGGTAAAAGTCGCACGACGCGTTGATATTATGGAAAGAGATGTCCAATCTAAAAGAGAAGATTTAACGATGACGGAAGGCGTCGCCAGCAGAACATCAAGACCATCAACAAATTCTAGGGGAAGAGAACGATCGCCGGTTAGATGCTACTGATGATGTGGAGAGGAGGACATATAAGGTCAAACTATTCAAAGCCTTCCAAGGTATGCTATAATTGTGGAAAAAGAAGGACATATCGCCGAGATTAGACGATATCGAAACCGATCCGGCGTGAATGGTGACTCAAAAAGGATGTCCCGTAAAAGTCAAAGTCAACGGCTTCGAAGAAGCGTTTGTCGTGATTTCCAATCAAAATGCGAGGAACCCGAACGAAGTTAGCACGGTTAGTTAGTTAATTATAAATTCTTGCTAAGTTTATACCTTACTAGATACCGGTTCTACCCATTCTTTTATCTCTTTCGTCTTGGCGCTTAACGCTTGAACTCGACTACGGAGAAATTAGACTTTGACCTATTTATGGAGAATCTGTTAGGAGAAACTTTCATTACATCTGTTGTTTAGAAATCTTGTTTGATTCAGTCAGCACTATCACATTACCGTTAACCTTATTTCTATAGAGATATTTGCTTTTGATGTGATTTTAAGGTTAACTACTCATCATGCCAAATTGATTGCTTTTGTAAGGTTGTTAGTTTTCATATTCCTAAGCAACCCGTTATTCAATTCAAGCAATCAAACCATTGTAATCAAACATTTTCATATCAAGCCATGAAGTCATTCGTTTATTACGGATGTCAAGTTTTCTTAGTCCATGTTATGGATTTGAATAAAGACACGCCGATTTGAATAATATTCCCGTTGTTATTGATTTTTCCCGATGTATTTCAAGAATTTTTCGCTTATTCCCAAAGCTCGATATTAAATTTTGTATCGACTTTGAACCCCCAGACAAAACTCATTTCTAAAATCTCATATAGAATGGCTCCTATTGAACTTCGAGAGTTAAAAATTCAACTATAGAATTTGGTACCGAGCCTTTATCTTGTGACTTCCTTTGTGGAATTCACCAAGCCGCACTCTATAGGGGACGTCATATTCGATGCGATAAGTAAATCGATAGGTGTCATTGTGACGCTTTATCCAAGATTGGGATATGAGTCACGATTGAGAGCAACCTAAGTCGAGAATCTAAATACGTAGCTTTCAGGCTTAGTTGGTTATTATCGGAGATTCGTTGAAGGATATTCTCGAATCGCTATTCCATTATCGCAATTGACTCGTAGAGATACAAAATTCGAATGGAGCAAGGAATGTGGGAAGAGCTTCAAGAACTCAAGAGGAGACTCATTTCAAAGACATGTTCGACCGTATGCCATCCTCGGAAAAGCGAACGTGGTGGTGACGTGTTGAGTAGAAGATCGTGATACAAAGACGAAGTATGATATTGTCAAAGACTAATTTCAGATAATTTATAAATAATAGAGATGGAGATGAAAACTCTAGGTACCCACGTGATGATATACGTAGAGTATAATCGACTTTAGTTAAAGCCGCCAAGCCACCGAATCTGGGCCGAAATGATGCGTATGAAGAGGAAAGTACAAGAAGGAGCTATTCCTAAGCGAGAATTGATGAAGAAGGAATACTTGAGTCCACTCTAGACTTTGTGTTCCTAACGACTTTGATTTGAGGTACAAGATTTATGGAGGCACACAATACACCATTTGCAATCCATCTCGAAGTACTAAAATGTATCGTGATCTTGACATACATTTTGGTGGAACAATATGAAGAAGAGAGATTGCAAAGTTTATCTCGATGTGTTTAACTTGCTAACGTAAAGGCGAGCATCTAGTACCTAAGGGTCCGTTGCAACCACTTGAGATTCCGGAATGGAAGTAGGAACACATTACCATAGATTTCGTTATGGGTCTTCCTACGGTTTCTCAAGGCATCAATGCTATTTGGGTTATTGTTGATAGATTAACCAAGTCTCGCTTCATTTCTTGCCGACACGGAGACTTATTCCTTGAACGTCTTGCTAGTATGTACGTGAATGAGATTGTGAGGTTGTATGGCATGCCCGTATCCATAGTTTTGGATAGTGACCCAAGATTCACTTCATAATTTTGGGTTAGAAAGCTATGGGCGCAATTTACGATTGATCTGGCTTTGGCATACCATCCTCAAACGGATGGGCAATCGTAAAGGACTACTCAAACTCTTGAAGATATATTAAAACTGCGGTCCTAGATTTCAAAGGAAGTTGGGATAAGTACTTGCCATTGGTGGAATTCTCATACAACAATAGTTATTAAACAAATATAGGCATGGTTCCATTGAAGCATTATATGGACAAAATGTCGCTCTCCAATATGTTGGGATGAGGTGGGTGAAGCAACATTGTTGGGACCCGAAGTTAATACGTATGACTAATGATTCGACAACGATATAAAACCAAGCACAAGATCGACAAAAGAGTTATCGCGGATCTTCATCGAAAGGATGTGGAATTTAATGTGGGGATCATATATTGTTGCGAGTTGCTCCATGGAAGGGAGTTACAAGATTTGGGAAGAGAGGAAAGCTCAATCCACGATTTATTGGTCCATTTCAAATTTCGACCGAAAGTAGGAAATGTAGCCTATAGACTTGCGTTACCTCGAAAGTATGCTCAGTGTTCATAATGTGTTTCATATATCGTACTTCGTAAATATGTGAAAGACCAACCACGTTATTGAAGTTAGAACCGGACGAGATAGCCAAGACTTAACGATGAGGAGGTACCTATCAAGATCTTGGATAGGAAGGAGCAAGTCCTACGCTAAGAAAGGTCATACCACAAGTTAAAGTTTTGTGGAGGAATCATGCTTATAGAGGAAATGACCGGGAATTGGAAACGGAAATGAAAGCGAGGTATCCTCACCTTTTCAAACACTGTGTATCGCACGCCAATTTCGAGGACGAAATTTCATAAGAAGGGGAGGTTGTAAGACCCATTTTTTTTTTAAATAAAAGGAATTTCCTTTATTTATTATTTTGAAATAGTAAGGGTTGATTTGATTAATGTGGATAGTTAAGGGTTAAATACGCAAATATTTCAAAATAAGTGGTTATAAAATATTCATTTTTATTTGGGAATATTCGTTTGGTCGTGGAATATCGTGATCGCTTGGGAATATTCGTTTGGTCGTGGAATATTCAGATCGCTTGGGAATATTCGCATAATACAAGCAAGCCCATACGTGGGCCCCATAACTGAAAGCGATTGGATGAGGAAAACGACAAAGTTTGGGTGGTTATAAATAACTGGCGAAGTTATTCAAGTAAGACCGCATTGAATACTTCGGTGGTTAAAATACAAGATACGCGTGGTCGCACAAAGAAGACACCAGTATTGCAAAAGAATTGTTGAATTATTGATTCTTACGTAAGATGGCACTATTTCAATAATTTTCACAAGAGTTCTTCGCTCAATATTTTATTTTATTGATTCAATAATTGCTGCGTTGATATTTTATATTATTGTTGTTCAATAATTGTCACTACACAAGATTTCCCATTATCGATCAATAATTCATATTATTTGAATAATATTATTAGATAACATTATTGGCAATGTCTAGAAAGTTCTCATTCAAGGAGAGGTTTGGTCACCTAATCATGCGCGCCAAGATGAGAGAGATCCTTATTGGAAAGCCCCTCTTCTCGGAACTACCGTGGTTATAATTGGTGTGATTACGTAATATTATTTGTGAATAATTAATTATTGATTCATATGATAAAGAAATATTTATTTTATGTGGATATAAATGATGGATTTATTTATGTGGTTATAAATGAAGAAATTATTGTTGAGGTGTTTTATCAAGATTTTACTGTGATTGGAGGTATTAAAATTAAATCGGGGTTTTGAGATATATTATGGGGGTTATAATTTTAATCCGACCGTTGGATTGTGGTAATTTTTGGGTATGTTATACATACATAAGTTGAGTATATGTCCACAAATTTTGAACCGTTAAAAATGCACGAATGATTTGTTATGAATTTTAAGAGGTGTCCGATTCTAAATTAGGGTTATAATTGATTTTGGTGGAAAATTCTAGAATTGAGTGGGCCCCACTTTTGGTTGGTGAAAAAAATGTGCTGAATTTTATTTCAAATGTGGTGGGTGGCAATAGTAGCGAGTAAAGCCATCGGTAAAGTGTCAAGTCCGCTTCTACGGGCTAACATTTTCCTATAAATAGAGGGCTAAGTTAGAATTGAAAATCACACCGTAAACAAAGTTTTTCTCTTTCTCTCTATATTATTGAGCGATTTGTGAGTATTTAGATACTTTGAGAGTTATTTATTCAAGATAAGTTTCATTCAAAGATCACTCCAGACCTTTCCTTCCCAAAATCGATTCTTTGAGGTAAGGGATATTATTTTTTTCAGAATGATATTTTTCTTCAATATCATTATCTTTGAAATGTTGATCTAAGGTTTTTATCAAATTTGGAACTTTTTCATGCTTGGGGTTACTATTCACGAAGTTACTATTCAAGAGTTACTATTCATGAGTTACTATTCATTTAATTACTATTCACGAGTACTATTCATGTAAGCGTGAAGATGTTTTTTTTTTGTAGAATTTCTATCTTTTGGTGTCTGAGTTATTATTCACGATACTCAAGACTATTCACGATATCTAAGACTATTCAATTTCGAAAAAATGAAAATTTTCTTTTCGTCTAAAATATCTATTACGGATACTAGCTTTGATTGTATCCATGTTTTGATAATTCTTGAATTTTACACCACTATGATTATTTTGAGGTATTTTTGGATGTATAAATTAGGAGTTATGGATTTTATGAGAAAAGACTATTTTAAAAGTAACTATTTATAACTCCTTGCGGTTAACTCCAAAATTGATGAAATTTTTATTGAGAGTACATCTATATAATATCAATTGTACTCTGTGAATTTCAAATTTTGGACAAAAGTACAATTTATGATAAATGTTTAAATATTAAGGTGGTTTTGGCCATGTGAAAAATAGTAAATGAATTTTAAAAATTTCGAGAAAAATATATATTCAATATGGGACTATATTCTTCTAAATCCCGTAAAATAAATATTTTTAATCGATTTGGTATTTTTCATAAAAATGTTCTAGTTATGAGCAAATGAATTAAATATGTTATGTGAAGTAAGAAAATTAGAAAATATGATTTTATGGTTCGAGAATCATATATGAGGTATATGCTGATTTTTGATGAGGGTTTTAGTTATTGGTGATGAAATTTTATGAGTTTGGCATTTTATGATGATTAAATGCATTAATTAGTAAAGTGTAAACAATTTAATTAAATTGTTTATAAGTTTCATGAAATGATTAAAATATTATTATAATATTAATAATATTAGATTATGAGATTTCTAAGTGATTTATAACATTTGGATTAAGGTGTTATAAATATGGATATGAATTTTATTATGAAACTTTATCTTTTAGGTCGAGGTTACTATGCACGATACTGGGACTATGTATTTAATACGGGTACTATTCACAACAAATTGGTTTCTTCTCGACCAAATTATCGTTGATCTTACTCTTGAAATTAAAACCATGTTTTGATTATATTGTTTTTATATAACATTCTTATAACCCTAATGATGATATTTCTCTTTGACTTGAGTGTAAAGATGGGTAGATTATTGGTATGATCGTGACCATAGGTTCTCTCTTCGCCAAGAAAGTGCAAAAGTTGAATTGTTGATTTGGTATGATCATGACCATTGAATTTACAATTGAATATTTTTAACTTAAGTGCAAAGGTGAATTGATCAACATGGTTATAATTATTGTTATATAACTTCTGAAATGATTATGTATTTCTTTGATATAAGAATATCTTTGGCTCGTTGTGCAAAGATGACCTGTTGTTGAATATCTTTAGTGTAAGACCCCGAAATTTTTTTTAAATAAAAAGGAATTTCCTTTATTTATTATTTTGAAATAGTAAGGGTTGATTTGATTAATGTGGATAGTTAAGGGTTAAATACGCAAATATTTCAAAATAAGCAAGTGGTTATAAAATATTCATTTTGTTGGGAATATTCGTTTGGTCGTGGAATATTCGTGCATCGTCTGGGAATATTCGTTTTTGGTCGTGGAATATTCGTGCATCGCTTGGGGAATATTCGTATAACCGCATGGTAGCCCATATGTGGGCCCCATAACGGAAAAGCGATTGGATGAGGAAAACGACAAAGTTTGGGTGGTTATAAATAATGCGTAGTTGTTATCAATTAAGATGTTGGAATACCAAATGGTTAAAATACGATGAATACGCGTGGTCGCACAAAGAAGACACCGGTATTGCAAAAGAATTGTTGAATTATTGATTCTTACGTAAGATGGCACTTATAATTTTTTTCACGATAGTTCTCGCTCAATATTTTATTTTATTGATTCAATAATTCTTTGCGTTGATATTTTATATTATTGTTGTTCAATAATTGTCACTACACGGTATTTCCCATTATCGATCAATAATTCATATTATTTGAATAATATTATTAGATAACATTATTGGCAATGTCTAGAAAGTTCATCTAAGGAGAGGTTTGGTCACCTAATTGCGCGCCCAAGAAGAGAGAGATCCTTATTCGAAAGCCCCTCTTTCCCGGAACTACTGGTTATAATAATTGTGATTCGTAATATTATTTGTGAATAATTAATTATTGATTCATATGATAAAGAAATATTTATTTTATGTGGATATAAATGATGGATTTATTTATGTGGTTATAAATGAAGAAATTATTGTTGAGGTGTTTTATCAAGATTTTACCGTTGGAGGTATTAAAAATTAAATCGGGGTTTGAGATATATCATGGGGTTATAATTTTTAATCCACCGATTTGGATTGTGGTAATTTTTGGGTATGTTATACATACATAAGTTGAGTATATGTCCACAAATTTTGAACCGTTAAAAATGCACGAATGATTTGTTATGAATTTTAAGAGGTGTCCGATTCTTGAAATTAGGGTTATAATTGATTTTGGTGGAAAATTCTAGAATTGAGTGGGCCCCACTTTTGGTTGGTGAAAAATGTGCTGAATTTTATTTCAAATGTGGTGGGTGGCAATAGTAGCGAGTAAAAAGCCATCGTGTAAGCAGTCGTCAAGTCTGCTTCTACGGCTAACATTTTCCTATAAATAGAGGGCTAAGTTAGAATTGAAAATCACACCGTAAACAAAGTTTTCTCTTTCTCTCTATATTATTGAGCGATTTGTGAGTATTTAGATACTTTGAGAGTTCTTATTCAAAGATAAGTTTCATTCAAGATCACTTGACCTTTCCTTCCAAAAATCGATTCTTTGAGGTAAGGGATATTATTTTTTTTCGTAATGATATTTTTCTTCAATATCATTATCTTTGAAATGTTGATCTAAGGTTTTTATCAAATTTGGAACTTTTTCATGTCTGGGGTTACTATTCATGAGTTACTATTCACGAAGTTACTATTCATGAGTTCTTATTCACGAGTTACTATTCACAGTACTATTCATGAAGCGTGAAGATGTTTTTGTGGAATTTCTATCTTTTGGTTCTGAGTTACTATTCACGATACCAAGACTATTCACGTGATCTGACTATTCATCGAAAAATAAAATTTCTTCTTTTCGTTCAAAATATCTATTTTGGATACTAGCTTTGATCAGTATCCATGTTTTGATTATTCTTGAATTTTACACCACTATGATTATTTTTGAGGTATTGTTGGACATGGATAAAACAAAGTACGAATCCTTAATCCTTAATCCTTGTCATTTTGTTTCACTTTGGATTCGTTCTTTAAAATATTTTCATCATCCTCGGTCTTAAATGATGATATTATTGAATATCTTTGGCCCAGTAGTGCAAAGATGAATGATTTGAAGAATATCTTTATTCGTAGTGCAAAGAGATGAGCAGTGTTGAGATGAACATGACTGATCGATTAATATCTTTGGCCCAGTAGTGCAAAAGATGAACAGTGTTGAGATGAACATGACCGATTGATGAATATCTTTGGCTCAGAAAGTGCAAAGATGAATATTTGATTTGAGATGAATATTGATTGATGTTACGGGGATAAAATATTGATGATGGACTGTTAAATTCATAGATTATAGTAGATTTCATTCTCTACGTAACTCTTCTATGAATTATTATTTCATTCGCGAATATTGATCCGAAACTTGTTGCTCATTGTATTCTATCGATTTTTCCTGTTGGAGACTAAAGATAATTTGTTGTATATTATCTTAGTCATAGTATTCTTCTTTGGGCTAGTTGAGCTCACCTTTTAGTTATTGTTCCATTTTTCTTCTCGGGGAGGCGAGAATGTAGCGAGTACTAGCTTGGGGTATGGAATGAAGGTTCTAGAGAGAGTTGTTTAGTAGTCCTCACCATTTTGTAAAATAATGTATCAATAAATGTGATGGGGATTTATTTGAGTATAGATATTGTCTAAAAGATAATATTTGTATTTAAACTCAGCTTCATTGTTGTAATAATAAAGTTGTAGTTGTTTTCGTACCATGTATTTGGCGACTCAGAATGGGTGTGGTGTATACCTATTTTGGGGCGTCATGATTTGGTATCGAGCTTAGGATATGATCTCCTGGCGGAGATCGGGGAATAAAACTAGGAGGGAGAGACGAGTAAATCCTTTCGCTAGTGTGTCCTACCTAAGCTTATTTGTTGGTTGGTCATATTATAGGGTATTATGTGATTTGTTAATTTATTTAATTAACCCTTGTTTTATGATAGTTTTTTTAGAATGGTCACGAGAACGTTAACAATGGAGTGAATGAGATCGTGGAGACACCTCTAATCGCCAACCGAGGATAATGTGATGTCAAAGTGAAGAAGGAATTAGAGATATCCATGTATGGTGAGTGAAGAATTGATAGTTGCATTTGAGATAATCGCAGAGGTAACTTGGTGAGAGTGAGGAAGAAGAGGTACCAAGAGAGTTTATTAGAGGTATTTTATGATCGAAATATAGAATTGCAAAATCGTATTCATGAGTTAGAAGAGCAAAGCAAAGAATTGCAGGCAACATCGTGGAGCAAAAGGATGCAACGATTCAAGCTTGTGTTACCCGACACGTGATGCTTGAATGTAAGCACTCGCGCGAGTATAAGATGATAAAGTGGAATCTGAAATGAAGAAGAAATAATCGAACGAGTGAGAATGAGTGATGCATGGGTAAAAAATTCGCACGACGCGTTGATATTATGGAAAGAGATGTCCAATCTAAAAAAGAAGATTTAACGATGACGGAAGACGTTTATAAAGCAACATCAAGACCATCAACAAATTCTAGGGAAGAGAACGATCGCCGTTAGATGCTTTCTGAGATGTGGAGAGGAGGGACATATAAGGTCAAACTATTCAAAGCCTTCCAAGGTATGCTATAATTGTGGAAAGAAGGACATATCGCTTCGAGATTATACGATATCGAAACCCCATCAGCGTGAATGGTGACTCCAAAAGGATGTCCCGGAAAAGTCAAAGTCAACGGTTCTTGGAAGAGCGTTTTGTCGACCGACGTCAAAAATGCGAGGAACCCGAACGGTTAGACTTCAGGTTAGTTAATTATAAATTTTGCGAAGTTTATACCTTACTGTACAATCTGGGTTCTACCCATTCTTTTATCTCTTTCTTGCGCTTAACGTTTGAACTCGACTACGGAGAAATTAGACTTTGACCTATTTATGGAGAATCAGATTAGAGAAACTTTCATTACATCTCGTTGTTTAGAAATCTTGTTTGATTCAGTTGGCACTATCACATTACCCGTTAACCTTATTTCTATAGAGATATTTGCTTTTGATGTGATTTTAAGGTTAACTACTCATCATGCCAAATTGATTGCTTTTGTAAGGTTGTTAGTTTTCATATTCCTAAGCAACTTCGTTATTCAATTCAAGCAATCAAACCATTGTAATCAAACATTTTCATATCAAGCCATGAAGTCATTCGTTTATTACGGATGTCAAGTTTTCTTAGTCCATGTTATGGATTTGAATAAAGACACGCCGATTTGAATAATATTCCGTTGTTATTGATTTTTCCCGATGTATTTCTGAAGAATTTCTTGGCTTATTCCCAAAGTTCGATATTAAATTTTGTATCGACTTTTTGAACCCCAAGACAAAACTCATTTCTAAAATCTCATATAGAATGGCTCTATTGAACTTCGTGGAGTTAAAAATTCAACTATAGAATTTGGTACCGAGCCTTTATCTTGTGACTTCCTTTGTGGAATTCACCTAAGCGAGACTCTATATGGGGACGTCATATTCGATGCGATAGTAAATCGATAGGTGTCATTGTGACGTCTTTATCCAAGATTGGGATATGAGTCACGATTGAGAGCAACCTAAGTCAAGAATCGAAATACGTAGCTTCACAAGCTTAGTTGGTTATTATTATCGGAGATTCGTTGAAGGATATTCTCGAATCGCTATTCCATTATCGCATTTGACTCGTAGAGATACAAAATTGAATGGAGCAAGGAATGTGGGAAGAGCTTCAAGAACTCAAGAGAGACTCATTTCAAAGACATGTTACGACCATGCCATCCTCGAAAAGCGAACGCGTGGTAGTGACGTGTTGAGTAGAAGATCGATATACAAGTACGAGTACGATATTGTCAAAGACTAATTTCAGATAATTTATAAATAATAGAGATGGAGATGAAAACTCTAGGTACCCACGTGATGATATACGAGTATAATCGACTTTAGTTAAAGTCGCCAAGCCACCGAATCGGAGTGATGCGCGTATGAAGAGGAAAGTACAAGAAGGAGCTATTCCGGAAGCGAGAATTGATGAAGAAGGAATACTTCGAGTCCACTCTAGACTTTGTGTTCCTAACGACTTTGATTTGAGGTACAAGATTATGATGGAGGCACACAATACACCATTTGCAATCCATCCTGGAAGTACTAAAATGTATCGTGATCTTCGACATACATTTTGGTGGAACAATATGAAGAGAGAGATTGCAAAGTTTATCTCGATGTGTTTAACTTGCTAACGCAGTAAAGGTGAGCATCTAGTACCTAAGGGTCCGCTGCAACCACTTGAGATTCCGGAATGGAAGTAGGAACACATTACCATAGATTTCGTTATGGGTCTTCCTACGGTTTCTCAAGGCATCAATGCTATTTGGGTTATTGTTGATAGATTAACCAAGTCTGCTCATTTCTTGCCGATACGGGAGACTTATTCCTTGAACGTCTTCACAGTATGTACGTGAATGAGATTGTGAGGTTGCATGGCATGCCTGTATCCATAGTTTCGGATAGTGACCCAAGATTCACTTCATAATTTTGGGTTAGAAAGCTATGGGCACGAATTTACGATTCAGTTTGGCATACCATCCTCAAACGGATGGGCAATCAGAAAGGACTACTCAAACTCTTGAAGATATATTAAAACTCTGTGTCCTAGATTTCAAAGGAAGTTGGGATAAGTACTTGCCATTGGTGGAATTCTCATACAACAATAGTTATTAAACAAATATAGGCATGGTTCCATTCGAAGCATTATATGGACAAAAATGTCGTTCTCCAATATGTTGGGATGAGGTGGGTGAAGCAACATTGTTGGGACCCGAAAGTTAATACGTATATGACTAATGATTCGACAACGATACAAACCAGACAAGATCGACAAAAGAGTTATGCGGATCTTCATCGAAAGGATGTGGAATTTAATGTAGGGGATCATATATTGTTGCGAGTTGCTCCATGGAAGGGAGTTACAAGATTTGGGAAGAGAGGAAAGCTCAATCCACGATTTATTGGTCCATTTCAAATTCTTGACCGAAAGTAGGAAATGTAGCTATAGACTTGCGTTACCTCCGAGTATGTCTTGTGTTCATAATGTGTTTCACATATCCGTACTTCATAAATATGTGAAAGACCGAACCACGTTATTGAGTTAGAACCCGGACGAGATAGCCAAGACTTAACGTATGAGGAGGTACCTATCAAGATCTTGGATAGGAAGGAGCAAGTCCTACGCCATGAAAGGTCATACCACAAGTTAAAGTTTTGTGGAGGAATCATGCTATAGAGGAAATGACCAGGAATTGGAAACGAAATGAAAGCGAGGTATCCTCACCTTTTGAAAAACACCAGTATCGCACGCCAATTTCGAGGACGAAATTTCATAAGAAGGGAGGTTGTAAGACCGAAATTTTTTTTAAATAAAAAGGAATTTCCTTTATTTATTATTTTGAAATAGTAAGGGTTGATTTGATTAATGTGGATAGTTAAGGGTTAAATACATAAATATTTCAAAATAAGCAAGTGGTTATAAAATATTCATTTTTGTGGGGAATATTCGTTTGGTCGTGGAATATTAGCATCTTTTGGGAATATTCGTTTTGGTCGTGGAATATTCAGATTGTTGGGAATATTCGTACAATGGTAGTGACCATATGTGAGCCCCATAACTCTGAAAAGCGATTGGATGAGGAAAACGACAAAGTTTGGGTGGTTATAAATAACGGCGTAGTTATTCAAATTAAGACCTGTTGGAATACCCGGTGGTTAAAATACTGAGAATACGTGGTTGCGAAAGAATGCGGTATTGCAAAAGAATTGTTGAATTATTGATTCTTACGTAAGATGGCACTACTCAATAATTTTCGTGAGTTCTTATTCAATATTTTATTTTATTGATTCAATAATTCATTGCGTTGATATTTTATATTATTGTTGTTCAATAATTGTCACTACACAAGATTTCCCATTATCGGATCAATAATTCATATTATTTGAATAATATTATTAGATAACATTATTGGCAATGTCTAGAAAGTTCATCTAAGGAGAGGTTTGGTCACCTAATTGCGCGCCAAGAAGGAGAGATCCTTATTGAAAGCCCCTCTTCTGAGGCGGACTACTGGTTGTCATAATTGTGATTACGTAATATTATTTGTGAATAATTAATTATTGATTCATATGATAAAGAAATATTTATTTTATGTGGATATAAATGATGGATTTATTTATGTGGTTATAAATGAAGAAATTATTGTTGAGGTGTTTTATCAAGATATTTTACCGTATCGAGGTATTAAAAAATTAAATCGTGGGTTTTGAGATATATTGCGGGGTTATAATTTTTAATCCGACCGTTGGATTGTGGTAATTTTGGGTATGTTATACATACATAAGTTGAGTATATGTCCACAAATTTTGAACCGTTTAAAATGCACGAATGATTTGTTATGAATTTTAAGAGGTGTCTCGATTAGGAAATTAGGGTTATAATTGATTTTGGTGGAAAATTCTAGAATTGAGTGGGCCCCACTTTTGGTTGGTGAAAAATGTGCTGAATTTTATTTCAAATGTGGTGGGTGGCAATAGTAGCGAGTAAAGCCATCGCATGTAGCTTGGTCAAGTCTCGCTTCTTGCCGGGCTAACATTTTCCTATAAATAGAGGGCTAAGTTAGAATTGAAAATCACACCGTAAAACAAAGTTTTTCTCTTTCTCTATATTATTGAGCGTATTTGTGAGTATTTAGATACTTTGAGAGTTCTTTGTCAGGTACAAGTTTCATTCAAAGATCACTTGACCTTTCCTTCCAAGAAACTTCGATTCTTTGAGGTAAGGGATATTATTTTTTTTCGTAATGATATTTTTTCTTCAATATCATTATCTTTGAAATGTTGATCTAAGGTTTTTATCAAATTTGGAACTTTTTCATGTCTGGGTTACTATTCACGAAGTTACTATTCAAGAGTTACTATTCATGAGTTACTATTCACTTAATTACTATTCACGAAAGTACTATTTCATGAAGCGTGAAGATGTTTTTTGTAGAATTTCTATCTTTTGGTGTCTGAGTTACTTATTCACGATACTGAAGACTATTCACGATATCTGAGACTATTCATAGAAAAATGAAAATTTTTCTTTTCGCCTAAAATATCTATTCTCGGATACTAGCTTTGATTGTATCCATGTTTTGATAATTCTTGAATTTTACACCACTATGATTATTTTGAGGTATTTTGGATGTATAGATTAGGAGTTATGGATTTTATGAGAAAAGACTATTTTAAAAGTAACTATTTATAACTCCTGCGGTTAACTCCAAAATTGATGAAATTTTTATTGAGAGTACATCTATATAATATCGCTGTACTGTGAATTTCAAATTTTTGGACAAAAGTACAATTTATGATAAATGTTTAAATATTCTGGTGGTTTTGGCCATGTGAAAAATAGTAAATGAATTTTAAAATTTCGAGAAAATATATATTCAATATGGGACTATATTCTTCTAAATCCAGAAAATAAATATTTTTAGAATCGATTTGGTATTTTTCATAAAAATGTTCTAGTTATGAGCAAATGAATTAAATATGTTATGTGAAGTAAGAAAATTAGAAAATATGATTTTATGGTTTGAGAATCATATATGAGGTATATGCAGATTTTGATGAGGGTTTTAGTTATTGGTGATGAAATTTTATGAGTTTGGCATTTTATGATGATTAAATGCATTAATTAGTAAAGTGTAAACAATTTAATTAAATTGTTTATAAGTTTATGAAATGATTAAAATATTATTATAATATTAATAATATTAGATTATGAGATTTCTAAGTGATTTATAACATTTGGATTAAGGTGTTATAAATATGGATATGAATTTTATTATGAAACTTTATCTTTTTCGTGTCGAGGTTCTTATGCACGATACGGGACTATGTACGAAACACGGGTACTATTCACAACAAATTGGTTTCTTCTCCGACCAAATTATCGTTGATCTTACTCTTGAAATTAAAACCATGTTTTGATTATATTGTTTTATATAACATTCTTATAACCCTAATGATGATATTTCTTTGACTTGAGTGTAAAGATGGGTAGATTATTGGTATGATCGTGACCATAGGTTCTCTTTGGCCAAGAAGGCAAAAGTTGAATTGTTGATCGGTATGATCATGACCATTGAATTTACAATTGAATATTTTTAACTTAAGTGCAAAAGGTGAATCGATCAACATGGTTATAATTATTGTTATATAACTTCCGAAATGATTATGTATTTCTTTGATATAAGAATATCTTTGGCTCGTTCATGCAAAGATGAATTCGTTGTTGAATATCTTTAGTGTAAGACCCCAAATTTTTTTAAATAAAAGGAATTTCCTTTATTTATTATTTTGAAATAAGTAAGGGTTGATTTGATTAATGTGGATAGTTAAGGGTTAAATACGCAAATATTTCAAAATAAGCAAGTGGTTATAAAATATTCATTTTTGTGGGAATATTCGTTTGGTCGTGGAATATTCGTCTGTCGAGAATATTCGTTTGGTCGTGGAATATTCTGAATCGCTTGGGGAATATTCGTATAACCCGGCGCGACCATATGTGGGCCCCATAACTGACGAAAGCGATTGGATGAGGAAAGCGACAAAGTTTGGGTGGTTATAAATAATAACAGAGTAGTTATTTAAGTTAAGACCGGTTGGAATACCCGGTGGTTAAAATACGATGTCTGGAATACGCGCGGGTCGCATAAAGAATACTACCAGTACAAAAGAATTGTTGAATTATTGATTCTTACGTAAGATGGCACTACTCAATAATTTTCACACAGAGATTCCGCTCAATATTTTATTTTATTGATTCGATAATTTTTGCGTTGATATTTTATATTATTGTTGTTCAATAATTGTCACTACACAAGATTTCCCATTATCGGATCAATAATTCATATTATTTGAATAATATTATTAGATAACATTATTGGCAATGTCTAGAAAGTTACATCTAAGGAGAGGTTTGGTCACCTAATTGCGCCAAGAAGAGGAGAGAGATCCTTATTCGAAAGCCCCTCTTTCCTGGAACTACTGGTCATCATAATTGTGATTCAGTAATATTATTTGTGAATAATTAATTATTGATTCATATGATAAAGAAATATTTATTTTATGTGGATATAAATGATGGATTTATTTATGTGGTTATAAATGAAGAAATTATTGTTGAGGTGTTTTATCAAGATTTTACAGTTGGAGGTATTAAAAATTAAATCGGGGTTTTGAGATATATTCATGGGGTTATAATTTTTAATCAAATATTTGGATTGTGGTAATTTTGGGTATGTTATACATACATAAGTTGAGTATATGTCCACAAATTTTGAACCGTTAAAATGCACGAATGATTTGTTATGAATTTTAAGAGGTGTCCGATTAGGAAATTAGGGTTATAATTGATTTTGGTGGAAAATTCTAGAATTGAGTGGGCCCCACTTTTGGTTGGTGAAAAATGTGCTGAATTTTATTTCAAATGTGGTGGGTGGCAATAGTAGCGAGTAAAGCCATCGGTAGTAAAGCAGTCAAGTCCTGCTTTCTACGGGCTAACATTTTCCTATAAATAGAGGGCTAAGTTAGAATTGAAAATCACACCGTAAACAAAGTTTTCTCTTTCTCTCTATATTATTGAGCGTATTTGTGAGTATTTAGATACTTTGAGAGTTTCTTTGTTCAAGATAAGTTTCATTCAAAGATCACTTGAGACCTTTCCTTCCAAGAAATCGATTCTTCGAGGTAAGGGATATTATTTTTTTTCAGTAATGATATTTTTCTTCAATATCATTATCTTTGAAATGTTGATCTAAGGTTTTATCAAATTTGGAACTTTTTCATGCAGGGGTTACTTATTCATGAGTTACTATTCACGAGTTACTATTCATGAGTTCTTATTCACGAGTTACTATTCACGAGTACTATTCATGAAGCGTGAAAATGTTTTTTTGTGGAATTTCTATCTTTTGGTGTCTGAGTTACTATTCACGATACTCTGACTATTCACGATATCTGACTATTCATCAAAAATAAAATTTCTTCTTTTCGTCTCAAAATATCTATTTTGGATACTAGCTTTGATTGTATCAGATCCATGTTTTGATTATTCTTGAATTTTACACCACTATGATTATTTTCGAGGTATTGTTGGACATGGATAAAACAAAGTACTTAATCCTTAATCCTTAATCCTTGTCATTTTGTTTCCTTGGATTCGTTCTTTAAAAATATTTTCATCATCCTCGGCCTTAAATGATGATATTATTGAATATCTTTGGCCTGTAGTGCAAAAGATGAATGATTTCTGAAGAATATCTTTGGCACTGTAGTGCAAAGATGAGCAGTGTTGAGATGAACACGACTGGATCGATTAATATCTTTGGCACAGAGTGCAAAGATGAGCAGTGTTGAGATGAACACGACCGATTGATGAATATCTTTGGCCTGTAGTGCAAAGATGAATATTTGATTTGAGATGAATATTGATTGATGTTACAGGATAAAATATTGATGATGGATTCGTTAAATTCATAGATTATAGTAGATTTCATTCTCTACGTAACTCTTCTATGAATTATTATTTCATTATAATATTGATCCGAAACTTGTTATTGCTATTGTATTCTATCGATTTTTCCTCGTTGGAGACTAAAGATAATTTGTTGTATATTATCTTAGTCATAGTATTCTTTTCTTGGGCTAGTTGAGCTCACCCTTTTCCTTATTGTTCCATTTTTCTTCTCGGGAGGCAAGAATGTAGCGAAAGTACTTAGTCGGGGTATGGAATGAAGGTTACAGAGAGAGTTGTTTAGTAGTCCTCACCATTTTTTGTAAAATAATGTATCAATAAATGTGATGGGGATTTATTTGAGTATAGATATTGTCTAAAAGATAATATTTGTATTTAAACTCACAGCTTTTCTTGTTGTAATAATAAAGTTGTAGTTGTTTTTATCATGTATTTGGCGACTCAGAATGGGTGTGGTGTATACCTATTTGGGGGGCGCCACATTTAACTTTCAGTAGTCAAAAAGATGAATTATTGATGAATATCTTTCGCTCGTAATGCAAAGATGACCTGTTGTTGAATATCTTTGCTTTGTAGTGCAAAGATGAATTATTGATGAATATCTTTGGCTCGTAATGCAAAGATGACTGTTGTTGAATATCTTTGCCCAGTAGTCAAAAGATGAATTATTGATGAATATCTTTGGCTCATAATGCAAAGATGACTGTTGTTGAATATCTTTGCTTTGTAGTGTAAAGATGAACTGTTGATGAATATCTTTGACCGTGGTGCAAAGATGAATTTATTAGTATGATTATGAAGCAGAACCGTGATTTGGTATAACCATGATATTTGATGTTTCGGTAAAGACAGTGATGAAAATTATCTTCATTCCGGATGAGAAGAGAATTTAGAATCACAATTATGATTATGAAGTTATTCATATGATTGTGGGAAAGGAACCGCTGATTGATGTTACAGGATAAAATATTGTTGGTGGACTTTAACGTGGAGAAGACAATAGACTTTATAGTCTATTTGACTCTTTTAATGGATCGCTTCGTTCACGCAACTATGGTTGAAAAGTTTTATCATCTACCATATGTTTCTAAATCTCCGATTCATTCTCGATGAAGACTATTGATAATTTATTTATCTTTAGTCATAATATTCTTTATCGAGCTAGTTGTGCTCACCCTTTTGTTTCACAATTCCTTTCGTGTAATAAAAGTGTAGTGGGTTGAGTGGGGATAACAAGGAATGGGAGCGGTGGTCTATAGATGTTGAGGGTGAGGTGAATTTAACTTGGAAGGGTGTTTTGTCACTATCATACAAGATGTCTAATGACATACAACCTCGTGTTATCATAAGACATGGTTGTCTTCATCCACTTGCTTTGAGTATATTTACAAGCACTACCTATATAATCTTGGTGTTTGTTTGGAGTATAATACCAAATTAGAGACAGTGGAGATAATGATATGTCAAGAGAAGACTCGCCATTGGGAAGAATATGATAGTAATCTTCTTTTTTTTTCTTTTGGGGTCTATCAATCAACCAAGGATAATTCGTGGCCATATGATATCTACCATAACCTAAAAGCATGGCCTCCCATATACGAAGGTTTCTTGAGCACTTCCCAAAGATTCTAATTTCTAAAAGCAGCTTTTTGACTATTCCTTTATGTAAGGTGTCATTGTGGACGACATCTTCTACGGTTGGTATATATTTGTATCCAAACTCACAAAGATACGTGTTGTCAGTATTTTGCACGCACAATTGTTGTAATAAAGTTGTAGTTGTTTTTCGCATTACCATATATTTCATGTACACTCAGAATGGGTTGGATGGAATGGACCTATTTTGGGGTTGTTACAGTACCAATAATGTTATCTAATAATATTATTCAGATAATATGAATTATCAGATCGATAATGGAAAATATCGTAATGACAATTTATTGAAACAACAAGAATATAAAATATCAATGCAAAGAATTATTGAATCTATAAAATCTTTGAGCATAATTATGTAACCATTATTAAGTAGTGTCTTTCACGTAAGAATCAATAATTGGTGCAATACCGTATCTTATCGTGTTTTAACCAATCGAGTATTTTAACAAGATAATACTCAGAATAACAACTTCTGTTATTTTTAAACAACTTATATTTGTCGTTTTCTTCATCCAATCGCTTTTTCGTTATGGGGCCACACATGGTGGTTACTTGTCGCATTACGAATATTCTCCGACGAAGACGAATATTCAACGACCAAACGAATATTCCAAACAACAATGAATATTTTATAACCACTTGCTTATTTTGAAATATTTTGCGATTTTACCCCTAACTATCCACATTAATCAAATCAACCCTTACTATTTCAAAATAATAAATAGAGAAAATTAAATTTCATTAATAATAAGTTGGGGTCTTACACCACATACCAAGATGTCATCAACATATACTAGAACAGCAGTAAAAGAATCTGTAGTAGTAATGGTGAACAATGAATAATCCGCATGTGATTGTGTATATCCCAATTGTACTAGTGCTGCAGTCAGTTTCTCAAACCATTTTCGAGAAGCATGTTTAAGTCCATACAAGGATTTGAGCAATTTATAAACAGGTCGAGAAGTTGATGTAGAAGGAAAAGTAGGTGTATAACCTTGTGGTAAGTCCATATAAACTTCTTCATCTAAATCACCATGTAAAAATGCATTGTTAACATCAAGTTGATGCACAGGCCATTGTTTAGCTGTGGCTAATGCCAAAAGAGTTCGAACAGTTACCATTTTTGCGACTGGTGCAAAAGTCTCATGATAATCAACTCCTTCAGATTGAGTAAAACCTTTAGCAACTAACCGTGCCTTGTATCTTTTAATTGTGCCATCTACATAGTGTTTAATTTTATAAACCCATTTACATCCAATGGATTTATTCTCAGGAGGTAAAGAATGAACTATCCAAGTTTTATTGTCTTCAAGAGCTTTTAATTCTTTATGCATAGCCTCAATCCATTTGGGATTATGCATAGCTTGATGATAAGACATTGGTTCTGTTTGGGCAGAAATAGATGCCATAAAAGATTGATGATAAGATGGCAACTTATCATAGGTAATGTAAGACCCCGAAATTTTTTTAAATAAAAAGGAATTTCCTTTATTTATTATTTTGAAATAGTAAGGGTTGATTTGATTAATGTGGATAGTTAAGGGTTAAATACGCAAATATTTCAAAATAAGCAAGTGGTTATAAAATATTCATTTTTTTGGGAATATTCGTTTGGTCGTGGAATATTCGTGATCGTTTGGGAATATTCGCTTGGTCGTGGAATATTCAATGCTTCTTGAAATATTTGTACAACACAAGACCTATATGTGGGCCCCATAACGGAAAGCGATTGGATGAGGAAAACGACAAAGTTTGGGTGGTTATAAATAACGGCAGTAGTTATTACAATTAAGATCATTGGAATAAAATTGGTTAAAATATAAGTGAATACGCGTGGTCGCATAAAGAAGACACCGGTATTGCGTAATTGTTGAATTATTGATTCTTACGTAAGATGGCACTACTCAATAATTTTCACAGTAGTTCTTCGCTCAATATTTTATTTTATTGATTCAATAATTCTTTGCGTTGATATTTTATATTATTGTTGTTCAATAATTGTCACTACACAAGATTTCCCATTATTAGATCAATAATTCATATTATTTGAATAATATTATTAGATAACATTATTGGCAATGTCTAGAAAGTTACGTCTAAGGAGAGGTTTGGTCACCTAATCATTGCGCCAAGAAGGAGAGATCCTTATCGAAAGCCCCTCTTTCCTCGGGAACATACTGGTCATTATAAATGTGATTCTCGTAATATTATTTGTGAATAATTAATTATTGATTCATATGATAAGGAAATATTTATTTTATATGAATATAAATGATGGATTTATTTATGTGGTTATTAATGAAGGAATTAATCTTTGAGATGTTTTATTTGTATTTTGCCGGATTGGAGGTATTAAAAGATTAAATTGGTGTTATTACTGACTTTATTGTGTGAGTTATAATATTTAATCCAAACCGTTGGATCGTTGTAATTTTTGGATATGTTATACATATATAAGTTGAGTATATGTCCACAAATTTTGAACCGTTAAAATGAGCGTATAATTTATTATGAATTTTAAGAGGTGATTGATTCGTAAATTAGGTTATAAATGATTTTGGTGGAAAATTCTAGAATTGGTGGGCCCCACTTTTGGTTGGTGAAAAATGTGCTGAATTTTATTTCAAATGTGGTGGGTGGCAATAGTAGCGTGTAAAGCCATCAAAGCAAAGTCAAGTTTGTTTTGGGCTAACATTTTCCTATAAATAGAGGCTAAGTTAGAATTGAAAATCACACCGTAAACAAAGTTTTCTCTTTCTCTCTCTATATTATTGAGCGTATTTTGTGAGTATTTAGATACTTTGAGAGTTCTTTGCTCAAAGACAAGTTTCATTCAAGATCACTTGAGACCTTTCCTTCCAAGAAATCGATTCTTTGAGGTAAGTGGATATTATTTTTTTCAGAATGATATTATTTCTTCAATATCATTACTTTCAAATGTTGATCCAAGTTTTTATCAAATTTGGAACTTTTTCATGTCGGGTTATTATTCATGAGTTCTTATTCACGAAGTTACTATTCATGAGTTATTATTCACGAGTTACTATTCACGAGTACTATTCACGTAAGCGTGAAAATGTTTTTTTTGTGGAATTTCTATCTTTTGGTGTTTGAGTTCTTATTCACGATATCTAAGACTATTCATGTATACTGAGACTATTCACGATACTCTGCACTATTCATCGAAAAATAAAATTTCTTCTTTTCGTCCAAAATATCTATTCTGGATACTAGCTTTGATTGTATCCATGTTTTGATTATTCTTGAATTTTACACCACTATGATTATTTTTGAGGTATTGTTGGACATGGATAAAACAAAGTACGAATCCTTAATCCTTAATCCTTGTCATTTTGTTTCTTTGGATTCGTTCTTTAAAAATATTTTTCATCATCCTCGCCTTAAATGATGATATTATTGAATATCTTGGCCCAGTAGTAAAAGATGAATGATTTCGAAGAATATCTTTGGCACAGTAGTGCAAAAGATGAACGGTGTGTTGAGATGAACACGACCGAATCGATTAATATCTTTGGCCCTGTAGTGTAAAAGATGAGCAGTGTTGAGATGAACACGACCGATTGATGAATATCTTTGGCCTGTAGTGCAAAGATGAATATTTGATTTGAGATGAATATTGATTGATGTTACAGGATAAAATATTGATGATGGATCGTTAAATTCATAGATTATAGTAGATTTCATTCTACGTAACTCTTCTATGAATTATTATTTCCACGCTAATATTGATCCGAAACTTGTTGTCTATTGTATTCTATCGATTTTTCCTCATTGGAGACTAACGATAATTTGTTGTATATTATCTTAGTCATAGTATTCTTTATCGGGCTAGTTGAGCTCACCCTTTTCCTTATTGTTCCATTTTTTTCTTCTCGTGAGGCGAGAATGTAATGCAGTACTTAGTAGGGGTATGGAATGAAGGTTCTAGAGAGAGTTGTTTAGTAGTCCTCACCATTTTTGTAAAATAATGTATCAATAAATGTGATGGGGATTTATTTGAGTATAGATATTGTCTAAAAGATAATATTTGTATTTAAACTCACATTTCTTTTTGTTGTAATAATAAAGTTGTAGTTGTTTCGTATTACCATGTATTTGGCACTCGAGAATGGGTGTGGTGTATACCTATTTTGGGGGCGCCACGGTTGGTATCGAGCTTAGGATATGATCTCCAAGAGATGGGGAATAAAACTAGAGGGAGAGACGAGTAAATCCTTCGCTAAAGGTGTCCTACCTAAGCTTATTTGTTGGTTAGTCATTATATAGGGTATTATGTGATTTGTTAATTTATTTAATTAACCCTTGTTTTATGATAGTTTTTTTTAGAACGGTCACGAGAACGTTAACAATGGAGTGAATGAGATCGTGGAGACACCTCTAATCGCCAAACCGTGATAATGTGATGTCAAAGTGAAGAAGGAATTAGAGATATCCATATGGTGAGTGAAGAATTGATAGTTGCATTTAGAGATAATCGCAAAGGTAACAAATGAGAGTGAGGAAGAAGAGGTACTGAAGAGAGTTTATTAGAGGTATTTTATGATCGAAATATAGAATTGCAAAATCGTATTCATGAGTTAGAAGAAGAAAGCTAAAGAATTGAAGAAAATGTGGAGCAAAAGGATGCAACGATTCAAGCTCAGTGTTACCCGACACGTGATGCTTGAATGTAAGCACTCTTTTTGTGAGTATAAGATGATAAAGTCGAATCGAAGTGAAAGAAGAAATAATCGAACGAGTGAGAATGAGTGATGCATGGGTAAAATCTGCACGACGCGTTGATATTATGGAAAGAGATGTCCAATCTAAAAAGAAGATTTAACGATGACGGAAGATCGTCAGAACAACATCGGCACCATCAACAAATTCTAGGGGAAGAGAACGATCGCCGGTTAGATGCTGGATGTGGAGAGGAGGGACATATAAGGTCAAACTGCTCAAAGCCTTCCAAGGTATGCTATAATTCAGGAAAAGAAGGACATATCGCTCGAGATCAGACGATATCGAAAACCAAAATCAGGCGTGAATGGTGACTCAAAAGGATGTCCCGTAAAAGTCAAAGTCAACGGTTCTTGGAAGAAGCGTTTGTCGCGACTGGCCATCAAAATGCGAGAACCCGAACGAAGTTAAGACGGGTTAGTTAATTATAAATTCTTGCGAAGTTTATACCTTACTAGAACCTCAGGTTCTACCCATTCTTTATCTCTCTCGTTTGCGCTCAACGCTTGAACTTGACTCACGGAGAAATTAGACTTTGACCTATTTATGGAGAATCCGTTAGGAGAAACTTTCATTACATCCGTTGTTTAGAAATCTTGTTTGATTCAGGTTAGCACTATCACATTACCGTTAACCTTATTTCTATAGAGATATTTGCTTTTGATGTGATTTTAAGGTTAACTACTCATCACGCCAAATTGATTACTTTTGTAAGGTTGTTAGTTTTCATATTCCTAAGCAACTCGTTATTCAATTCAAGCAATCAAACCATTGTAATCAAACATTTTCATATCAAGCCCATGAAGTCATTCGCTTATTACGGATGTCAAGTTTTCTTAGTCCATGTTATGGATTTGAATAAAGACACGTCGATTTGAATAATATTCTGTTGTTATTGATTTTTCCGATGTATTTCTGAAGAATTTCTTCGCTTATTCCCAAAGCTCGATATTAAATTTTGTATCGACTTTGAACCCTAAGACAAAACTCATTTCTAAAATCTCATATAGAATGGCTCTATTGAACTTCGTGAGTTAAAAATTCAACTATAGAATTTGGTACCGAGCCTTTATCTTGTGACTTCCTTTGTGAAATTCACTAAGCCGGACTCTCTATAGGGGGACGTCATATTCGATGCGATAGTAAAATCGATAGGTGTCATTGTGACGTCTTATCCAAGATTGGGATATGAGTCACGATTGAGAGCAACCTAAGTCGAAGAATCGAAATACGTAGCTTTTCTGAGGCTTAGTTGGTTATTATCGGAGATTCGTTGAAGGATATTCTCGAATCGCTATTCCATTATCGCAATTTGACTCGTAGAGATACAAAATTGAATGGAGCAAGGAATGTGGGAAGAGCTTCAAGAACACAAGAGGAGACTCATTTCAAAGACATGTTCGACCATGCCATCCCGGAAAAGCCAACGTGGTAGCCGACGTGTTGAGTAGAAGATCGATATAAGCACGAAAGTACGATATTGTCAAAGACTAATTTCAGATAATTTACAAATAATAGAGATGGAGATGAAAACTCTAGGTACCCACGTGATGATATACGAGTATAATCGACTTTAGTTAAAGTCGCTTTCAAGCCACCGTAATCCGGAGTGATCGCGTATGAAGAGGAAAGTACAAGAAGGAGCTATTCCTAAGCGAGAATGATGAAGAAGGAATACTTGAGTCCACTCTAGACTTTGTGTTCCTAACGACTTTGATTTGAGGTACAAGATTATGATGGAGGCACACAATACACCATTTGCAATCCATCCGGAAGTACTAAAATGTATCGTGATCTTGACATACATTTTGGTGGAACAATATGAAGAGAGAGATTGCAAAGTTTATCTCGATGTGTTTAACTGCTTAACGTGTAAAAGCGGAGCATCTAGTACCTAAGGGTCCGTTGCAACCACTTGAGATTCCGAATGGAAGTGGGAACACATTACCATAGATTTCGTTACGGGTCTTCCTACGGTTTCTCAAGGCATCAATGCTATTTGGGTTATTGTTGATATATTAACCAAGTCCGCTCATTTCTCGCCGACACGGAGACTTATTCCTTGAACGCCTTGCTAGTATGTACGTGAATGAGATTGTGAGGTTGTATGGCATGCCCGTATCCATAGTTTTGGATAGTGACCCAAGATTCACTTCATGATTTTGGGTTAGAAAGCTATGGAGCGCTAATTTACGATTGATTTGGCATACCATCCTCAAACGGATGGGCAATCGGAAAGGACTACTCAAACTCTTCAAGATATATTAAAACTCGTGGTCCTAGATTTCAAAGGAAGTTGGGATAAGTACTTGCCATTGGTGGAATTCTCATACAACAATAGTTATTAAACAAATATAGGCATGGTTCCATTCAAGCATTATATGGACAAAAATGTCGTTCTCAATATGTTGGGATGAGGTGGGTGAAGCAACATTGTTGGGACCCGAAAGTTAAGACGTATATGACTAATGATTCGACAACGATAACAAAACAAAAGACAAGATCGACAAAAGAGTTATGCGGATCTTCATCGAAAGGATGTGGAATTTAATGTAGGGGATCATATATTGTTGCGAGTTGCTCCATGGAAGGGAGTTACAAGATTGGGAAGAGAGGAAAGCTCAAATCCACGATTTATTGGTCCATTTCAAATTCTCGACCGAGTAGGAAATGTAGCCTATAGACTTGCGTTACCTCCAAGTATGTCTCGTGTTCATAATGTGTTTCATATATCTCGTATTTCGTAAATATGTGAAAGACCCGAACCACGTTATTGAAGTTAGAACCGGACGAGATAGCCAAGACTTAACGTATGAGGAGGTACTGTCAAGATCTTGGATAGGAAGGAGCATACGCCCTACGCCAAGAAAGGTCATACCACAAGTTAAAGTTTTGTGGAGGAATCATGCTTATAGAGGAATGATGACGGGAATTGGAAACGGAAATGAAAGCGAGGTATCCTCACCTTTTCAAAACACAGTACACGCACGCCAATTTCGAGGACGAAATTTCATAAGGAGGGAGGTCAGAGAGACCCTCAAATTTTTTTAAATAAAAAGGAATTTCCTTTATTTATTATTTTGAAATAGTAAGGGTTGATTTGATTAATGTGGATAGTTAAGGGTTAAATACGCAAATATTTCAAAATAAGCAAGTGGTTATAAAATATTCATTTTTGTCGGGGAATATTCGTTTGGTCGTGGAATATTAGATCGTGGGAATATTCGTTTGGTCGTGGAATATTCAGACTTTGTCAGAATATTCGCATAACTGGCATGGCAGACCATATGTGGGCCCCATAACTTGAAAGCGATTGGATGAGGAAAGCGACAAAGTTTGGGTGGTTATAAATAATTTGGCGTAGTTATACTGCAATTAAGATCGCATTGGAATACCCGTTGGTTAAAATACGAATATGTCTGGCGTGCACAAAGAAGACACTACCAGATTGCATGTAATTGTTGAATTATTGATTCTTACGTAAGATGGCACTACTCAATAATTTTCATGATGAGTTATCGCTCAATATTTTATTTTATTGATTCAATAATTCTTTGCGTTGATATTTTATATTATTGTTGTTCAATAATTGTCACTACACAAGATTTCCCATTATCGATCAATAATTCATATTATTTGAATAATATTATTAGATAACATTATTGGCAATGTCTAGAAAGTTCGCCTAAGGAGAGGTTTGGTCACCTAATTGCGGCGCAAGATGGAGAGATCCTTATCGAAAGCCCCTCTTTTCCGAGGAATGTTTGGTCATTATAAATGTGATTTCGTAATATTATTTGTGAATAATTAATTATTGATTCATATGATAAGGAAATATTTATTTTATATGAATATAAATGATGGATTTATTTATGTGGTTATTAATGAAGGAATTAATCTTTGAGATGTTTTATTTGTATTTTATTCGGATTGGAGGTATTAAAAGATTAAATTGGTGTTATACGACTTTATTGTGTGAGTTATAATATTTAATCCGACCGTTGGATCGTTGTAATTTTTGGATATGTTATACATATATAAGTTGAGTATATGTCCACAAATTTTGAACCGTTAAAATGAGCGTATAATTTATTATGAATTTTAAGAGGTGGTGATTCGTAAATTAGGTTATAAATGATTTTGGTGGAAAATTCTAGAATTGGTGGGCCCCACTTTTGGTTGGTGAAAAATGTGCTGAATTTTATTTCAAATGTGGTGGGTGGCAATAGTAGTAGAGTAAAGCCCATCAAAGTAGCAAGTCAAGTCTGCCGGCTTTACGGGCTAACATTTTCCTATAAATAGAAGGCTAAGTTAGAATTGAAAATCACACCGTAAACAAAGTTTTCTCTCTTCTCTCTATATTGTTGAGCGTATTTTGTGAGTATTTAGATACTTTGAGAGTTCTTTGTCAAAGATAAGTTTCATTCAAAGATCACTTCCGACCTTTCCTTCCAAGTCTTCGATTCTTTGAGGTAAGGGATATTATTTTTTTTCAGAATGATATTATTTCTTCAATATCATTATCTTTGAAATGTTGATCTCAAGTTTTATCAAATTTGGAACTTTTTATATCTGGGGTTACTATTCATGAGTTCTTATTCACGAGTTACTATTCATGAGTTATTATTCACGAGTTACTATTCACGAGTACTATTCAGTGAAGCGTGAAAATGTTTTTTGTGGAATTTCTATCTTTTGGTGTCTGAGTTACTATTCACGATATCAAGACTATTCATGTATACTGCAAGACTATTCACGATATACTGAAGACTATTCATCGAAAAATAAAATTTCTTCTTTTCGTCCAAAATATCTATTTTGGATACTAGCTTTGATTGTATCCATGTTTTGATTATTCTTGAATTTTACACCACTATGATTATTTTTGAGGTATTGTTGGACATGGATAAAATAAAGTACTTAATCCTTAATCCTTAATCCTTGTCATTTTGTTTCACCGGATTCGCTTCTTTAAAAATATTTTCATCATCCTCTACCTTAAATGATGATATTATTGAATATCTTTGGCTGTAGTGCAAAGATGAATGATTTCAAGAATATCTTTGGCCCAGAGTGCAAAGATGAGCAAAGTGTTGAGATGAACATGACCGATCGATTAATATCTTTGGCTCAGAGTGCAAAGATGAGCAAGTGTTGAGATGAAACATGACCGATTGATGAATATCTTCGGGCTCAGTAGTGCAAAGATGAATATTTGATTTGAGATGAATATTGATTGATGTTCTGAGGATAAAATATTGATGATGGACCGTTAAATTCATAGATTATAGTAGATTTCATCTCTACGTAACTCTTCTATGAATTATTATTTCACCGCGAATATTGATCTGAAACTTGTTGTCTATTGATTCTATCGATTTTTTCCTCGTTGGAGACTAACGATAATTTGTTGTATATTATCTTAGTCATAGTATTCTTTATCGGGCTAGTTGAGCTCACCCTTTTCCTTATTGTTCCATTTTTCTTCTCGGGAGGCGAGAATGTAAGCGAAGTCTTAGTCGGGGGTATGGAATGAAGGTTCTAGAGAGAGTTGTTTAGTAGTCCTCACCATTTTTGTAAAATAATGTATCAATAAATGTGATGGGGATTTATTTGAGTATAGATATTGTCTAAAAGATAATATTTGTATTTAAACTCACAGCTTTTCTTGTTGTAATAATAAAGTTGTAGTTGTTTACGCACCATGTATTTGGCGACTCGAGAATGGGTGTGGTGTATACCTTTTGGGGCGCCTGTAAGATAATGAGATAATGCATACTTGTCAGGTGCATTAGAAACAGTGATGGTATTCACACTTGGAATTCCAGAAACATGATAATCTTGCATCCACAAGGGAGTAGTTTTCTGTCTCAATGATGTTCTTAGTGGAATAAGTGGGGCATTGTGTTGGTGAGGAGAATCATCATTGTGTTGGTGTGGTGCAGAAGATATAAGTGAGATTGAAGAACTGAGAATGGGGCATGAAGAACTGATATAAGGATTGACAGTGGAATGCCAATAAGGATCGTTCAAAGAAGTGGAGATAAGGTTGAAATCTGGATTGAAGTCAGATTTGAAAGGAAAAATGTGTTCATGGAACAAAACATGTCTTGTAACAAATATAGTCTTGCCTTGCAAAGAATATAATTTGTATCCTTTTTGATTATGTGGATAACCAATGAAAACTGCAGGAATAACTCTAGGATCTAATTTATCAAGATGATGGACTGAAGCAAAACACAAACATCCAAATACTTTCAGATGGTGATACTCTGGAGGCTTGTTAAACAACAACTCATAAGGTGTTTGAAATTGTAAAATAGAAGTTGGTAACCTGTTGATAATATATGTAGCAGTCAATAAGCAATATCCCCAAAAATGTTTAGGAGTAGAACTCTGAAATTGTAAGGCTCTAGAAATTTCAAGTAACTGCCTATGCTTCCTTTCAACCCTTCCATTTTGCTGAGGAGTATGAGTACAAGAACTTTGATGAGCAATACCAAAACGAGAAAGTAACAGTTTGACTTCTTTCCACATAAATTTTGTTCCATTATCAGATTTCAAATTTTTAATTGTTGTACCAAAATGATTTTGAGTATACAAAATAAAATCTTGAAGAGTAGAGCAAACATGTTGTTTGGTAGTCAAACGAAAAGTCCAAGTTGCTCTAGAATAATCATCAACAAGTGTAAGAAAGTACTTGCATCCATTAACAGTAGTGAGCCTATAAGGCCCCCATAGTCGCAAATGCACAAGTTCAAATAAACTACCAGCTCTAGAATTGCTAACAGAAAATGGAACTTTTGTTTGTTTGGCTAAAGGACATATCAAACAAGGAGTGTTACATTTGTTAGACAAATTGTCTGATACAAGAGGTATTTTGCCTAGAACTTTATATGAAGTGTGACCTAATCGTTGATGCCAAAGGAATTATCGGTAGTACCAACAAAGAAGGCAAATAACCTTGCTTTTATTAGAAGGTATGTCTAAGTAATATAAGTCATTCTCAGACTCACCGGTTGTAAGTATGCTCATCTGCACAGTCCCAAACTCACAACCATGTATAGAAAATTTCACAGAACAATTAGTATCATGTGTGAGCTTGCTGATAGACAAAAGATTATAATGGAAAGTAGGAATGTATAGGACATTGTGTAAGGATAGCTTAGGATTAATCCAGACTGAACCAGATTGGGTGACTGAGATATATGATACATTAGGAAGCACCACTTGAATAGGGGTAATAGGCATGATGGAGGTAAACAGAGAAATATCACAACATATATGATATGTTGCTCCACTGTCAATGATCCACTGAATACCAGGTCTAACTGAATGAGTATGTAATGAAGAACAATACATGCTAGATGATCATCAGGTATAGAAAAATCTTTGAATTTTCCTTTGTCAATGATGCTCAGTATATGATCAAACTTTGCTTCAAGCTGCTCAAATCCGCCATCATTCTCAGAAGGACTTTGAATTTCCTCGATCGAGCTTCAGCGTTGCCTTTGGTCCAAAGATAAACATAACTCTTTTGAGAAAAATTACCAGTACCTTGAGTGAAATTACCTTTCTTAGTCATTCCAGATGTGTTACCAGGTCCAGGTAATTGAGTCTTAGCTTTATTGTGTAAAGGATGTCCTTTAGGATAACCATTAAGTTTGAAACAAGTCTCTCTAATGTGATTCTTGCCATGACAATAACTACATTCCATGCCTTCCTTAGAAACCGGAGGTTTATACTAAGAATTATACTGAGTATTAATAAATCTTTTTCTATTTTGAAAACCAGCAGTAGAACCAGTTTGAAAACCAGTACTAGAGGCAAAGGCCATGACATTAGAATTTGTATTTCCAAATCGATAGCCTCGCTTTTGTTTTTCATCTTGTTTGATCAAAGAATACGCATGAGTCATTTGTAGGTAAAGGACTCATCATGAGGATTTGACCCTCTAGGTTGCAAAACTATCATGTAGTCCCATTAAGAATCGCATTAATTTCCTCCTTTGCTCCTGCTCATCTTGTGCTTTAGATGCACCACACGTACATTTTAAACTACTTCAAGAAAGCAAAGCATGTTCATCCCAAAATCCTTTTAGTTTGTGATAATACATATCAATTGATAGATTTTCTTGCCATAAAGTGCTTATGTCCTTTTGAAGTTCATAAATCCGATGTCCATCAATGCTTGAAAATCTTTCATTCCATAAAGAGAAGACATTTTCAACAAATTTCATACTATCACTGATTTCATCACTAACAGTATTCATTATCCAGCTTATTATCATATCATTCACACACATCCATTGATTATACAAGATTGAAGTCTCAGTAGGTGTAGGATATGTTCCATCAGTAATTGTCATCTTATTCTTAGCAGATAAAGCAATTTTAATTAATCTTTTTCAAGTAGCAAAATTCTCTGCTCCATTGAGTTTCTTTGAGATTAAAATCATATCTGGATGATCATTATTGTGTAGAAATAATGGATGTGAGTTAGACTCAAACGCACGAGAATCATCTATGCTCTGTTCAGATTCTTCATGTGTGTTTGTGTTTGATGCGGAAGCAATGATTAACTTCTTCAAGTAATAAAAAAAATATTCGAATAGAATCAGATTGAATCAATCGAATGAGTTGAATTTTTATGATAGAAATCCAAGGATCTTTAAAATGATCTAAAATTGTAGAGTGGATGAGCAAAAACTGATAAAAGAAAAAAGGAAAAACAGATACTCTACACGAGCTGTAGCTCTGATACCATGAAAACTAAGGAATAACATATCACAGTAGCAATGAAATGTGGAGAGAAAAATATTCTCATTTTCATCAGAAAATTATTACAAAAACAGTAAGTCAAAATCATACACACCAAAACTATTTATACTAAGAACATTGCTTGAAAGATAAGCTAACCTCACTACTAACTCTAGTTAATTCTAATCTAACTATAGTATATAAATTAGCTTGTTGTCACTATCAAGTGATTAGCACTATTCCGATACTTCTCTGCTCCATCATAAGGACTAGATGTGTTCACACTACTATTATCTGTCCTTTCATTCTTTGTAGTTGTAGTCACAATGCTGAGATATTTTATCATGGAAAGCTTCAGGCCTTTAGTATCATGTGGACTTGGTTGTGAATAATGTGCTGCTGCACATGTTGGTGCAGTAGCTGTAGCTGCAGTATCCATAATAATTTGTCACTGAGATTCAGATTCTCCCTAGAGAAAGTCGAAAGGTAACACATTTTCTAACTATATTTAATTTGATTCTTTCTAGCAATCTAAAGCACACATTTCTGTATAATTTTTTTATTTCATTCCAAAATACGAATCTGATATCAATGAACTATAACTCTAGGTAGTAGTCGTTTTAAAAACTAATATCAGTCTAGTGGTACCTCCTCCTCTTTCTTTCGTATCCTATCCTAACCAAACCAGTGCTCTACATGGATCAAATCTTTAATCTTGTAAGGGATAGAATAAAAAGCATGTTAAGTTGATAGAATAAAAAGCATGTTAAGTTGTTGAATAAGTTTGTACTATGTTATATCCTTATCTCAAATTAACGAGGCGCAAATTCTAGTTAGCTTTTTCCTGAGTGACGTCCATGGCATATTGAGTACTCGCTTACTATTATGGTTATCATGCCATCTGCAAACTATTTACCCTCAAGATAATATTTGCTAACAAAGAAATGCATGATCATGGAGTTTTATATTTATGAAGCTAAGGCAGCAGCATTATATATGTAGAGAAGGCAGAGTAGATGAACCAGTAGAAGTGAAAAATCTGTGTGATGAAATAAAATCTGCATTTGGCTGTTGAGTAATTGAAGATCTCTAACCAGGTGGTGGGCTCTTAATTAAGCCCCTGTTTGTGAGTTTTATTTTGAGTGGAAAGGGAAAGTTCTTTTATTTTTAAACTTCTTTCGGAAAAAATTGGAAGGAAGAACATACACAGACTCCTAAGATTGGAAAAAATTGAGCAGTATATTGTACATACAAAATACTATAGTTTCTAAACAAAGATTGGATTTTGGTTATGAAATCCTTAATGGTATTGACCGACCGGTCTCTCGCTTTCTTGCAACACAGACTCTTAAGCATACAAAATCTGCTACATTGTTCATTAGGGGTCACTTTTGAATGATCAGTAGCTCCACTGAATA
Source organism: Panax quinquefolius (assembly GCA_020205615.1). NCBI lineage: Eukaryota > Viridiplantae > Streptophyta > Magnoliopsida > Apiales > Araliaceae > Panax > Panax quinquefolius. Next base: position 25,092,675 of record CM035173.1, read on the forward strand.
AGCTTTAATTTGGTTGTAGTTTTAAAGCCACATTGTATGCTCCAAATGTGAGAGAATAGAATACTGCCAACATATGTATCAAAGGAGCCCTTCACATATGGGTTTAAGGAGTCCGTCCTCTAGAGTGGAACCTTATTCGGTCCCGACTTTGTTAGCTTATCTTAAATAGTTAGTAGTTGTGGGTTGCACTAGGCAGGGTCCCCATACTAGTCTCATCATCTGCAGCACGTTTACACATAAATAGGATAAGTTCTGACGGCTTTGGGGGTTCAAAGGACCGAACTTCAAAATGCTTCTGCACATGAACTCGTGAAGTTGGAATGAAATTACATTTGTCACATTGATTCCAAAACCCATGAGATGGTTCAAAATCCAATCCTCATTCTTGTTTTTCTTACATAAAATGAGAGGTAGGTAAAGTATTCCGGTAGGGCACATTGTGCCTACAACAATCATATATATTTGAAGGTACTATTATCGAGGATTCTCCGTGAGTAACGTGTAGTCTGCAGAGTTGTCCATCAACCATCCATCTTGAGTGAGGATCAAACCTAAACTTTGAGCAAGGTAAACGACTCACTTACCACGAGACCAATGAATGGTTGGTAAATCCAATCCTCATTCAAGATTTATGTAAGGAAATGAATTAGGAGTTATTTGAAAGTTTTAACACTTGACACAAACCAAACAAGCAGAGCCTTGTGTCACGGCCTTAGATAATTCTAAGCTCCACCGTGCGGCCTTAGACAGTGGTCTCCCTAGAAAATTGTCAAGTAAACTTCTTACCAAGTAAACACCACAAGAACTAGTAAGTAAGCTTGGAAAGGAACATGAGAGCACTTTAAAGAAAAAAAATGCTTTATTACACAAGAAAGTTTTACACAAGGATACTTAGGAGAATGCTTTTGCTAGGATGGCCTTGGATTGGATTCCATTCCATTCGATAATTTGGCCAAATGAGGTAACCTCCTATTTATAATCATCCCACCTCGAGAATTCTACTATTAGGGGTGGGAATTCAATACCCATTTTTTGGTTTTTTGACTAACTGAACCGGTTCGGTACAAAACAAAACCGGTTTGACATCAATACAAATAACTGATATATGCCGGGTTCGAGAAGCCATTTTGTATGTCCGATATGTATCTATCGGACTGAACAGCTTGTACAACGAAGAAGAAAATGAGGAGTTCTATGAGAAGAAGATAGAGGCACCCAAATTCGTAGACTTCACAATTTCGGACGACCCATTTTGCCCTGATGATCGTTACTGGTTCTGCACTTCTGCTTGCGCGTTGGACCTGTTGGTACTTTATCATTCCTTCCCATTTCCTAAAATCGTATCTTTATATAGTAATTATATTTTCTTTGAATTCTATTTTGTTGTAAAAGTTCACATCTTTATGAGTTGTATAGTAGTTATAAATATCGAATTTTGGGGTTTGTTTGTATTAAATCTTTACCTGTAGCCACTTTTGGGATGGAGTTATCAGCTGACATATCACTACACGTAGTTTGTTTGTTTGTATTTTGGAAGGCTGATCAGGGATAATTTTTAGCCTTGGAAGGCCTGAAAAAAAACCACTTTTGGGATTGAATTTTTGTGTATTCTCTTTGATTTATTCATACATCATTTGTTTAAAATCTGCTTCTTGTAATTATTGTTAGCCTTGGAAGGCTTGAATAATTTTTTCCTTTTTAAATGTTTTAGTATTTTAAGCTCAAGAACCTCTGTTTTTTTTTTCCATAAATAAAGAAACAACCTTTTGCTCATTGGTGACAACCAGTAAAAAAATAGATAAAACTCGGATCGGCTATCGGGTTTGGTATATTGGTTCGGTATATTGATTTAACCGATATCGATATCCAATTTTAAGTAGATTCGATAACCGGTCCAATCCGAAACGATTCGGTAGGGTAAAAAAGTACTAATAAACCTACCTACTATTACAAATAATTTCCTAGAAAGTTCTAGGTACAAGCGTAATTAATATTCTACAATTATCTTGTAGTATTCTAGGACCTTCCTAAAATAAACCACTAGAGCCTTCCGCGGGACATGATACTTGGCAATAGTTGAAGTTAAAACATATTTAGTTGTCCCAAAAAAATGTTCCACTTTGATTATGTTGCAGTATATTGAATTATTCCCTTAAAATGTCTTGCATCAGACAGTGCTATAAACTAATAAAGTTTGCTGATTAGTTTACTCCAATCTAGATAGAAAGGGCTGAAAAAATTGGGCAAGTGGACACATTAAAGAAACTAAAGAATGTACTCAATTGAGGTCATTGGTCTTTTGAAATCTGCTTAGTTATAAAATATAAGATGATTAGTAGTATAAAACGTACAAAATAATGGAAGGTTGAGTTAACATCATCATCAACACCAACTTTATAGCCAAAAATTGTAAAACAAACTGACCATCAATCATCTAATTACCACTTTGAACTAAAATCAAAATTACAAATTACAACTCAGCCTTTCAGTCCCTCTACTTGGAGACTATTATACAGTCAAAGCAAGAGATCAAATGGAGATAAAACACTTGAACAGATCAAAATATCAACAATATACAACTACCAATTCCAATAATGATCTGTTTTCAGATGTATTTGTCAAACATGGCTTGATTGATAGCTTAAATACCAGCACATGCATATGTAGAAAATTGATGATATTGATATCACCTAATGAAGCTTATTGGAGAGAAGAACATTATGATTAAGTCCCGTAAATATCATCAGACTTTTCAATTCCTTCCTCTGACATGATCTCCTTGAAGCGACATTCACTGCTGCAAAAGGCTTTATCACCCCTGAAAGAACAACAATACAAGATAAACCAAAAGTTTAGTGATCAAGAAAGAGAACCAATACTAATCCAAAACCAATAACCAAAGCTCGATGAGAGTTGAAATCACTTATATTGGCGCGATTATTCTAATATAGCAGTGTAGAATTAATATTTTGACTAATGGATGTTTTATTGATCGAATTTATTTTACCATATATCATGTATCTAAATTTAGGAAAGTCAAATAATATAGAGGCAGTTGAAACTAACCTATACATGTAAATGTCTTTTCCTTGGCCAAGATTCTTCTTGCAATTGTAACAGAAACTTAAAAAGCTCTCAGAGGGATAGCTCAATGATTGATCAATGGCAAAACCATTCTCTTTCTTTGATGATGCAGAGAACCCAACAACACCACAACAGCTCTCAATAATGCAATCATCAAATATATGAGTGGTCTTCGGATTCGGGCCATGGGTAATCACACAAGTATAGTTCTCTGAAAGCTCCATTTCACCAGCAGAGAAAATTCTTGAAGAATTTGAGTTCTCAAGGCCAGAATTCGAAGAGCCAAAAGGTGATTTGTTTGATGGAGATAATAGAGGGGAGAAAGAACCCAATTGGGAATTCCTAATTTTGATACCAAAATCCCCAGGAGACATTGGAGAATCAGCAGCAGCGGAAAGACCAGATAGAAGGAGTGGAGGGATTTGAATCTTTAACCGTGATCCAAACAAAACCATTCGGCTTTCGGGTTTCGATAATTTTGGGTCAGATATTTCATCAGTGAGAGCATGAACTAGGCCAAGACCAACCCCTCTTGAATCCAATTTATCCCAATGGGCTGTTCTATTTTCAGGTTTTGGGGCTTTTGGGGTGTTACTATGACTATCAGACCAAAAGGGAGTTTTCAAAGCAGAAAAGGGTTTGCTATCAAGAATCGAAGTTGGACTCATCATAGAATATGTGTCATTTAAACCCTTTGAGTTAAAGCCAGTGAACAACCTAGGAGAACTGAAGATTGATGAAGAAGATCTTCTAAATTTATTATCTGTAGGAGATGATACAGAACCATAATCTGCCATTAGAACTTGCTTACTTGTGGTTGCTCTGGATCTTTTCCTCAGCATAATCCCTATTCCAAATGTTTAATCATTGCAATCTTTAAGTTACACTTAATATATATAGAGAGAGAGACAGATAGCTAGAGAGCGAGAGAGAGAGAGAGAGCGCACACCTGAAATGATATGGGATTTCAGTCAGAAACCGCCATGGGTTGCAATTAGCAAGCAAGACCAGCTTTAAGCTCCGAGATATAGAAGAAAAGTTGTAATCTGTTTGGGTCCTATTTATCAGAAAATACTAGACTAGAGGCATTGTACCAAAATCGAAGGCACCATTTTTAAGAGTCCCACAATGCTCAACAACATACACCACGAACTCTCCTCTCTCTCTTATACAGCACTTCTTTGAGCCCCATATCCATACCCCACTTTTTCCCCGATTTTCTCGCTTCTTTATTTTTTAGTTCACTCTATTTTCATCAGCTGGCTAAAATCCTTCTCTTCTCAGTTACGACATACATGAACAATTAATACCAATATATATATATATATATATATGTATGTATATATATATATATATATGTATGTATATATTACAACGGATTAATAAAAACCAACAAATACACAAAAGCTGCCAAATTTTCCGCACTCTTTTGTTCTTTTCTCTCTCCCCTACAATGGTAGTACTATCATAATAAGAGCAAAAACGATTTAAATCCTTCAAATTTCAAAAGTCTGATATCCCTAACATACAAACAAAACCCATAAATTAAAAGAAGTTGAAAACAAGAAAAACAAAAGGGCTACAAATTCCTAGTGGGGTTTTCTTTTTTCTCTTTGTTCCTCCCCTGTTTTTCTTTTTGCAATCCTAAAAAACTCCCATGAAATTGCAGAAAATTAAGTTGAGAGAGAGAGAGAGAAAAAAAAGGAAAAGTGAGACAGAAAGGGGTTGTTAGGTGAGAACTTAAAGAGGAGGCTTGTGCATGAGGAATCAGAGGTTTTGATGAAACCACTACTCAACTCTACTCTTCCACCTGCCCTCAATTCGCAGTTTTTCATGGCGGTTTTTTGCCACTACCCTCTCTCTCTCCCCCTCTCTATCTCTCTCATTCTTTCATCAGGGGGATACGACGCGAATATAAGAAGAACACACTCGTAGGCTGACGACACTGAAATGTTCACCATCCTACGTGTTATGACAGACTTACCCTTGGCTAATTAACTAGCTTCAGCTAATCAGCTCGGCCCTTTGCTTAATTCTTTTTCAATTAAATCTCGTTTGGCCTTCCGGAATTTTTAATAAATAAACTACCATATATTTTAATTTTTAACTAAAGTATTGATATATACTACAATCTAATCTATTTATTCGATATTAAATATCAATAAATACGAATGTATGAGATAAGAGAGAATAATTATTTTTTTTCGTAGGCTTAATAATACTTTAATATATTATACTTTATTTTATAAAATTGTTAAAAAAATTAATACATTTATAGGATATTATTTAATTAATTAGTTGTCTAATATATTAATTTCTTTTTTATGAATAAACTAATTGAACGCAAAATTATATTTGTGAGAAAATTATAATTGAATTGTTTTACATAAATAAGTGCAAGGACAACTAATTCAATTATTTTACATAAATAATATTGAAAATGCACAATTTTTATCAAACAAAAAATAACATAAATATTTAGTATTAGTAATTTTGATTTTATAAATACTGTCATTTGAATTTAGATTATAACATGAGATAAATTGAACCACACATCCTCACAAAACATTTTAATTTAAATATAAATATTTTTGGTTGATCTTACACACTCAGCCAAACGTAATAGCAGAAGGAAGAAGAAGAACTGTGAATCGGCTGGGCTTAACATGGGGTCATGGGGGTATAAGAAGAAGAAGACAATTTTTTTGTGAATTCGAGCCAATAGAGTTAATAAGGCCGCGGGGTCTACTAAAAATTGCCAAAATAAGTAGAACCAGTGGAAATTAAAAAATTAAATTACACCTAAAACGCTATGTTTTATAAAAATTTATGTTAAAATAAATATAATATATTTTTTTGATAATCACAAGCAAAAAAAAAAAAAAAAAATTTAAAACTGTCCAATTTTCCGATCCCAAATTCATGTCTGCCAAGACTTTTCCAATTAGAAAGCTAACGGACCGTCACACACACACACATATATTATAGGGCAAATGATCAAAAATATCTCTGATATTTATTCTAATGTTTCACTTGCACCTTAAATTAATTTTTTTTCTAAAAGTACCCTTAACGTTATATTTTTTTCATTGCGTGCTCCCCGCTTAATTAATGTAAGACAAAACGGGGTTAAAATGTGATGACGTGGCAGGCTTAAATATAAAATATATTTGTGACGCTCCCAAAATAGGTACACATCACTCATCTTGGGTCGTCAGATACAAGGTATTGAATACAAATACAAACTAATTATACAACAGTCGTGTAAAATACGATAAACCATAAATTGAGAGTTTTAATAAGAATATTGTCATCTAGACAATATCCACACTCAAAGGGGTCCTCAATACATTTATTGTCACACTATTTAACAAAATAGTGAGGACTACTAATACTATCATCTGGACCGTCACTCCGTTTCCCGACTAGTCCCGGCTACGTTCTCATTTCCTGAAGAGAACAATGAAAGAAAGGGGTGAGCTCAACTAACCATTAAGAAATATTATGACTAAGATAATGCAGAATAAATTATCATTAGTCTTCAACAATGTTAAACTAATAAAATACAATAGACATCAAGTTTAACTGTAGCGGAATAAGCAATCCATTAGAAAAGTCAAGTAGAGCATGATATCTACTATCTTCTATGATTTAAAATGTTTTCATCAATTTTTATCGCTGAGACTCAGCTTAATAAATAAACCACATCATCGAGTCATCCCTGATTTACGGGCCAAAGATATTCATTAAATTATCAACGGTCATGACTATACCGAATAATTCCTAGTCATAATCATACCAAAAACTGTCCGTCAATACAAGCTACTGAGGACTTTTACCACATCATTTATAACATTACAGGTCATGATTATACCGAATAATCCCTGGTCATAATCATACCAAGTTCATCTACGACGAAGCGTAAAGCGAAGATGACTTTCATCACAATATAACCATGAGGATGATGACAATGACATAATAATTCAATAAAACAAGTTCAAGAATAAATTTTAAAGATTTATAAGTTAATTTATCCTGAACTCAATATGTTGGAAGAATGCATATTGTGATTTGATGTTTAATGAAAATGCTCATGATTATGTGTAAAGTCCTTCAAGGAATATATGTACAAGGACTTAGTGATAGATCAAAATTGTTAGGTTGATCTTAGCCTTTAATGTTCACGTGTATAGATAAAGAGATCAAATATGTTGATCTAAGGCTAGAAAGAAATAGATAGGCTTTGAAGATAATCGTAGTCTATCCGGCTGATCAACAGAATGCATAATCTAAGGCAGGATCGTAGTGCTGAGATGATCGTAGTGTATCTGCCTTGAAGGGCCTCTCCAGTATATCGTAGAGTGGTCCAGACGTTTGCCGAAGCCAACTCAAAGATCGTAATGTGCTCTCGAAAACGTTGAGTCTACAAGAGGAGCAAGTGATGATCGTTGTGTTAAAAGATCATAGTGTGCACATCCTTGTGAGAAATCATAGTGATCTCTTAAGAACAAGTACCAATATGACAAGACACTACGATATGGATAGTAGAGTGTCATCTGCCTTGTGTCAGAAACATCAAGCCCTACCTTTTATTTGAAGATAAATTCCAACAAATACGGAATGGGTTTTGAACGTTGAAGCTCTCACCCGGTCCAACCAGCACAAAAGATATCCTTAGTATTGATCAAAAGAGACGTATTCAAAAAGATAAGAAAAGGACCATTGGGCAGAGGAAAATATCTTTTCAGGAGTTAGGTGGAAAAACAGTTTGCCGTGTCAGTGGGCCAGAATGCAATTCAGAAGATGTGCAGAAATGTCTCCATCAAAGCTCAGAAATGTCAAACGCATTTAATGCTTCATCAGATGACTTCAACGGATAGATTTTAAAGATCTCATATATATAGAATACAGACACATGAGAGAAGCAAGCAAGTACTAAAAAAATGCATAAGAACACTCAACGCTAAACCCTACGATCTAAAAAAAATGAGGAAGCTTGCTCAGCTACTCAGTTCTTTCGAACAAGTGCTTAACTGCAACTGAGTAGCCTGAATCACAACTCAACAACTATCAATCTATTGAAGTAAGAAGTTCCAAGTCAGAAGGACTTGAAGAGTTCTATGAATCGTGTGAAGAGCAAGTCTGCTTTGGACTTGAAGAGTTCAAGAGTGAACTTAGAAGTGCCTCAGGCTGGCTGGTCAGAAGGAATCTGTGAGATTCAGAAAGTATAAAAGACATTCTTAGTGGATTTCCTACTCAAGGAGTAGAAGAGTGGACTAGGAGCTTTGAGTGCTCTGAACCACTTAAAAACAACTGTGTCTATTTATAACTGCTATAACTGCCTTTCTCTCTTTAACTTGCTATCTAAAAGGGATTTCAAAGAAATAATAATTCCGTTGTGCTTAAAAGCTTTATCAAAACAGTATTTAAACAAAGAAAAGTTTTTAATATCTATTTAACCCCCCCTTCTAGATAACTATTGTGCTCTGGGAACTAACAATTGGTATCAGAGCAGGTTCTATTACATAGCCTACAAAGCTTGAGTAGATCCAATGGCACACTTACCAAGCGAATCAAAGACTGGAGGAGGCAGCAAGCCGCTCATGTGTAACAAAGACAAATTCTCCAACTGGAAGGTTAGGATGCAAGCTTACATGGATTCAATAGATAAAGATCTATTTGACACTGTTCAAAATGGACCCTATGTTCCTACAAAGCTCACACCAACTACAGATGACCCAAACAGAGTTCAGATCTGTTTGAAAACGTGGTCAACTGCAAAACAACAAAGAAGGTTTGGGAAACACTCCTCATTATGCATGAAGGGACAGAAAAAGTCAGAGAAAACAAACAATCTCTCTTGACTCAGCAATACGAGATGTTTGCTCATGTTCAAGGAGAGAACGTCACTGCCACATACGAGAGATTCAATATTCTACTCAACTCTCTACGAGCCTATGGAAAGATCTATCCAAACAAAGATATGATCATAAAATTTATGAGAGCCCTACCAAGCAAGTGGGATGCCAAAACCAATGCTATTAAAGAATCAAAGAATCTACATGAAATGACTGTTCAACAGTTATATGGCAACCTCCTCACATCTGAATGGAGTCGACACAACGTAACGTAAGCGTTATGCGAAGGAAGAAATAAGGATAAAGGTATTGCTCTCAAAGTAACTGAGAACACCTCCAAAGTCAACACTGAAGTTGCTTCAAACTACGATGAAGATGATGATGAGGACTTTGCAATGCTGGTTAAAAGACTAAGAAGATTCATTAGACAAGGCAGAACTAGCAAGTCAAAGAAAGTTAAGAATTCTAATGACCTGAGAGCAAATGAATGACCTATGCTACAACCGCAAGAAAAACTGGTCACTTCATTGCCAACTGCAACAAACCTCTCAAAGAGGAACTCAAAAAGAAATCACATGCAAAGAAGGAATACAAAGGCAACAAAAGGCCAGTAAAGAAAGACAAAAGCCTTGTAGTTGGAGGATCGTGGAGTGACTCTGATAATGACTCAACTTCAGAATCTGGAGACGATGAAGATCCTCAAATGGCTAATCTCTGCCTGATGGACAAAAATGCAAGGGATAAGCAGAACTCTAACATACATGAAGTAAGTATCGATGAGATATTTGACTTCAACTCTCCTAATGTAGATATTGATAACCTTAGAACTACATTACACGGCATAAAATCTGATCTGCACCAATATATGAAATGGTTTAGAGTTCTGTCTAAAGACTATTCACTTCTTCAAAAGGAGAAAGAAAATGTTCAAGAGGAACTGGAAACAGCCCTTCTCAGTACTGATTCTCTCTCCAAGTTTGAAGCTGAGAATAAGCTCTTGAGACAGGAAAATAAGCTCAGTGCACAAAGAGAGTCTAGTCTAACCTCCAAGATTGAGGATCTAGAAAAGACAGTCTCTACTTGGAATAAATCCTCTTCTTCCATGGACTCCTTAATCTCTAACCAGAGAAGTGCCTCTGATAGAACAGGGTTAGGCTTTGGAGAATCTGCCTCAAAGTTAAGTGTAGAAAAAGCAAAAGAAATTAGCACTGATAATACCTCAGGTTTCAGTAGAGGTATTATATTTGTGAAATCCTCACAAAAAGATAAGCCTATCGAACCCTGCCCGACTGATTTAATTCATATTCCCAAGAGTAAGGGATCCCATGTTGGTCTAGGTTTCAGAAAAGAGAAAAGTAATCTAGCTGCTACTCATCAACCTCGAAGGATCGTAGAGTCCAATAAAATTAACTCTACGAACCAACTAGGAAGATACAGTAGAAGTAAGATATAATCCTCTCAATTAATGAAACAAGAGAACACATGGAAAAGAGAATATCAGCCTAACAGGAGGATGACCAATAACCCACAAAAGTCCAAATGGAGGAAGAACTTTTACACACATACTAACATGCATCATATCAAATGCTTTGTATGCCACAGAGTTGGCCACAAGGTTACAAATTGTCATTATAATTCCATGCATGTGAGACCCAAAATCAAGCAGATTTGGGTCCCCAAGGGTACTAACATAATAGGACCCATGCAAGTATGGGTACCAAAATGAAGGTTTAATGTTACCTTAGGAAGAGAGCTCCGTGAACACTGACTGTATCTCTGATAGTGGATGTTCAAGACACATGACCGGGAACAAAGCCCTTACGTCTAACTACATGTAGAAGGAGGGTCCTCGGCCATCTTTGGAGATAATGGTTCAGCAAGACAAGAGGCTATGGCTCAATTTGGAAATGGTGCGGTATCCTTCAGTAAAGTGGCCTATGTGGAAGGACTATAACACAATCTTCTAAGCATTAGCCAACTCTGTGACAAGGTTCATCAAGTAACATTTCTCAACAATCAATGTCATGTCCGAGACCTGAAGACATACGCTGTAAAGCTAACCAGAACAAGAGAGGGAAATGTCTACACAGTAAATCTTGGAAAACTGAGCTCAGAAGAGACAATATGCTTTCTGGCTAAAGCATCTGAAGAAATGAGCTGTGTGAGACCCCATATTTTATGAATAAATATTTAATTTTCTTAAAATATTTTTTTAATATTATGGTGTGGATTTGATATAATGTTATAGTTGTGGGTAATATTTATAAATTTTGCAAGGTATGCAAGTTGTTATATTATATTCGATTGGTCAGGAAATATTCTTCGTGTCGGGGAATATTCGTACGACGACACAATCATTGGTGGACCCCACAACGGAATTATTGTAGGATTAAGAAAACGACGAAAATATTTTTATGAAAATAACGGCTGAGGTTTTACCATTAATACTGTTGAACTACTCGGTAGTAAAAAATACGATGTCTGGCGTTGTTGATATAGTAACGCTTTGCGGTATTGATTATTAATGTTTACGTGAGAAGTCACTCGGTTTTGTTCAATTATTGCTATAGTAATTATTGCATAGTATCTCACGTTATTTGATTCAATTATTGTTGATATTTTATATATTATTAAATCAATAATTGAAATGATGAGTTATTAATATTATAAATTGTAATATTAACGATGTCTAGAAGTTACGCTTGATAAGAGAGGTTTGGTCACTAATTAATTGGCGCATGATAGGGAGAAATCCTTATTGGAAAGCCCCTCTTTCACAGGAGCGACACAGTCGATTAATATTGTGAATTATAATAAAGATGATAAATGTTGTTAAAATTATTAAGGTGATTTTTATGAAATTTTGCTTATTTTATGGACCCTATTTACCCATTTTCAAAATAATCGGTAAAAATTATTTAAAGGTGGGCCCACATGGGGGCCACATGTAGCCTATATGTGTTGAAGAATTGATTTTTGAAATGGGGGTGAGAGGGAGTTCACATTATAGGGAAGGAATTGTTATATATGTATATGATGTGTATATATATATATATATATGTGAGTGGAAAATGGTGGGGAAAAGAAAGAGTAGAAAGTGATAGTGTGATAGTGATGTGTAAGAGTGTAGTGAATTTGATTATTGGGTGGGTGGGGATTGATGTTGGTTATGGGGAGAAAAATTAAGTGGTTGATATATATATATATATATATTGATTTATATATATATATGTGTGTGTGTATATATATATATATATATTATATTATATTGTTAGTAGATGGAAGTTAGAGAAAAAATGATTTTGCGAGAAATAATTGCGTTTAATGAGCAGTATACTTCCATTCTCCTATAAATAGAAGCTCATTCCTTCATTATTTCTTACGAATTCACTTTGAAACTAGAGAGAGAAAATTATAGAGAAAGAAAAAAATTTTACGCTACTTAACTTACTCTTATATTAGGTTCTTTTACGGTAAGGGGTGTTATTCTTTCTTATTCATGAAAGAAGAATTGTTATTTCATTTCTTATTATTTTTGTTGGAATAACTTTGTATCTGTGAGCTACCCTATACTTGGTAACATTCTTCTATTATTACATCTTTATTATTACATTTTAATTTCACATGCATGTGTTTTACACGGGGACTGGTTCCATTATTTATTATTTCGTCTTTATTATTACGCCGAAATATCACATGCGTATGTTTTACAGGACACTGGTTCCATTATTTATTATTTCGTCTTTTTATTATTACAGCCGAATATCACATACGTGTGTTTTACAGGACTGGTTCCATTATTTATTATTCCGCACTTATTATTACATTGGAACATCACATCGGTGTGAATTTCACGACTGGTTTCGTTTTTATTATTACATTGGAATAACACATCCATGTGTGTAATCTTCGCATGCATGGTGATTTCTTTTGTTATTCCATTCGTTATTATACTCAGTTGGTTAAAATTTTGACTTCTATACTCCATGAAATTAGTGGAATATCCTTGATATTTGCGCTTCATCTAGTATTTTTCATGGAAATATTCTTCTGAGCATTCTTGAATTTTACTCTACAAAGCAGTATCATGTTGACAATTTGGACGTTATTAGTCCCTGAATAAATTAATTCGTGAACTTGTTTTATTAAATTATTATATCATTGACATCATCCTAATGTTTATATTTTTTTTTGAAAGTCATACGTGGCTTTTGTAGAGCATGGATGGACTTGGTATGATTATGACGAGGATTATTGATTGTAATCATGGTAGTAATGTTACAAATGATGTGGTAAAAGTCCTCGTTGGCCCGTAGTGCATTGATGGATAGTTGTTGGCATGATCATGACCATTGATGAATACACAAATATCCTTGGCGTAGTAGTGCATGGAATTTGTGGTCGTGACCTAATGAATATCCTTGGTAGTAGATGCGGGGATGATGTGGATTATTTATTAAATTTGAGTCCAGTGATAAAAGTGATGAAAAATCTTTTAAAACATAAAAGATAGTAGATTTTATTTTCTACTTGACTCTTTTAATGGATTGCTTGATCATTTGCAGTTAAACTTGATGTCTATTGTATTTTATCGGTTTAACATTGTTGAAGGCTAATGATAATTTATTACGCATTATCTTAGTCATAATATTTCTTCTTTGGGCTAGTTGAGCTCACCTTTTTTTTCCTTTATTCTCTTGAGGAAATGAGAGCGTAAATTTGGAACTAGTCGGGGAGCGGAGTGATGGTCAGAGATGGTGTCTTAGTAGTCCTCACTATTCTATAAAATAGTGTGATAATAAATGTAATGAGGACTTATTACGAGAGTGGATATTGTCTAGAAGGCAATATTTGTATTAAAACTCATGACATGTATTTTGTAAGTACTTTACACATTTGTTGTATAAATAAGTTGTATTTGAATTTTGTACCATGTATTTGGCGACTCAAGATGGGTGATGTATACCTATTTTGGGGGCGTCACGGTTAGTATCAAAGCTTATGGATATGATCCTGGGTGAGATGTGAGATAAGAACTAGGAGGGAGAGGCAGAATTCTTTTGGCTAGTATGATGACCTACCTAAGTTTATTTGGTATTTAATTGGTTGGTCGGAGTATAGCGATAATATGTGATATGTTATTTAACTCTTGTTTTGTGGCGTATTTGAAAATGGCATCCGAGAATGTTGAGAACATCGATGGAGCCACAGAGAGGCCGTTGAGTCTCCACGGATAAATAATTAGGATAATGTGCATCGGGGAAGGCGATTTTCCTCGAGGCAAATAATAACCTTGACCAAATGATGAGCGATGGAATGTTCAGGGCTTCATGCAATTCATGCAACATCAGCAAAAGCGGCTCTGTCCAAAATACGGTGGAAACACCGATGACTCTCGGATGGTCACCGCCAAGCGGTTTAAGGCTGGGACCACAGGAGTTCTTTGAGAGCCAAAACCACTTAAGGCGAAGCGTGGATTAAGCAGATCAACAAGATATTTGATGTCTTGGGATGCTCAGAGGAGCAAAAGTTCCTTTGCCACCTTCATGTTGCGGCGAAGCGATTCTTGGTGGGAATCGTAAAAGCGTGTACTACTCGACTGCTTGCTTTGAAGATGTCTTGGGAGAAGTTCGAGGAACTATTCAACGACAAGTACTTTCCGAAAGTATTCGTCACATGAAAGAGGTAGAGTTCATCAAGTGGAGCAAAATAACATGGCCAGGTGTCGCGATCTGAAGCCAAGTTTTAGAGTTGTCCGATTTGCGTCCCATTTGGTTGATAATGAGGAGAGAATGACACGAATGTTTTAAGAGGTTTGAAACACGAGATCGTCGATATCTTATATCTCATAAACTATGTTTGTATTCAGATGTTGTTAATAGGGCTCGATTATTGAGGCGTGATAATGAGTTAACCCAACCAAAAAGAGGCGGTAAACAAAATGATAATACCGGTGAAGCGATCATGAGCGGTGACAACAAGCGTGGAGGAATCAACGGGCGAAATGGTAACCACTTTGGTGGTAATCAAGGCCAAAATAGTAAGAATGGACATTTCAAGAAGAGGAGATTCAATAATGATGGAAAAGCGCGTCGACTTTGGCACCGTTGTGAAGGAAGGAAGAAGCGACCACCTATTATATGCTTCAAATATGGAGGAGAGGACACATCGGTCAAGCTGCGCGATGCCGTCCAAAGAATTTTATAATTATGGAAGAGAAGGTCACCTAGCTCGATTTTGTCGTTCACCAATGACAAGTTCAACTAGGATGGAAGCACCAAAGGCCGTCCCAGAAAATTCAAAGCCGGTAGTGTAAGGGAGATCGTTTGTGGTGACCTCCCAGAAAGCAAGGAACCCGAACGAGGTCATCATAGGTAAGCTAATCATAAACTCTAGCGAAGTTTATACTTTATTTGATCTTGGTTCTACCCACTCTTTCATTTCTCTACTTGCGCTCAACGTTTAAATTTGACTCCGGAGAGATTAGACTTTGACTTATCTGTTGAAACTCAGTTGGGAGAAACCTTCATTACATCCACGGTTTATAAGTCTTGTTTGATTCAAATTGGTAACCGCATACGTTACTATCGATCTTATTTCTTTGAAAATACTTGCATTTGATGTGATTCTAGAGGATTGATTGGTTAACTACTCATCATGCAAAAATTGATTATTTTTCGTAAGGTTGTTAGCTTTCATATTCTAATCAACCTATTTATGCGAATTCAACATCCAAACCATTAAAATCAATCTTTGTCATCTCAAGCCATAAAAGCTATTCGTTTATTGAAAAATGGATGTCAAACTTTCTTAGCTCATATCACGGATCTAAACAAAAATACGTCGAGTTTTGAATGATATTTCTATTGTTAATGAATTTCTGGCGTATTCTGAAGAACTTCTGGCCTACCCCAGGCGTGAAATTGAATTTTGTATCGACCTTGAACGGTACAAAACCCATTTCCAAAGCCCATATCGAATGGCTCTATTGAACTTGAGGAGTTAAAGACCCAACTTGAGGAATTGTTAGACATTGGCTTTATTAGATCCTAGTACTTCTCCTTGGGGTGCTCTATTTCTATTCGTGAAGAAGAAAGATGGGAGTATGCGACTTTGTATTGATTATCGGGAGTTGAACCATGTCACCATAAAAATAGGTACCCATTACCCGCGTATTGATGACTGTTTGACCCGGTTGCAAGGAGCCAAATTCTTTTTAAAGATTGATCTTCTCTAGGATATCACCGGTTGAAGATTAGAGCGATGACATTCAAAGGCGGCTTCGAGAACTCGATGCGGGCATTATGAATTCTAGTCATGTCTTTTGGATTGACTAATGCTCCTGCTTTGCCATTCATGGATATGATGACCCGAGTATTGAGGAATATTTGGATCACTTTGTGGTCGTCTTTATTGATGACATCCTCATATATTCCAAAATCCGTGAAGATCATGAAAGCAACACTTGAAAGGTGATACTCCAAAAAAGCCGTGAATATAAGCTTTTTATGCCAAGTTGAAGAAATCACGAGTTATGGCTTGAGGAAGT
Source organism: Panax quinquefolius (assembly GCA_020205615.1). Lineage (NCBI taxonomy): Eukaryota > Viridiplantae > Streptophyta > Magnoliopsida > Apiales > Araliaceae > Panax > Panax quinquefolius. The sequence continues at coordinate 25,109,166 of CM035173.1, forward strand.
AGCATTCCTTGGGCACGTGGTATCAAGTCGTGGAATATCATTGACCAACAAAGATTGAAGCTATTCAAAGTGGGAGCAACCTAAATCGATGGCCAGAAATCGTAGCTTTCTCGGTTTAAATTTGGTTATTATCGGAGATTCGTGGAAGGTTTTCTCGAATCGCTACTCCACTAACTTCGGTGACTCGAAAAGATACAAAAGTTGGTTGGAGCGAGGAATATGAGAAGAGTTTTAAAGAACTCAAGAGGAGACTCATTTATTTTGTTACGACAATACCATACGGTTTGGAGGATTTATCATCTCTGATGATGCTTGAGCAAAGGGTTAGGATGTGTTCTCATGCGACATGGGAAAGTCATAGCCTTTATGCCTCACGACAACTCAAAGAATATGAGAGGAATTATCTACTCATGATCTAGAGTTGGCATTTGTTATCTTCGCACTAAAGATTTGGAGGCATTACTTGTATGGGGAGAAAGTGGAGATCTTTACGGATCATAAAAGCCTAGAATATTTCTTCACTCAAAAGGAACTCAACATGCGACAACGACGTTGGCTTGAAGCTATTGAAAGATTATGATCATACCATCGATACCATCTGGAAAAGCGAGCGTGGTGGGCGGCGCATTGAGTAGAAGATAATATCTTGAGTGCGAGTGCGATATTGTCAATATAAAGGCCCATTTTGTGTGACTTGCAAAGAATGGAGATAGAGATAAAGACTCCGGGGACCCGCGTGATGATGGCGAATATCTGAGTAGAAGCAGAGCTTTAATTGATAAAGTTAAAATTTGCTCGAACTACGGACACTGGAGGTGATGCGTATGAGGAGAAAAGCAAGAAGGTCTTATGCGAAGCAAGAATCGATGATGAAGGAATACTTGAGTCGACTCCGGACTTTGTGTTCATAACGACCACGATTTAAAGTATAAAATCATGGTGGAGGCGCCAACACACCATTTGCAATCCATCACAGGAGTACCAAGATGTATCGTGATCTTCGTCATATATTTTGGTGGAGCAATATGAAGAGAGAGATAATTTGTTTATCTCAAGGTGTCTAACTTGTCAACCGAGTCAAGGCGGAGCATCAAGTACCAAAAGGTCCATTGCAACCACTTGAAATTTAGAATGGAAGTGGGAGCACATTACCATGGATTTAATTCTTGGTCTTCCCAAGGTTTCTCGAGGTATTGATCTGATTTGGGTCATTGTTGATAGATTGACCAAGTCTGCTCACTTCTTACCAATCTGAGAAACTTATACACTTGAGCGTCTTGTTCGCGTATGTACATAAGCGAGATTATAAGGCGCATGGTATGCGGTATCCATAGTTTACGATCGTGACCCAAGATTCACTTCACGATTTTGGGTTAGTTTGCAAAAAGCTATGGGCGCGGTTTTACGATTTAGTTTGGCATATCATCCTCGAGACGGACGGACAATCGGAGAGGACTATTCAAACTCTGGAAGATTTATTAAGACTACTGTGTCCTTGACTTCAAGGAAGTTGGGACAAGTTCTTACTGGTTGGTGGAGTTTTCCTACAACAGCGGTTATCAAGCAAACATTGGCATGGCTCCATTTGAGGCGTTGTATGAAAGAAAGTGTCGTTCTCGGTATCTTTGGGATGAGGTGGGTGAAGCAGCGTTGTTGGGACCAGAGTTGATGCGTATGACTACGGAAAAGATTCAAGCGATCCGACTAGCGTATAAAGACCTCACAAGATCGAAAAAAGAGTTATGATGATCTTCATCGAAAGGACGTGAAATTCGATATAGGAGATCATGTGTTGTTACGTGTTGCTCCATGGAAAGGAGTTACAAGATTTGAAAAGAGAGGAAAGCTCAATCCTCGATTCATTGGCCCATTTTTAATCTTTGATCGAGTAGGAACGGTGGCCTATAGACTCGCTTTACCACCAAGTATGTCTTGTGTTCATAACATTTTTCACATATCCATGTGACGTAAATATGTGAAAGATCCAAACCACATTATTGAGTTAGAATCGGACGAAATAGCGGAAGACTTAACGTATGAAGAGGTGCCTGTTCAAATCTTGGATAAGAAGGAACATATTTTAAGCTCCAAGATTATACCTCAAGTCAAAGTGTTATGGAGGAACCACGATGATGAGGAAATGATCTGGGAGTTAGAATCTAAAATGAAATCAAGGTATCCTTACCTCTTGATATACAGTCGTACCCTAATTTAAGGCGAAATTTCTTAAGAAGGGAGATTGTGAGACCAGATTTTATGAATAAATATTTAATTTTCTTGAAATATTTTTTTAATATTATGGTGTGGATTTGATATAATGTTATAGTTGTGGGTAATATTTATAAATTTTACAAAGGTATGCAAGTTGTTATATTATATTCGATTGGTGGGGAATATTCTTTGTGTTGGGGAATATTAAATGCGGCGACACAATCATTAGTGGACCTAGCGGAATTATTGTCGGATTGAGAAAGCGACAAAAATATTTTTATGAAAATAACGGCGGAGTTTTACTGAATTATCTTTGTTGAACTACTCGGTAGTAAAAATACGATGTCTGGCGTGGTTGCATAGTAGCTACGGTATTGATTATTAATGTTTACGTGAGAAGTCACTCGGTTTTGTTCAATTATTGATATAGTAATTATTGCATAGTATCTCACGTTATTTGATTGATTATTGTCGATATTTTATATATTATTAAATCAATAATTGAAATGACGAGTTATTAATATTATAAATTGCAATATTAACGATGTCTAGAAGTTACGCGAGGAGAGGTTTGGTCACCTAATTTGCGCTTGATAGGGAGAAATCCTTATTGGAAAGCCCCCTCTTTCACAGGAACGACACAGTCGATTAATATTGTGAATTGTAATAAAGATGATAAATGTTGTTAAAATTATTAAGGTGATTTTTATGAAGTTTTGCTTATTTTATGAACCCTATTTACCCATTTTCAAAATAATCGGTAAAAATTATTTAAGGTGGGGCCCACATGTAGGGGCCACATGTAGAGGGCCCATATGTGTTGAAGAATTGATTTTTGAAATGGGGGTGAGAGGGAGTTACATTATGGGGGAAGGAATGAATATATATATATATATATATATATATATATATATATATATATATATATATGTGTGAGTGGAAAATGGTGGTGGGGGAAAAGAAAGAGTGAAAGTGATAGTGTGATAGTGATGTGTAAGAGTGTAGTGAATTTGATTATTGGGTGGGTGGGGATTGATGTTGGTTATGGGGAGAAAAAAATTAAGTGGTTATATATATATATATATATATATTGATTTAGCATGTATATATATATATATATATATATATATTATATTGTTAGTGGATGGAAGTTAGAGAAAAAAATGATTACTGCGAAATAATTGAATTCATGAGCGGTATACTTCCATTCTCCTATAAATAGAAGCTCATTCCTTCATTATTTCTTACGAATTCTTTGAAACTAGAGAGAGAAAATTATAGAGAAAGAAGAAAAGTTTTTACGCTACTTAACTACTCTTATATTAGGTTCTTTTTTACGGTAAGGGGTGTTATTCTTTCTTATCCATGAAGAGAATTGTTGTTATTCCATTTCTTATTATTACATTGGAATAACTTTTGTATCTGTGAGCTACCCTATACTTGGTGACATTCTTACTATTATTACATCTTTATTATTACATTGGAATATCACATGCATGCATGTGTTTACACGGACTGGTTCCATTATTTATTATTAGTCTTTATTATTACGTCAAAATATCACATGCGTGTTTTTTTACCGGACTTAGTTCCATTATTTATTATCCGTCTTTATTATTACGCCGGAATATCCTTATTTGTGTGTTTTACAGGACTGGTTCCATTATTTATTATTCGCACTTATTATTACTATTGGAACATCATCGATTGTGAATTTCACGACATGGTTCCGTTTTATTATTACATTGGAATAACATACATGTGAATACCGCATGCATGGTGATTTCTTTTGTTATTCCATTCGTTATTATACTCAGTTGGTTAAAATTTTGACTTCTATACACCATGAAATTAGTGGAATATCCTTAATATTTGCGCTTCATCCAGTATTTTTCATGGAAATATTCTTCTGAGCATTCTTTAATTTTACTCTAAAAAGCAGTATCATGTTGACAATTTGGACGTTATTAGTTCCTGAATAAATTAATTCATGAACTTGTTTTATTGAATTATTATATCATTGTCATCATCCTCATATTTATATATTTTTTTGAAAGTCATACGTGGCTTTTGTAGAGCATAGATGGACTTGGTATGATTATGACCGAGGATTATTGATTGTAATCATGGTAGTAATGTTACAAATGATGTGTTAAAAGTTCTCATTGGCCCGTAGTGCATTGATGGACAGTTGTTGGCATGATCATGACCATTGATGAATACACAAATATCCTTGGCCGTAGTGCATGGAATTTGTGGTCGTGACCCGAATGAATATCCTTGGCCGTAGTGCAGGGATGATGTGGATTATTTATTAAGCTGAGTTCTAGCGATAAAAATGATGAAAAAACTTTTAAAACATAAAAGATAGTAGATTTTATTTTCTACTTGACTCTTTTAATGGATTGCTTGATCCGCTGAAGTTAAACTTGATGTCTATTGTATTTTATCAGTTTAACATTGTTGAAGGCTAATGATAATTTATTCTGCATTATCTTAGTCATAATATTTCTTGCTGGGCTAGTTGAGCTCACCCTTTCTTTCACTTTTCTCTTGAGTGAAATGAGAGCGTAAAATTTGGAACTAGTCGGGGGACGGAGTGATGGTCGAGAGATGGTGTCTTAGTAGTCCTCACTATTCTATAAAATAGTGTGATAATAAATGTAATGAGGACTTATTCTGAGAGTGGATATTGTCTAGAAGGAAATATTTGTATTAAAACTCACAGCATGTATTTTGTCGTACTTTACACAACTGTTGTATAAATAAGTTGTATTTAAATTTTGTACCATGTATTTGGCAACTCAAGATGGGTGATGTATACCTATTTTGGGGGTGTCACAGTTGGTATCAAAGCTTAGGGATATGATCTCTGGCTGAGATGTGAGATAAGAACTAGGAGGGGAGAGACGGGGAATTCTTTCGCTAGTATGACCTACCTAAGTTTATTTGGTATTTAATTGGTTGGTCAGAGTATAGCGATAATATGTGATATGTTATTTAACTCTTGTTTTGTGGCAGTATTTAAAAATGGCATCGGAGAATGTTGAGAACATCAATGGAGCACAGAAGACCGTTGAGTCTCCACAGATCAATAATCAGGATAATGTACATCAGGAAGGCGACGTTCCTCAGGCAAATAACAACACTGACCAAATGATGAACGATGGAATGTTCCGGGGCTTCATGCAATTCATGTAACATCAGGCGAAAACGGCTCCTGTCCAAAATACAGGTGGAAACACTAGCAACTCTCGGATGGTCACCGCCAAGAAGTTTAAGGAACTTGGACCACCGGAGTTCTTTGGAGAGCCAAAACCACTTAATTCAGAAACGTGGATTAAACAGATCAACAAGATATTTGATGTCTTGGGATGCTCTGTGACGCCCCCAAAATAGGTATACACAACACCCATTCTGAGTCGCCAAATACATGGTACAAGAAGCAAACTACAACTTCAATAATACAAATGTCGTGTGAAATACGACAATATATCTTGTGAGTTTAAATATAATATTGTCTTACAGACAATATCTATACTCAAATAAATCCTCATCACATTTATTGATTCATTATTTTACAAAAATGGTGAGGACTACTAAACAACTCTCTCTAGAACCTTCATTTCCATACCCAGAAGCTAGTACCATTTACATTCTCGCCTCACGAGAAGAAAAATGGAACAACAAGGAAAAGGGTGAGCTCAACTAGCCCGATAAAGAATATTATGACTAAGATAATATACAACAAATTATCGTTAATCTTCACGAGGAAAAATCGATAGAATACAATAGACAACAAGTTTCGGATCAATATTCATGATGAAATAATAATTCATAGAAGAGTTACGTAGAGAATGAAATCTACTATAATCTATGAATTTAACGATCCATCATCAATATTTTATCCTGTAACATCAATCAATATTCATCTCAAATCAAATATTCATCTTTGCACTTCTGTGCCAAAGATATTCATCAATCGATCGTATTTCATCTCAACACCTATTCATCTTTGCACTAAAGGCCAAAGATATTCATCGATCGGTCATGTTCATCTCAACACTTTTGTTCATCTTTGCACTAAAGGCCAAAGATATTCATCGATCGGTCATATTCATTTAAACACTGCTCATCTTTGCACTTCACAGCCAAAGATATTCTCAGAAATCATTCATCTTTGCACTACTGAGGGCCAAAGATATTCTTCAGAAATCATTCATCTTTGCACTACGGGCCAAAGATATTCAATAATATCATCATTTAAGGCCGAGGATGATGAAAAATATTTTTAAAAAACGAATCCGGTGAAACAAAATGACAAGGATTAAGGATTAAGGATTAGTACTTTGTTTTATCCATGTCCAACAATACCTCAAAAATAATCATAGTGGTGTAAAATTGAGAATGATCAAAACATGGATACAATCAAAGCTAGTATCCGAATAGATATTTTAGACGAAGAAGAAATTTTATTTTTGATTGAAATAGTGCAGTATATCGTGAATAGTCTCAGATATCGTGAATAGTGTCGATATCGTGAATAGTAACTCAGACACCAAAAGATAGAAATTCCACTGAAAAAAAAAAAAACATTTTCACGCTTCATAGAATAGTACTCGTGAATAGTAACTCGTGAATAGTAACTCATAAATAGTAACTCGTGAATAGTAACTCATGAATAGTAACCCCGAGCATGAAAAAGTTCCAAATTTGATAAAACTTCGGATCGACATTTCAAAGATAATGATATTGAAGAAATAATATCATTCTGAAAAAATAATATCCTTACCTCAAAGAATCAATACCGGAAGGAAAGGTAGGAAGTGATCTTTGAATGAAACTTGTCTTTGAGCAACAACTCTCAAAGTATCTAAATACTCACAAAATAATCAATAATAATATAGAGAAAGAGAAAACTTTGTTTACGGTGTGATTTTCAATTCTAACTTAGCCCTCTATTTATAGGAAAATGTTAGCACGCGTAGAAAGCGGACTTAACCGCATGACACGATGGCTTTACCGCTACTATTCCCACCCACCACATTTGAAAATTCAATTGAGCACATTTCTCACCAACCAAAAGTGGGGCCCACCAATTCTAGAATTTTCCACCAAAATCAATTATAAACCTAATTTAGAATCCGACACCTCTTAAAATTCACAACAAATCATTCGTGCATTTTAACGGTTCAAAATTTGTGGACATATACTCAACTTATATATGTATAACATATCCAAAAATTACAACGATCCAACGGTCGGATTAAATATTATAACTCACACAATAAAGGCAGTAATAACACCGATTTGATCTTTTAATACCTCGATCCAACAAAATACAAATAAAACATCTCAAAGCATTAATTCCTTCATTAATAACCACATAAATAAATCCATCATTTATATTCATATAAAATAAATATTTCCTTATCATATGAATCAATAATTAATTATTCACAAATAATATTACGAATCACATTTATGATGACGAGTACATGTTCCCGAGGAAGAGGGGCTTTCAATAAGGATCTCTCATCTTGCTTGCGTATGATTAGGTGACCAAACCTCTCCTTAAGCGAGAACTTTCTAGACATTGCCAATAATGTTATCTAATAATATTATTCAAATAATATGAATTATTGATGCGATAATGGAAAATCTTGTGCGATGACAATTATTGAAACAAATAATAATATAAAATACCAATATGACAATTATTGAATCAATAAAATAAACTATTGAACAGTAACTACTGTAACAATTATTGAGTAGTGCCTTCTTACGTACGAATCAATAATTCAACAATAAATGCAATGATCTGGTATCTTCTTACATGCGACCACGCGCCAGACACGTATTTTAAACCACCGGGTATTCCAACGGTCTTACTTGGTAACAACTACGCCGTTATTTATAACCACCCAAACTTTGTCGTTTTCCTCATCCAATCGCTTTCCGTTATGGGGCCCACACATGGCTGCGCCGTTGTACGAATATTCCCCGACAGTACGAATATTCCACGACCAAACGAATATTCCCCGACAAAAATGAATATTTTATAACCACTTGCTTATTTTGAAATATTTGCGTATTTAACCCTTAACTATCCACATTAATCAAATCAACCCTTACTATTTCAAAATAATAAATAAAGGAAATTTCTTTTTATTTAAAAAATTTGAGGGTCTCACAACCTCCTCTCTTATGAAATTTCGTCCTCGAAATTGGCGTGACGATACTACAGTGTTTGAAAAGGTGAGGATACCTCGCTTTCATTTTTATTTTTCCAATTCCCAGGTCATTTCCTCTATAACATGATTCCTCCACAAAACTTTAACTTGTGGTATAACCTTTCTTGGCGTGGGACATGCTCCTTCTATCCAAAATCTTGACAGTACCTCCTCATACGTTAAGTCTTGACTATCTCGTCCGGTTCTAACTCTATAAGCGTGGTTCGGGTCTTTCACATATTCTAAATCTGGATATGTGAAACATATTATGAACACGCATACATACGGAGAGGTAACGTAAGTCTATATAGGCTACATTTCCTACTCGGTCAAGAATTTGAAATGGACCGATAAATCGTGGATAGAGCTTTCCTCTCTTCCCAAATCTTGTAACTCCCTTCCGTGGAGCAACTCATGACAATACATGATCCCTACATTAAATTCCACGTCCTTTCGATGAAGATCCGCATAACTCTTTTGTCGATCTTGTGCCGTTTGTATATCGTTGTCGAATCATTTGGATCTTTTGGTAGTCATACGCATTTAACTCGGGTCCCAACAATGTTGCTTCACCCACCTCGTCCCAACATATTGGAGAACGACATTTTGTCCATATAATGCTTGAATGGAGCTACACCTATACTTGCACGATAACTGTTGTTGTAGGAGAATTCTACCAATGGTAAATACTTATCCCAACCGCCCTTGAAGTCTAGGACACGAGTCTTAATATATCTTCAAGAGTTTGAATAGTCCTCTCGATTGTCCGTCCGTTTTGGGGATGGTATGCCGAACTAAATCGCAAATCCGTGCCCATAGCTTTTTGCAAGCTAACCCAAAATCTTGAAGTGAATCTTGGGTCACGATCCGAAACTATGGATGAGGCATGCCATGCAACCTCACAATCTCATTCACGCATATACTAGCAAGGCGTTCAAGGAATAAGTCTCTCCGTATCGGCAAGAAATGAGCGATTTGGTTAATCTATCAACAATAACCCAAATAGCATTGATGCCCTTGAGAAAGCGTAGTAGGAAGACCCGTAATGAAATCCATGGTAATGTGTTCCCACTTCCATTCCTAGGAATCTCAAGTGGTTGCAACGGACCCTTAGGTACTAGATGCTCGCCTTTACACGTTAGCAAGTTAAACACATCGAGATAAACTTTGCAATCTTTCTTCATATTATTCCACCAAAATGTATGTCGAAGATCACGATACATTTTAGTACTTCCAGGATGGATTGCAAATGGTGTATTGTGTGCCTCCATCATAATCTTGTTCTTCAAATCAGAGTCGTTAGGAACACAAAGTCTAGAGTGGACTCGAAGTATTCCTTCTTCATCAATTCTCACTTAGGAATAGCTCCTTCTTGTACTTTCTTCTTCATACGCATCACATTCAAGATTGAATTGGCTTGAGCATCTTTAACTTTATCGATTAAAGTCGATTATACTCGTATATCATCACGTGGGTACCTAGAGTTTTCATCTCCATCTCTATTATTTGTAAATTATACGAAATTAGTCTTTGACAATATCGTACTTCGATTTTATATCGATCTTCTACTCAACACGTCGGCTACCACATTCGCTTTTCGAGGATGGCGTGGTCGAGAACATGTCTTTGAAATGAGTCTCCTCTTGAGTTCTTGAAGCTCTTCCCACATTCCTTGCTCCATTCGAATTTTGTATCTCTACGAGTCAATTCACGTTAATGGAATAGCGATTCGAGAATATCAACGAATCTCGATAATAACCAACTAAGCTGAAAGCTACGTATTTCGATTCTCGACTTAGGTTGCTCTCAATTGTGACTCATATCCCAACCTTGGATAGACGTCACAATGACACCTATCGATTTACTATCGCATACGAATATGGCGTCCCCTGAGAGAGAGTGCGGCTTAGGTGAATTCCACAAAGGAAGTCACCAGATAAAGGCTCGGTACCAAATTCTATAGTTGAATTTTAACTCACGAAGTTCAATAGGAGCCATTCGATATGAGATTTTAGAAATGAGTTTTGTCTTAGGGTTCAAAGTCGATACAATATTTAATATCGAGTTTTGGGAGTAAACCGAGAAATTCTTCAGAAATCGTCGGAAAAATCAATAACAATGAGGAATATTATTCAAATCGGCGTTCTTTATTCAAATCCATAACATGGACTAAGAAAACTTGACATCCGTAATAAGCGAATGACTTCATGGCTTGATATGAAAATGTTTGACTCTGATGGTTTGATTGCTTGAATTGAATAACGAGGTTGCTTAGGAATATGAAAACTAACAACCTTACAAAAGCAATCAATTTGGCATGATGAGTAGTTAACCTTAAAATCACATCAAAAGCAAATATCTCTATAGAAATAAGGTTAACGAGGTAATGTGATAGTGCCAACTTGAATCAAGCAAGATTTTTAAACAACGGATGTAATGAAAGTTTCTCTAATGGAGTCTCCGAGATAGGTCAAAGTTTAATTTCTCCGTAGTCAAGTTCATACGTTGAGCGCCAAGTAAGTAAGAGATAAAGAATGGGTAGATCCGATATCTAGTAAGGTATATACTTCATGAAGAATTTATAATTAACTAACAACGTGCTAACTTCGTCGGGTTCCTCGCATTTTGACTGGTCACGACAAACGCTCTTCTAGGAATCGTTGACTTTGATTTTTCTGTATCCGCCTCTGGTGCCAACGTCCCAACTGGACTTGATTTCGCTATAGGACAAAATCGAGCTATGTGACCATCTTTTCCACAACTAAAACATACCTTGGAAGGCTTTGAGCAGTTTGACCTTATATGTCCTTCCTCTCACATCTCTGTAGCATCTAAGCGGCGATCGTTCTCTTCCCCTAGAATTTGTTGATGGTGCCGATGTCTGCTAAACGTCTTGCCGTCATCGTTAAATCTTCTCTTTTAGATTGGACATCTCTTTCCATAATATCAGCGCGTCGTCGGCTTTTTACCCATGCATCACTCATTCTCACTCGTTCGGTTATTTCTTCTTTCATTTCAGATTCGACTTTATCATCTTATACTCGCTTGAAAGAGTGCTTACATTCAAGCATCACGTATCGGGCAACCACAAGCTTGAATCGTTGCATCCTTTTGCTCCACGACCGCTCGCAATTCTTGACTGCTCTTCTAACTCATGAATACGATTTTGCAATTCTACATTTTGATCATAAAATACCTCTAATAAACTCTCTTCAGGTACCTCTTCTTCCTCTTCTTCCTCACTCTCAGCTGTTACCTCTGCGACTATCTCGGATGCAACTATCAATTCTTCACTCACCACATGGATATCTCTAATTCCTTCTTCGCCTGACATCACATTATCCTGTTTGGCGATTAGAGGTGTCTCCACGATCTCATTCACTCCATTGTTAACGTTACCGTGACCATTCTAAAAAACTATCATAAAACAAGGGTTAATTAAATAAATTAACAAATCACATAATACCCTATATTATGACCAACCAACAAATAAGCTTAGGTAGGACACACTTTAGCGAAGGATTTACTCGTCTCTCCCCTCTAGTTCTATTCCCGATCTCCATGGAGATCATATCCCTAAGCTACGATACCATTTGTGGCGCCCCCAAAATAGGTATACACAACACCCATTACGAAGTCGCCAAATACATGGTGTAAGAAAAGCAAACTACAACTTCAATAATACAAATGTCGTGTGTGAAATACGACAATATATCTTATGAGTTTAAATATAATATTGTCTTCTAGAGACAATATCTATACTCAAATAAATCCTCATCACATTTATTGATTCATTATTTTACAAAAATGGTGAGGACTACTACTAAACTCTCTACAGAACCTTCATTCCATACCCAGACTAGTACTCATTACATTCTCGCCTCACGAGAAGAAAAATGGAACAACAAAGGAAAGGGTGAGCTCAACTAGCCCGGTAAAGAATATTATGACTAAGATAATATACAACAAATTATCGTTAGTCTTGACGAGGAAAAATCGATAGAATCTGATAGACTGACAAGTTTCGGATCAATATTACAGTGCGGAAATAATAATTCATAGAAGAGTTACGTAGAGAATGAAATCTACTATAATCTATGAATTTAACGATCCATCATCAATATTTTATCCTGTAACATCAATCAATATTCATCTCAAATCAAATATTCATCTTTGCACTATGGGCCAAAGATATTCATCAATCGGTATATTCATCTCAACACTGTTCATCTTTGCACTAAAGGCCAAAGATATTCATCATCGGTCATGTTCATCTCAACACTGTTCATCTTTGCACTAAAGGCCAAAGATATTCATCGATCCTAATATGTTCATTTAAACACCGCTCATCATTTACTACTGAGCCAAAGATATTCTTGAAATCATTCATCTTTGCACTCTGAAGCCAAAGATATTCTTCAGAAATCATTCATCTTTGCACTACTGAGCCAAAGATATTCAATAATATCATCATTTAAGGCGAGGATGATGAAAATATTTTAAAGAACGAATCGATTGAAACAAAATGACAAGGATTAAGGATTAAGGATTAGTACTTTGTTTTATCCATGTCCAACAATACCTCAAAAATAATCATAGTGGTGTAAAATTCAAGAATGATCAAAACATGGATACAATCAAAGCTAGTATCCGAATAGATATTTTGGACGAAAAGAAGAAATTTTATTTTTAAATTGAATAGTCAGATATCGTGAATAGTGTCAGTATACGTGAATAGTGTCGATATCGTGAATAGTAACTCAGACACCAAAAGATAGAAATTCCACAAAAAAAAACATTTTCACGCTTCATGAATAGTACTCGTGAATAGTAACTTCGTGAATAGTAACTCATAAATAGTAACTCGTGAATAGTAACTCATGAATAGTAACCCAGAGCATGAAAAAGTTCCAAATTTGATAAAAACTTCAGATCAACATTTCAAAGATAATGATATTGAAGAAATAATATCATTATTGAAAAAAAATAATATCCCTTACCTCAAAGAATCAATACTTGGAAGGAAAGGCGGAAGTGATCTTTGAATGAAACTTATCTTGAACAATGAACTCTCAAAGTATCTAAATACTCACAAAATACGCTCAATAATATATAGAGAAAGAGAAAACTTTGTTTACGGTGTGATTTTCAATTCTAACTTAGCCTCTATTTATAGGAAAATGTTAGACGCAAAGCAGACTTAACTGCAACTTTGATGGCTTTACCTGCTACTATTCCCACCCACCACATTTGAAAATTCAATTGAGCACATTTCTCACCAACCAAAAGTGGGGCCCACCAATTCTAGAATTTTCCACCAAAATCAATTATAAACCTAATTTCCGAATCCGACACCTCTTAAAATTCACAACAAATCATTCGTGCATTTTTAACGGTTCAAAATTTGTGGACATATACTCAACTTATATATGTATAATATATCCAAAAATTACAACGATCCAACGGTCGGATTAAATATTATAACTCACACAATAAAGCTGTAATAACACCGATTTGATCTTTTAATACCTCCAATCCAACAAAATACAAATAAAACATCTCAGCATTAATTCCTTCATTAATAACCACATAAATAAATCCATCATTTATATTCATATAAAATAAATATTTCCTTATCATATGAATCAATAATTAATTATTCACAAATAATATTACGTAATCACATTTATAATGACCAGTACATTTCCTGGGAAAGAGGGGCTTTCCAATAAGGATCTCTCCTTCTTGGTAGCGCAATTAGGTGACCAAACCTCTCCTTAGATGTAACTTTCTAGACATTGCCAATAATGTTATCTAATAATATTATTCAAATAATATGAATTATTGATCCGATAATGGGAAATCTTGTGCGATGACAATTATTGAAACAAAGAATAATATAAAATACCAATATGAGCAATTATTGAATCAATAAAATAAACTATTGAACAATAACTCATGTGTAATAATTATTGAGTAGTGCCTTCTTACGATGCGTAATCAATAATTCAACAATATTCTCTGTAATACTGGGTGCTTTCTTATGCGACCGCAGCGTATTCATCGTATTTTAACCACTTAGGGTATTCAACGGTCTTTGCGGTAAATAACTACGCCAAGTTATTTATAACCACCCAAACTTTGTCGTTTTCCTCATCCAATCGCTTTTCGTTATGGGGCCCACACATGGTCTGCTACGTCGTGCATACGAATATTCACAAGCGATCTGAATATTCCACGACCAAACGAATATTCCCCGACAAAAATGAATATTTTATAACCACTTGCTTATTTTGAAATATTTGCGTATTTAACCCTTAACTATCCACATTAATCAAATCAACCCTTACTATTTCAAAATAATAAATAAAGGAAATTTCTTTTATTTTAAAAAATTTTTGGTCTTACATGCTTCGAGGAGCAAAAGGTTCCTTGCCACCTTCTACGTTGCTAGCAGAAGCAGACATTGGTGGGAATCAGAAACGACTCAACCCTTGCTTGAAGATGTCTTGGGAGAAGTTCCAGGAACTGTTCAACGACAAGTACTTTCCCGAAAGTATTCGTCACATGAAAGAGGTATAGTTCATTAAGCTGGAGCAAAATAACATGATTGTGTCACAGTATGAAGCTAAGTTTGCCGAGTTATCCCGATTTGCGTCCCATTTGGTTGATAATAAGGAGAGAATGATACGAATGTTTTTAAGAGGTTTGAAACCTGAGATACGTCAATATCTTATATCTCATAAACTATGCTTGTATTCAGATGTTGTTAATAGGGCTCAGTTATTGGAGCGTGATAATGAGTCAACCCAACCAAAAGAGAGGTAAACAAAATGATAATACTAGTGAGAATGAGCGACCATCGAAGCGGTGACAACAAGCGTGGAGGGAATTAACATGCCAGAAATGGTAACCACTTCGGTGGTAATCAAGGCCAAAATAGTAAGAATGGACATTTCAAGAAGAGGAGATTCAATAATGATGGAAAGACGTCAGCACCAGCACCCGTTGTGAAGGAAGGAAAACGACCACCTATTATATGTTTTAAATGTGGAGGGGAGGGACACATTAGTCCAAACTGCGCGATGCCGTCCAAAGCATGTTATAATTGTGGAAGAGAAGGTCACCTAGCTCGATTTTGTCGTACACCAAAGACAAGTTCAGCTAGGATGGAAGCACCAAAGGCCGTCCCAGAAAAGTCAAAGCCCAGAGGTCTGAGGAGAGCGTTTGTGGTGACCTCCCAAAAAGAAAGGAACCCGAACGAGGTCATCACGGGTAAGCTAATCATAAACTCTAGCGAAGTTTATACTTTATTTGATACTGGTTCTACCCACTCTTTCATTTCTCCTACTTGCGCTCAACGTTTAAATTTGACTTCGGAGAGATTAGACTTTGACTTATCTGTTGAAACTCCGTTGGGAGAAACCTTCATTACATCCACGGTTTATAAGTCTTGTTTGATTCAAATTGGTAACCGCACATTACCTATCGATCTTATTTCTTTGAAAATACTTGCATTTGATGTGATTCTAGGGATTGATTGGTTAACTACTCATCATGCAAAAATTGATTGTTTTCGTAAGGTTGTTAGCTTTCATATTCCTAATCAACCTATTATGCGAATTCAAGCAACCAAACCATTAAAATCAATCACTGTCATCTCAAGCCATAAAGATATTCGTTTATTGAATAACGGATGTCAAGCTTTCTTAGCTCATGTCACAGATCTAAACAAAAATACATCAGTTTTGAACGTCCAATAAAGATTTAAATTTTGTCGAAATAATTTTTTAATATTATGGTGTGAATTTTAGATAATATTATAGTTGTGGGTAGTATTTATAAATTTTGCAAAGTATGCAAGTTGTTATAAAATATTCGTTTGGTCGGGGAATATTCTTTTTGTCGAGGAATATTCGACGACTACTCAATCATTAAGTGGACCCCACAACGGAAGTATTGTCAGTAGTTATAAAACGACAAAATTGTCTTTCTATAAAAATAACGGCAAAGGTGTTACTGTTTAAACCTGCTGAACTACCTAAGAGTAAAAGAAATACGATGAATGGCGTAGTTGTATAGTAGCACACGATATTGATTATTGATGCTTACGTGAGAAGTCACTTTCACTATGCTCAATTATGGCTATATAGTAATTCACGATCATATCTCTTATATTATTGATTCAATTATTGTCACAAAGATCATCTCAGATAATATGTTATAGTATTAAATCAATAATTGAGACGACAAGTTATAATTGATTAATAATTGTTGAAAGATTAAATATGTGTTGATTAAAAATAAAATGATTTGTAGTAATATTTATTCAATCCTCGATGTATATAAAGAATCATTATGAGACATTTGTGGTAAGTTTGATTATTTTATGGGGGCCCATATGTCATCATCTAAGAGTCTCTTCATCAATAGTAATTACTTTCGTCAATAGTAATTACCTTTGTGAATAGTAATTATCTTCGTCAATAGTAATTACCTTCGTCAATAGTAATTACCTTTGTGAATAGTAATTACCTTCGTCAATAGTAATTACCATTACAGGTGTCGAACCACTTATCGTTTCACATTACGTGTGTCGAACCACTTGTCGTTTCACACATTAAAAGCGCCGAACCACTTGTCGTTTCATATTACAGGCCGAACCACTTGTCGTTTCACATTACAAAGCGTCGAACCACTTTTCTTTTCACATCACCGGTCGTCAAGCCACTTGCCTTTTCACAATGGGTGTACTAAGCTAGAAATCTTCTATAAATAGAGGCCTAGTGCTTCATTATTTTCACTTAATTCTTTGAAACTCCAGAGAGAGAAACTATAGAGAGAAAGAAGAAAAGTATTCTCGCTACTTCACCTTGCCAATATTCAGGTTCTTCTAAGGTAGGGAATATTATTTGTTGTATTCGTAAGGGTGTTATTTTTTCTTATTCATGAAGAGAAGCTGTTGTTATTCCATTGCTTATTATTACATTGGAATAACTCAGATCGTGGTTTACCCTATACTTGGTGGCATTCTTCTATTATACATTTGGAACATCACATGCGTGTGTTTTACACCGGACTGGTTAAAATCTTTATTATTATTACATTGGAACATCCTCGTCACGTGTGTTTTACGGGACTGGTTCCGCTCTTTATTATTCTCATTGGAACATCCTGCTCAAGTGTTTGTTGACCAGGACTGGTTAAAATCTTTATCATTCTCGCTGAATATCCTATTCGTGTGTTTTACACCGGATCCGGTTCCATCTTTATTATTCTATTGGAACATCCTATCGGTGTGAATTTCACGACTGGTTCCGTTATTATTATTACATTGGAATAACTTTGTCTATGCCAAGTACCGCATGCATGGTGATTTCTTTTGTTATTCCATTCTTTATTATACCCGGTTAGTTAAAACTTTGACTTCTATACTCCATGAAATTAGTAGAATATCCTTGATATTTGCGTTTCATCCAGTATCTTTTCATGGAAATATTCTTCTGATCATTCTTGAATTTTACTCTACAAAACTGTATCATTTTGAAAATTTGGACGTTAATAATTCCTGGATAAAATAATTCTTGAACTTGTTTTATTGAATTATTATGTCATCATCATCATCCGCATGTTATATTATGTTATCTTGAACTTTACGTGTATAGATGAACTTAGTATGATTATGACCGAGGATCATTCGGTATAATCATGGCTTGTTATAAATGATGTGATAAAAGTCCTCGGTACTGTAATGCAGTGATGGATAGTTTTTGGTATGATTATGACCGAGGGGTGATTCGGTAGATAGTCATGACCATTGATAATTTGATGAATATCCTCGTCGTAGAAAAGGTGCGGGGTGATTCGATGATGTGGATTATTTATTAAAGTCGAGTCTCACTATAATGATGATAAAAACCTTTAAAACCTAAAAGATAGTAGACTTTATTCTCTACTTGACTCTTTTAATGGATTGCTTATTCATTTGTAGTTAAACTTGTTGTCTATTGTATTTTATCGGTTTAACTTTGTTGAAGGCTAACGATAAATTATTCTCGCATTATCTTAGTCATAATATTTCTTCTTTGGGCTAGTTGAGCTCACCTTTCTTTTTCACCGCTTTCTCTTGAAATGAGAACATAGTCGACGAAGTCGGGGAATGGAGTAATGGTCCGAGGATAACATTAGTAGTCCTCACTATTCGTGAAATAGTGTGATAATAGTTGTAATGAGGACTCCTTTTGAGTTTGTATAATATCTAGTAGACAATATTTGTATTCAAACTCACAGTTTATGTCGTATTGTACACGACAGTTATATTAATAAGTTGTATTTGAATTTATGTACCATGTAAGTGGCGACCCAAGATGGGTGACGTATACCTAATTTTGGGGGCGTAACACAAGGTCTTTCAGATGGATGTCAAGAGTGCATTTTTGAATGGAGAACTTCAAAAAGAAGTTTATGTAGAGCAACCTCTAGGTTTCATCAATACATCTCTTTCTAATTATGTCTTTAGATTAGACAAAGCCTTATATGGTCTTAAACAAGCACCTAGAGCATGGTATGAAACACTGACTAACTTTCTTATTGAAAATGGATTCACTAGAGGTAGAGTAGATACCACACTATTTCATAGAAAACATAAATATAAAGTCCTATTAGTTCAAATATATGTTGATGATATTATCTTTTGGGTTCATCGATGAAAAGTTATGCAAGAGATTCTCCAAGCTTATGCAGAGCAAGTTTGAAATGAGCATGATGGGTGAGCTGAAATTTTTCCTTGGACTTCAAGTAAAGCAAACTGATGAAGGAATCTTTATCAACCAAGCCAAGTACATTAAAGACTTACTTAAGAAGTATGGCATGGAATCAGCCTCTCCCATGAAAACCCCAATTGCTCCTGCAACTAAGCTTGACAAAGATGAAAAAGGTAAAAGTATTGATACAACTCAATACAGAGGTATGATAGGCTCTCTTTTATATATAACTGCCAGAAGACCAGATATAATGTTTGCAACATGTATTTGTGCTAGATTTCAGGCTATTCCTAAAGAATCTCATTTAACTGCTGTAAATAGGATTTTTAGGTAACTCAAAGGTACACCCCACTTGGGGCTTTTGAAAGTAATATGCACACAAGCCAATCATGTTTGATGATAAAGCATATACTTTGTAAACAATCTTATTCATTTATTAATAAAATGTATTCATTTATTAAAGGCTTTTAATTATCTACATGATGCTGTTTTATAATATGTGATAAACCCATAGTTTTAAGCAATGCTTTTAGAATAATGATGATGATCATTCTAATGAGATCTAAATTCTTAGAAAGCTTAAAACTAAAATAGTTCCCAATCGTTGGATTACTAAATTGGGGATTAGTAAATCCAGGATAGATTGGTACATACGTTAACTTGCTCATTGGATGAGGATGATTGATCTCATGATCATTTGTGTGGAGACACTAAAGCAAGTATGTAGGTGCTTATTGGAGAATAAGTTCATCGAACGCGTGGCTCATTAAGGAATACCTAATGGAGTTTTACTTGCTGTCACAATAGGAATTCTGTAGTGATAGTAGAAGACAAGTGATCCTTGGACTTGAGATCATCATAAGTATCTTGTGTATGATGAGTTATACTTTGACTTATTCCTTAATACCCTTAGGGTATATCAAAGGGTATGCTTGGGTATAATAAGTTGTACATGGAGATAATGTATGATCAATAAAGAATCTACCGCTTCTAGTAAAAGAAGAGATATGTCCTATGTGATTCGATAAATGACAACTCGGTAGTCCTTGGCGAGGTAGAATGAAATTAGAAAGGAGTTTCTAATTTGCATTATTTGGAGTTGTGCATTTAAGGATCGAAATACATATAATTAAATAAAATAAGACTTGACAATTCCATGTCTTATATTTAATTGGGACATTGTATGGTGGAAGGATTGAATTGTACGGTAACTATTTACTCAAAGGTTCTTTTATGATTAATGTTGAAATCTATATTATCTGGAAAGTCGTTGATCGCTAGGGAGGCTTATCCCTATTGTAGAATAAATATTATTTATTTAAATAAATTATTAGTTTAATTTATTTATTTAAATAAGATTGGAATTGTTCTAATTGATTTATTCATAATGGGTTTAATATGGAGAACCTAAAAGGTCACACCATAAAAGGAAGAATAATTATTTAAGAAGTTAATGGCATAATCGTAATAATAAGTTAAGTATATTTAATTTAATCTTGGTGATAGAATAAATTAAATAGCTTAATATTTATTATTTAATATTTTGAAATATTAAATATAAATTAATAGGAAGAGTCTTATTATTATTATTGTCAGAAGACCCAAATTTTTTAAATAAAAAGAAATTTCCTTTATTTATTATTTTGAAATAGTAAGGGTTGATTTGATTAATTTGGATAGTTAAGGGTTAAATACATAAATATTTCAAAATAAGCAAGTGGTTATAAAATATTCATTTTTGTTTGGGAATATTCGTTTGGTCGTGGAATATTAAATGCTGTCTGGGAATATTAAATGCGACCACAGTGACCATGTGTGGGCCCCATGTGAAAGCGATTGGATGAGGAAAGCGACAAAGTTTGGGTGGTTATAAAAATAACGGCGTAGTTATTACTCATTAAGACTCATTGGAATACAAATTGGTTAAAATACGATGTCGCTGGCGTCGTTGCAAAGAAAGGCACGCAGTATTACTGACAGTATTGTTGAATTATTGATTCGCACGTAAGAAGGCACTACTCAATAATTGTTACGATGAGTTATTGTTCAATAGTTTATTTTATTGATTCAATAATTCTTTGCGTTGATATTTTATATTATTCATTGTTTCAATAATTGTCATCGCACGATATTTCCCATTATCGGATCAATAATTCATATTATTTGAATAATATTATTAGATAACATTATTGGCAATGTCTAGAAAGTTCATCTAAGGAGAGGTTTGGTCACCTAATTGCGCGCCAAGAAGGAGAGATCCTTATTGGAAAGCCCCTCTTTCACTCGGAGCAACTGGTTGTCATAAATGTGATTACGTAATATTATTTGTGAATAATTAATTATTGATTCATATGATAAGGAAATATTTATTTTATATGAATATAAATGATGGATTTATTTATGTGGTTATTAATGAAGGAATTAATCTTTGAGATGTTTTATTTGTATTTTGTTGGATTGGAGGTATTAAAAGATCAAATCGATTGTTATTACTGACTTTATTGTGTGAGTTATAATATTTAATCCGACCGTTGGATCGTTGTAATTTTTGGATATGTTATACATATATAAGTTGAGTATATGTCCACAAATTTTGAACCGTTAAAAATGCACGAATGATTTGTTGTGAATTTTAAGAGGTGTCTGATTCGGAAATTAGGTTTATAATTGATTTTGGTGGAAAATTCTAGAATTGGTGGGCCCCACTTTTGGTTGGTGAGAAATGTGCTCAATTGAATTTTCAAATGTGGTGGGTGGGAATAGTAGCGAGTAAAGCCATCAGTTGCGAAAGTTAAGTCCAACTTGGCGTCTTAACATTTTCCTATAAATAGAGGGCTAAGTTAGAATTGAAAATCACACCGAAACAAAGTTTTTCTCTCTCTCTCTATATTATTGAGCGTATTTTGTGAGTATTTAGATACTTTGAGAGTTCTTTATTCGAGACAAGTTTCATTCAAAGATCACTTGAGCCTTTCCTTAGAAGTATTGATTCTTTGAGGTAAGGGATATTATTTTTTCGTAATGATATTATTTCTTCAATATCATTATCTTTGAAATGTTGATCTGAAGTTTTTATCAAATTTGGAACTTTTTCGTATGGGGTTACTATTCATGAGTTCTTATTCACGAGTTACTATTTATGAGTTACTATTCACGAGTTACTTATTCACGAGTACTATTCATGAAGCGTGAAAATGTTTTTTTTTTTGTGGAATTTCTATCTTTTGGTGTCGAGATTCTTATTCACGATATCGACACTATTCACGATATCTGACCACTATTCACGATACTGCACTATTCATCTAAAAATAAAATTTCTTCTTTTCGTCAAAATATCTATTCGGATACTAGCTTTGATTGTATCCATGTTTTGATCATTCTTGAATTTTACACCACTATGATTATTTTTGAGGTATTGTTGGACATGGATAAAACAAAGTACGAATCCTTAATCCTTAATCCTTGTCATTTTGTTTCAACTTTGGATTCGTTCTTTAAAAATATTTTCATCATCCTCGATCTTAAATGATGATATTATTGAATATCTTTGGCCTGTAGTGCAAAGATGAATGATTCTGAAGAATATCTTTGGCACAGTGGCAAAGATGAATGATTTGAAGAATATCTTTGGCCTCATAGTCTGCAAAGATGAAGCGAGGTGTTTAAATGAACATGACCGATCGATGAATATCTTTGGCCTTTAGTGCAAAGATGAACAGTGTTGAGATGAACATGATTGATCGATGAATATCTTTGGCCTTTAGTGCAAAGATGAGCAGTGTTGAGATGAACATGACCGATTGATGAATATCTTTTGGCACAGTAGTGCAAAGATGAATATTTGATTTGAGATGAATATTGATTGATGTTACAGGATAAAATATTGATGATGGACTGTTAAATTCATAGATTATAGTAGATTTCATTCTCTACGTAACTCTTCTATGAATTATTATTTCATTGCGAATATTGATCCGAAACTTGTTATCTATCAGATCTATCGATTTTTCCTCGTTGAAGACTAACGATAATTTGTTGTATATTATCTTAGTCATAATATTCTTTCTTGGGCTAGTTGAGCTCACCCTTTTCCTTGTTGTTCCATTTTTCTTCTCGGGAGGCGAGAATGTAGCGAGTACTAGTGGGGTATGGAATGAAGGTTCTAGAGAGAGTTGTTTAGTAGTCCTCACCATTTTGTAAAATAATGAATCAATAAATGTGATGAGGATTTATTTGAGTATAGATATTGTCTCAGAAGACAATATTATATTTAAACTCATTAAGATATATTGTCGTATTTCACACGACATTTGTATTATTGAAGTTGTAGTTTGCTTCTTGTACCATGTATTTGGCGACTCAGAATGGGTGTTGTGTATACCTATTTTGGGGGCGTCACAGTTGGTATCAGAGCTTAGGGATATGATCTCTGGCGGAGATCGGGGAATAGAACTAGGAGGGGAGAGACGAGTAAATCCTTCGCTAGTGTGTCCTACCTAAGCTTATTTGTTGGTTGGTCATAATATAGGGGTATTATGTGATTTGTTAATTTATTTAATTAACCCTTGTTTTATGATAGTTTTTAAGAATGGCTGCTGAGAACGTTAACAATGGAGTGAATGAGATCGTGGAGACACCTCTAATCGCCAACCAGGATAATGTGATGTCAGGCGAAGAAGGAATTAGAGATATCCATGTGGTGAGTGAAGAATTGATAGTTGCATCCAAGAGATAATCGCAGAGGTAATAAAATGAGAGTGAGGAAGAAGAAGGTACCAAGAGAGTTTATTAGAGGTATTTTATGATCAAAATGTAGAATTGCAAAATCGTATTCATGAGTTAGAAGAAGCGGTGAAGAATTGCGAGCGATGGTGGAGCAAAAGGATGCAACGATTCAAGCTTGTGTTGCCCGATACGTGATGCTTGAACAGAAGCACTCTTTGGCAAGAGTATAAGATGATAAAGTGGAATCTAAGCTGAAAGAAGAAATAACTGAACGAGTGAGAATGAGTGATGCATGGGTAAAAGCAGCGCGATCGTTGATATTATGGAAAGAGATGTCCAATCTAAAAGAGAAGATTTAACGATGATCAAGAAGGCGTCGGCAAAGCAAAGATCGCACCATCAACAAATTCTAGGGGAAGAGAACGATCGCCAGTTAGATGCTACAGATGTGGAGAGGAAGGACATATAAGGTCAAACTGTTCAAAGCCTTCCAAGGTATGTTTTAGTTGTGGAAAAGATGGTCACATAGCTCGATTTTGTCCTATAAGCGAAATCAAGTCCGGCTTGGGACGTTGGCACCAGAAAGTGATCTGAGAAAAATCAAAGTCAACGATTCTAGAAGCGTTTTGTCGTGACCGGTCAAAATGCGAGGAACCGAACGGTTAAGTTATGCGGGTTAGTTAATTATAAATTCTTCTTGAAGTATATACCTTACTAGATATTGGATCTACCCATTCTTTTATCTCTCTTACTTTGCGCTTTCAACGTATGAACTTGACTACGGAGAAATTAAACTTTGACCTATCTGTGGAGACTCCATTAGGAGAAACTTTCATTACATCCGTTGTTTAAAAATCTTGCTTGATTCAAGTTAGCACTATCACATTACCGTTAACCTTATTTCTATAGAGATATTTGCTTTTGATGTGATTTTAAGGTTAACTACTCATCATGCCAAATTGATTGCTTTTGTAAGGTTGTTAGTTTTCATATTCCTAAGCAAACTGTTATTCAATTCAAGCAATCAAACCATTGTAGTCAAACATTTTCATATCAAGCCATGAAGTCATTCGTTTATTACGGATGTCAAGTTTTCTTAGTCCATGTTATGGATTTGAATAAAAACGTCGATTTGAATAATATTCTGTTGTTATTGATTTTTCTGACGTATTTCTCAAGAATTTCTTGGTTTACTCCCAAAACACGATATTAAATATTGTATCGACTTTGAACCCCCAGACAAAACTCATTTCTAAAATCTCATATCGAATGGCTCTATTGAACTTGAGGAGTTAAAAATTCAACTATAAATTTGGTACACGAGCCTTTATCTGGTGACTTCCTTTGTGGAATTCACCTAAGCGAACTCTCTGTAGGGGCGTCATATTAGATGCGATAGTAAATCGATATGTGTCATTGTGACGTCTTTATCCAAGGTTGGGATATGAGTCGCGATTGAGAGCAACCAAAGTCGAGAATCGAAATCGTAGCTTTTACAAGCTTAGTTGGTTATTATCGGAGGATATTCTCGAATCGCTATTCCATTAACGTGGTGACTTCGTAGAGATACAAAATTCGAATGGAGCAAGGAATGTGGGAAGAGCTTCAAGAACTCAAGAGGAGACTCATTTCAAAGACATGTTTCGACCATGCCATCCTCGAAAAGCGAATGTGGTAGGCGGCGTGTTGAGTAGAAGATCAGATATACAAATCTGAGTACGATATTGTCAAAGACTAATTTCGTATAATTTACAAATAATAGAGATGGAGATGAAAACTCTAGGTACCCACGTGATGATATACGAGTATAATCGACTTTAATCGATAAAGTTAAAGATGCTCAAGCCACCGACCCGGAGTTGATGCGTATGAAGAAGAAAGTACAAGAAGGAGCTATTCCGGAAGTGAGAATTGATGAAGAAGGAATACTTCGAGTCCACTCTAGACTTTGTGTTCCTAACGACTCTGATTTGAAGAACAAGATTATGATGGAGGCACACAATACACCATTTGCAATCCATCACGGAAGTACTAAAATGTATCGTGATCTTGACATACATTTTGGTGGAATAATATGAAGAGAAAGATTGCAAAGTTTATCTCGATGTGTTTAACTTGCTAACGCGTGTAAAGGCGGAGCATCTAGTACCTAAGGGTCCGTTGCAACCACTTGAGATTCCGGAATGGAAGTGGGAACACATTACCATGGATTTCATTCACTGGGTCTTCCTACGGTTTCTCAAGGCATCAATGCTTATTTGGGTTATTGTTGATAGATTAACCAAATCTGCTCATTTCTTTGCCGATCACGGAGACTTATTCCTTGAGCGTCTTGCTAGTATATACGCGTGAATGAGATTGTGAGGTTGCATGGCATGCCTGTATCCATAGTTTGGATCGTGACCCAAGATTCACTTCAAGATTTTGGGTTAGCTTGCAAAAAGCTATGGGCGCGGATTTGCGATTTAGTTGGCATACCATCCCCAAAGCAGACGGACAATCGAGAGGACTATTCAAACTCTTGAAGATATATTAAGACTACGTGTCCTAGACTTCAAGGGCAGTTGGGATAAGTATTTACCATTGGTAGAATTCTCCTACAACAACAGTTATCAGGCAAGTATAGGTGTAGCTCCATTCGAAGCATTATATGGACAAAAATGTCGTTCTCCAATATATTGGGACGAGGTGGGTGAAGCAACATTGTTGGGACCCGAGTTAGTACGTATGACTACCAAAAAGATCCAAATGATTCGACAACGTATACAAACGGCACAAGATCGACAAAAGAGTTATGCGGATCTTCATCGAAAGGACGTGGAATTTAATGTAGGGATCATGTATTGTCATGAGTTGCTCCATGGAAGGAGTTACAAGATTTGGGAAGAGAGGAAAGCTCATCCACGATTTATCGGTCCATTTCAAATTCTTGACCGAGTAGGAAATGTAGCCTATAGACTTGCGTTACCTCGAAAGTATGTCTCGTGTTCATAATATGTTTCACATATCTCGTACTTCAGTAAATATGTGAAAGACCGAACCACGTTATAGAGTTAGAACCAGGACGAGATAGCCAGAAGACTTAACGTATGAGGAGGTATTGTCAAGATTTTGGATAGGAAGGAGCATGTCCCCTACTGTAAGAAAGGTTATACCACAAGTTAAAGTTTTGTGGAGGAATCATGTTATAGAGAAATGACACGGGAATTGGAAGCGAAAATGAAAGCGAGGTATCCTCACCTTTTCAAACACCAGTATCGTCACGTCAATTTCGAGGACGAAATTTCATAAGGAGGGAGGTTGTAAGACCAGAAATTTTTTAAATAAAAAGAAATTTCCTTTATTTATTATTTTGAAATAGTAAGGGTTGATTTGATTAATGTGGATAGTTAAGGGTTAAATACATAAATATTTCAAAATAAGCGAAGTGGTTATAAAATATTCATTTTTGTTAGGGAATATTCGTTTGGTCGTGGAATATTAAATGACTGTTGGGAATATTAAATATGATGGCGCAGAAACATGTGTGGGCCCCATAACGGAAAGCGATTGGATGAGGAAAAGCGACAAAGTTTGGGTGGTTATAAATAACTTGGCGTAGTTATTACCGATTAAGACCTGTTGGAATACCCGGTGGTTAAAATACGATGTCTGGCGTGGTCGCACAAATAGCACCGGTATTACCACAGATTGTTGAATTATTGATTCGCACGTAAGAAGGCACTACTCAATAATTGTTCTGATAGTTATTGTTCAATAGTTTATTTTATTGATTCAATAATTGTTTGCGTTGGTATTTTATATTATTCTTTGTTTCAATAATTGTCATCGCACAAGATTTCCATTATCGGATCAATAATTCATATTATTTGAATAATATTATTAGATAACATTATTGGCAATGTCTAGAAAGTTACATACAAGGAGAGGTTTGGTCACCTAATTGCGCGCCCAAGATGGAGAGATCCTTATTGAAAGCCCTCTTTCACAGGAACGACTGGTTGTCATAAATGTGATTACGTAATATTATTTGTGAATAATTAATTATTGATTCATATGATAAGGAAATATTTATTTTATATGAATATAAATGATGGATTTATTTATGTGGTTATTAATGAAGGAATTAATCTTTGAGATGTTTTATTTGTATTTTGTTGGATTGGAGGTATTAAAAGATCAAATCGATGTTATTACTGACTTTATTGTGTGAGTTATAATATTTAATCCGACCGTTGGATCGTTGTAATTTTTGGATATGTTATACATATATAAGTTGAGTATATGTCCACAAATTTTGAACCGTTAAAAATGCACGAATGATTTGTTGTGAATTTTAAGAGGTGCTTGATTAGGAAATTAGGTTTATAATTGATTTTGGTGGAAAATTCTAGAATTGGTGGGCCCCACTTTTGGTTGGTGAGAAATGTGCTCAATTGAATTTTCAAATGTGGTGGGTGGGAATAGTAGCGAGGTAAAGCCATCGGAGTTGCGAGTTAAGTCCGCCTTGCCAACGTCTTAACATTTTCCTATAAATAGAGAGGCTAAGTTAGAATTGAAAATCACACCGAAACAAAGTTTTCTCTCTTTCTCTCTCTATATTATTGGCGTATTTTGTGAGTATTTAGATACTTTGAGAGTTCTTTGTCAATTACAAGTTTCATTCAAACATCACTTGAGCCTTTCCTTCCGAAGTACTGATTCTTTGAGGTAAGGGATATTATTTTTTCGTAATGATATTATTTCTTCAATATCATTATGCTGAAATGTTGATCTGAAGTTTTTATCAAATTTGGAACTTTTTCATGTCGGGGTTACTATTCATGAGTTACTTATTCACGAGTTACTATTTATGAGTTACTATTCACGAAGTTACTATTCACGAGTACTATTATTAATGAAGCGTGAAAATGTTTTTTTTTTGTGGAATTTCTATCTTTTGGTGTGTCGAGTTACTATTCACGATATATCGACACTATTCACGATATCTGACACTATTCACGTATCAAGCACTATTCATAGAAAAATAAAATTTCTTCTTTTCGTCAAAATATCTATTACGGATACTAGCTTTGATTGTATCCATGTTTTGATCATTCTTGAATTTTACACCACTATGATTATTTTTGAGGTATTGTTGGACATGGATAAAACAAAGTACGAATCCTTAATCCTTAATCCTTGTCATTTTGTTTCTTTGGATTCGTTCTTTAAAAATATTTTTCATCATCCTCGGTCTTAAATGATGATATTATTGAATATCTTTGGCCCGAAAGTGCAAAGATGAATGATTTGAAGAATATCTTTGGCACGTAGTGCAAAGATGAATGATTTCTGAAGAATATCTTTGGGCAGATAGTGCAAAAGATGAGCGGTGTTTAAATGAACATGACCGGTGATGAATATCTTTGGCCTTTAGTGCAAAGATGAGCAGTGTTGAGATGAACATGACCGATCGATGAATATCTTTGGCCTTTAGTGCAAAGATGAGCAGTGTTGAGATGAACATGATGGATTGATGAATATCTTTGGCACAGTAGTGCAAAGATGAATATTTGATTTGAGATGAATATTGATTGATGTTCTGAGGATAAAATATTGATGATGGACGTTAAATTCATAGATTATAGTAGATTTCATTCTCTACGTAACTCTTCTATGAATTATTATTTCATTGCGAATATTGATCAAAACTTGTTCATCTCATTGTATTCTATCATTTTTCCCGTTGAAGACTAACGATAATTTGTTGTATATTATCTTAGTCATAATATTCTTTCTCTTCGGGCTAGTTGAGCTCACCCTTTTCCTTGTTGTTCCATTTTTTTTCTTCTGAGGGGAGGCGAGAATGTGGCGAAAGTCTTTAGTGGGGTATGGAATGAAGGTTACAGAGAGAGAGTTGTTTAGTAGTCCTCACCATTTTTGTAAAATAATGAATCAATAAATGTGATGAGGATTTATTTGAGTATAGATATTGTCTAGAAGACAATATTATATTTAAACTCACAGTATATATTGTCGTATTTCACACGACATTTGTATTATTGAAGTTGTAGTTTGCTTCTTGTACCATGTATTTGGCGACTCAGAATGGGTGTTGTGTATACCTATTTTGGGGGCGTCACAATTATTACTATTATTATTATTTAATTCCTAAAGGAGTTTGGGAATTAATTAATAAAAGTACTCTCAAATATCCTAATAGGATTAGGAGGCAAATTAATTAAAAAAGTTTAATTAATTATCCTTAATAAGATTAAGAAGTTTAATTAATTAAAAGAATATAATTAATTAAAATAAAACCCAATTCCTTAATTGTTAAGGAGGGTTGCCTACATCTATAAATAATAAGAGTCTTATTATGGGTGTGGGGTTAGTTGACTTTTACAACATACGATTATTCCAAATTGGAGGAAGTACGCTCCTTTTCTATAGAGATAGAAAACAAGAGTTTTGTCAAATACCCATCTTCTTGAATTCTTCTTCTTCCTTGGTGGATCACCTCTAGAGGCCAAACACTTGGGTGGCTAACGTTGATCAAAGGAAGGAATCAAACCCGGTGGATTCAAGTCAAGCGAAAAGAATTGGAGGTGAACTTGCACTGAGGAAGCTCGGATCTTCAAGGGTATGATTCTTGTTCTTTCTTTTTCGTTTAATTAATAATTGTGCATAAAGGGTGATCCGGGTATATGGTTTGTAAAATTATTTAAAACTCTGATTTTTACACGTTTCCGCTTATTTTTGTAATTTGATTGTGTTCATGAATATTACAAACCTAACAGTGGTATCAGAGCCAAACCTTTATGCAAATTATTAATTGTTTTAATTTGATGTTATATTGATATGTGTTTAGAATAATTTAATTGGGCATAATTTTCTTGTATAAAATTTAAATAATAATAAAAAAAATAATTTGCAAAGTCTGTTATTCGCGAACTGATTTTGTTGTGCCGTATCCGTGATTTACTGGTGGCCTGATGCTTCGATTAATTATACATATATATGATAATTTGTATAGTTAATTGGATCAACACTCACGTGGCCAGGATAAGGAATATGATTCATGTAATCATGTTAGTAAACATATTTAAGATTATATATATATGTATGAAGTTTCCTCAATAGTTTGTATGTAACTATATATATATATATATATATATATATATATATATATATATGGGTCTCCATCCTGACAAGAATCTGGTTGTTGGGAGCAACCCATTTTGCTGTACGCTACAAACTCTCTAGGCCTTGGACAATTTTTTTTTTTTTATATGTTATAGGTAGAGCTCAGGCGGTGGCCAAAATGGGTTGCTTCCTAAACAAACCTAGGTTCTTGTGGATGGAGACCCTATATATATATATATATATATATATATATATATATATATATATATAAGTGAGTCACGCCCACAAGGCCACATGACCACGCATGCAAAATAAGTTGTCATTCACGGAAATTAAAAAAACGAGAAAAGATGATTCACTCTACTTTATATCATTTTTTATATTTTGTCCTTCACGGATATTATATATATATATAATAATTTTATAATTAAAATAAATAGTTTATTTTAATCTTAAAATAAAGGGTTTATTTTAAAATTAAAATATAAAGTTTATTTTAATTTTATAATTAAATTTCATGTTAACTAATTAGAGTTGGAATTGAATTCCATGATAACTAATTGGAGTTGAAATTGGATTCTATATTTTCCTTAAATAAAGGAGTTTATTTAAATATGAAATAAGATTTCATATTATTCAAAATAAAAGAGTTTATTTGTGAATAGGAAAGAGAATCCTAATTTTCTTAAATAAAGGAGTTTATTTAGATATGAAATAAGATTTCATATTATTCAAAATAAAAGAGTTTATTTGTGAATAGGAAAGAGAATCCGTTTTTCCTTTAATGAAGGAGATTTTTTTTTTACATGGAATTGGATTCCATAATTAATTAAAATAAAGGAGTTTATTTTGATTAAAGATTTTGATTAAAATAAAATAGTTTATTTTATTCAAAATTGGATAAATTAAAATAAAATATTTTTATTTTGATTTAAATTTGGATTAAAATAAAGGAGTTTATTTTGATTCAAAATTAGATTTTATACTAACTAAATTTGCCCATTAAATGATATCAATATATATATATTAAATGTTTATTATTCATGAGATGAATGTTATTTATTGATGCATATGGTGATGTGTATGATAATAAATGGGATTGATTATGAACTATTGACCAATGTGATTGGATTTTATTTTAGTTGGATGCATGAATGTATGGGTTTTATTAAATGGGGTCTGCGTACCTCGTCTTCTCGAATTTTTTCTTAATATAAATTCTATCTCCCTCCTATGTACTTCCCCTTGACTGCTGATCAAGGTTTCTATTTATTTTAAATAGTTTTGTAATAGGAAAAGTTAGAATTAATTTTGAAGAATTGGAGATCAAGGAACAAGGAGCGCGTGAAGACCCGTTTGTAATGGAGCCCGGGTTTAAATGTAATAGTTATATTTAAATATTAATTCTTGCACCCCTAGGGTTTGACCTTTTTGTAAGACCCCGAATTTTATGAAATAAAAGTATTCAATTTTTCTTATAATTACTATTCAGTAAATGGTTAAATTGATAAAAGTTAAAGTTAAGGGTGATATATGATTTTTTTTCAAATTAAGCAAGTGGCTCTAAAATACTTATTGTTGTCGGGGAATATTCGTTTGGTCGTGGAATATTTTTTTTACGTAGGAGAATATTCAGTACGACTGGTATGATCATTTGTGGGCCCATAATGAGAATAAGCATTCGATGGAGAAAAGCGACAAATTTGAGTTTTTATAAATAGCAGCGTAATCGTTACTCATTAACACTTCGTTGGAATACCCGGTTGGGTAAAGTAAAGTAATCTGGCGTTGTTGCACAAAGATGGCACTGCGGTATTACTGATATTTTTTCAATTATTGATTCTTACATTGAGAAGGCACTACTCAATAATTGTTACGATAATTCTTGTTCAATATTTTATTTTATTGATTCAATAATTCTTTGTGTTGATATTTTATATTATTGTTGTTCAATAATTATCAACGCATGATATTTCCATTATCGGATCAATAATTCATATTATTTGAATAATATTATTAGATAGCATTATTGGCAATGTCTAGAAAGATCATCGAGGAGAGGTTTGGTCACCTAATTGCTTGGCTTGAAGAAGGAGAAATTCTTATTGAAAGCCCCTCTTTCACAGGAAGCTACTTTGGTTGTCATAAATGTGATTACGTAATATTATTTGTGAATAATTAATTATTGATTCATATGATAAGAAAATATTTATTTGATGTGGATATAAATGATGGATTTATTTATGTGGTTATAAGTGAAGGAATTAATGATGAGGTGTTTTATTAGTATTTGTCGAAATGGAGAACAAAATATGGGATTTTCGGAAAAATTAGTTTATTACTTGATTTTGTAAAATCCATAACTCTTGTGTATAAGGAGTTAAGAAATGAGCCATATATCAAAAGAAAGCCCTTGAAGTAAGCTAATCTGAGAAATTTGAATCACCCAAAAATTCTTTGTAGATATTTCGTGGTGAAATTTTGAATGAAATCGAATTAGAAGGACTAATAGTCCGAAAAATCGGTGTTCTTTGACTATATTGCGTGAGTTATAAATTTTGATCCGACCGTTGGATCGTTGTAATTTTTGGATATGTTATACATATATAAGTTAAGTATATGTCCACAAATTTTGAACCGTTAAAATGAACGTATGATTTGTTATGAATTTTAAGAGGTAAATCGATTAGGAAATTAGGTTTTGGTGGAAAATTCTAGAATTGAGTGGGCCCCACTCTTGGTTGTTGGGGAAGATGGCTGATTTTTGGTGGGTGGAATAGTAGCAGGTAAAGCCATCAGGTTGCAGGTTAAGTCTGCTTCGGCGTGCTAATATTTTCCTATAAATAGAGGGCTAAGTTAGAATTGAAAATCACACCGTAAACATAAGTTTCTCTCTTTTTCTCTAGATTATTGAGTGTATTTTGTGAGTATTTAGATACTTGGTGAGTTGATATTCATCGATTGCAAGTTTCCTTGACGTCATATATCAGATATCCGGTCGGAAGTCTTTGCTCTTTTTGAGGTAAGGGATTGTAAGAGATAGTAAGGGATATTATTTTTTTCGTAATGATATTATTTCTTCAATATCATTATGCTGAAATATTGGTTGGAATTTTTTTATCAAATTTGGAACTTTTTCATGTCGGGGTTACTATTCACGAGTTACTATTCATGAGTTACTATTCACGAGTTACTATTCACGAGTACTATTCATGAAGCGTAAAAATGTTTTTTTGTGGAATTTCTATCTTTTGGTGTTGAGATTCTTATTCACGATACGAAGACTATTCACGATATCTGACCACTATTCATGAATATAAGACTATTCATAGAAAAATAAAAATTTTTCTTTTTCGTCTAAAATATCTATTCGGATACTAGCTTTGATTGTATCCATGTTTTGAACATTCGGAATTTTACACCACTATGATTATTTTGAGGTATTTTTGGATGTATAGATTAGGAGTTATGGATTTTATGAGAAAAGACTATTTTAAAAGTAACTATTTATAACTCTTGCGGTTAACTCCAAAATTGATGAAATTGTTATTGAGAGTACATCTATATAATATCAATTGTACTCTGTGAATTTGAATTTTTGGATAAAAGTACAATTTATGATAAATGTTTAAATATTAAATTGGTTTTAGCCATATGAAAAATAGTAAATGAATTTTAAAATTTCAAGAAAAATATATGTTCAATATGGGACTATTTTATACTAAATCCCGGAAAAGAAATATTTTTAGAACCGATTTGGTATTTTTCATGAAAATGTTCTAGTTATGAGTAAATGAATTAAATATGTTATGTGAAGTAAGAAAATTGGAAAATATGATTTATTGGCTTGAGAATCATATATGAGATATATGCAGATTTTATGAGGGTTTTGGTTAATGATGATGAAATCTTATGAGTTTGGCATTTTTAGATGATTAAATGCATTAATTATTAAAGTGTAAATAATTGGATTAAATTATTTATAAGTTTGAGAAATGATTAAAATATTATTATAATATTAATAATATTAGATTATGAGATTTCTAAGTGAATTATAACATTTGGATTAAGGTGTTATAGATATGGATATGAATTTTATTATGAAACTTTATCTTTTTCGTGTCGAGGTTACTACGCATTATACGAGGACTATGTACGAATACGGGGTACTATTCACAACAAATTGATTTCTTCTCTGACCAAATTATCGTTGATTTATGAATCTTACTCTTGAAATTAAAACCATGTTTTGATTATATTATTTTTATATAACATTCTTATAACCCTAATGATGATATTTCTCTTTGACTTGAGTGTAAAGATGGGTAGATTATTGGTATGATCGTGACCATAGGTTCTCTTTGGCCGATGAGTGCAAAAGTTAAATTGTTATTTGGTATGATCGCTTGACCATTGAATTTACAATTGAATATTTTTAGCTTAAGTGCAAAGGTGGATTGATCAACATGGTTATAATTATTGTTATATAACTTCCGAAATGATTATGTATTTATTTGAGATATGAATATCTTTTGCTCAGAATGCAAAGATGACACATTGTTGAATATCTTTGCTTTGTAGTGCAAAAAGATGAATTATTGATGAATATCTTTGGCTCAGAATGCAAAGATGACTGTTATTGAATATCTTAGCTTTTGTAGTGCAAAGATGAATTATTGATGAATATCTTTTGGCTTGTAATGCAAAGATGACTGTTGTTGAATATCTTTTGCTTTGTGAAGGTAAAAAGATGAATTATTGATGAATATCTTTGGCTTGTAATGCAAAGATGACTTTGTTGTTGAATATCTTTGCTTTGTAGTGTAAAGATGAGCTGTTGATGAATATCTTTGGCCCGTGGTGCAAAAGATGAATTTATTAGTATGATTATGAGCAGAGGGCGTGATTTGGTATAACCATGATATTTGATGTTTCGAGGTAAAGATAGGTGATGAAAATTATCTTCATTCCGGATGAGAAAAGGAATTTAGAACTACAATTACGATTATGAGTTATACACGTGATTGTGGATGAGGAATTGTTGATTGATGTTACAGGATAAAACATTGTTGGTGGATTTTTAACATGAGAAGACAATAGACTTTATAGTCTATTTGACTCTTCTAATGGATTGCTCATTCATTGCAACTATGGTTGAAAAGTTTTATCATCTACCATATGTTCTAAATCTACGATTTATTCTTGATGAAGACTATTGATAATTTATTTATCTTTAGTCATAATATTCTTTTATTGAGCTAGTTGTGCTCACCCTTTTGTTTTCACAATTCCTTTCGAGGTAATAAAAGTGTGTATTTGGGTTGAATGGGGATAACAAGGGAATAGAAGCGGTGGTTCATAGTTGTTGAGGTTCTCCCTAAAGAGTATGAAAATAATTTTATTGAGGGCTTTAGTGTGTTGTATTTTATACATCATTTAATAGTTATTTTTGGTGAATTAAATAGGGTGAAAGCGAACCCAACTTTGGAAGGGTGTTTTGTCACTATCATACAAGATGTCTAATGACATACAAACTCGTGTTATCATAAGACATGGTTGTGCTCATCCACTACTTTGAGTATATTTACAAGCACTACCTATATAATCTTGGTGTTTGTTTGGAGTATAATACCAAATTAGAGACAGTGGAGATAATGATATGTCGAGAAGACTCGCCATTGGGAAGAATATGATAGTAATCTTCTTATTTTTCTTTGGGGTCTATTGGGTCAACCAAGGATAATTACGTGGCCATGTGATATCTACCATAACCTAAAAGCATGGCCTCCCGTATACGAAGGTTTCTTGAGCACTTCCCAAAGATTCTAATTTCTAAAAGCAGTTTTTGACTATACCTTTATGTAAGGTGTCATTGTAACGTACTTCTGAGTTGGTATATATTTGTATCCAAACTCACAAAGATATATGTGTTGTTGTATTTTACGACAATTGTTGTAATAAAGTTGTAGTTGTTTTTCTGTACCATGTATTTGGCGACTCAGAATGGGTTGGATGGAATGGACCTATTTTGGGGCTGTTACACTTTTGGTTCACTTGGTGGCTCTAGTGAACCAAACTAGAATAAAAGTCCATAATCAATCCGGGTAGAATATAGTATTCTATATGTGCATGCTTATACTATATATATATATTATATATTATGCAAACATAGTTCGCATGTTTATTAATATGATGTGTATTTTATATATATATGTGCATGCGCGCTAAACAAGATGAGACATATTAATAACAAACCCCTCAATTTTTTTTATATTAAGTCCTAAGCGTTCAAAGATATTTGAAATATCGAACGTCGCCTTCTAGCATGATAAAATTAATAGAGTATTAAATATTTAATATGAGTTTGTTGTGTCACCATAAGGCAAGTATTAAGTATTTAAGATGTTAATTTATCACATTTGATGCTTATAAAGAAAATTGAACAATATTATTTTGTTGTGTCACCACAAGGATGATATTTTTCTTTTTTGAATATATGGAGTGCTAGGTTGGACTTAACTTGGATCATTTTAGTTCGGATGTGCACATACTTGACCATTATGATCTAAGAAGCAAAATACAAGGAGTTACATAGTTGATGTAATTGACAAGAGTTGTCTACCTATTTATTTATATATAGTTTGTTGTGTCACCACAAGGCTATATACATTTGAAATGGGATCCTTATTCTCACTAGCATATCTTTAATTAGATTTTGCGAATTATATAAGTGAGGGTAATATAGTTTGAAGAAAATAGTGGGAGATACCAATTTAAAACAAGACCTAATTTATTTTGGTAATTAATAAAAGAATGTATGTTAAAATGTTGTTTATTACAAATTCATTTACAGATTTTTACAATGTCTAAATTACTATCATCGTGATAACATATTAGATGTTATTTAACCGCATCTAGTATTAAAGCGGATTGGTTAAGGAATTTGAGAATAGTTCTCATGGTGAAAAACTATCTTATGTCCTTGTCGCCTATCCTCGCAATGGTTGAGACAATGCCTCTGAGGAAGAGATTGCTACTTTTAGAAAGTGGCAAGATGATGCACAGTTGGCTCAATGCATCATGCTCGTATCCATGAGTAACAAGCTTCAGCGTTAGCCTGAAACTATGGATACTCCTATTATATTCCTACACATCAAGTAGTTGATGGTGAGGAAAGTAGGACTAATAGATATCAGATATCTAAGGAGCTCTTCCGATCTAGAATGACCGATGACACTACAGTACAGACAAAAGTCCTTAACATAATCAATTTGATTGATCAATTAGGACAACGGGTTTTGTCATGGATGGAGAGTTGAGCCAAGTTTTGATCTTGCACTCACTTCCGGACTCCTTTCACAATTGTTGTGAATTTTTCATATGAACAAGCTAGATATCAGCCTCACTGATTTGTTTAACATGTTGAAAAATGTTGAGAGTCACTTTCCAACCAAGAAAGACCATGTCTTACTGGTAGGGGCCAAAGTATCTTCTGAAAGGAAGAACGATTCTAAGAAGGTAAATAGAAAGGAAAAAATAAAGGATAATAAGAACAAAGCGATATGGATAAGAAGGAGTTTGCTTCCAATCGCAATAAGCATGGATACTGGAATGAAACTGCGAGAAGCATCTTGCAGAGGCTAACCAAAGAAGCTTAGTGATGTTTCGGTTACAAATACAAATTTGTTCATGTTTTAAAATACATTTTTCTTTAAGTCAAGGTTTTACTTGGGTATTGGATACCGACTTTGGTTATCATAAATATAGATTTATGAAGGAACCAAATAGAAGTAGAAAGCTAAACAAAGATAATAATCCTATGTGTGGAAAATGAAGCAAAGGTTGCTGCATTAGCCATAGAAACTTATAGTTTAGCATTGCCTACGGGCAAATCTATTAAGTCAATAAGTTGTTATTGTATTCCAGTTCTTGTTAGAAACATTATTTCCATTTTTTGTTGTTGGACAATGAAATCTTTGGTATTATATTTAAGAACAATTGTTGTTCTATTTATAATAATATTGTTTTGTATAGAACTGGAATATTACTTAATGGATTTTGTATACTTGACTTACGTGAAAAATATATTTTACAAATTGAACAAACTAGTATAAGAAAAGGAGATGATCATTCAAAGAGTTGAATGTGTGTATTTGCTGAAATACAAGTGTGAATTATTTGAAAGGTTCAAAGAATTCAAAAAGTGAAACAAATTGACAAAGTATTAAGATTCTTTGATTAGACCAAGGAATAAATACTTGTGCAATAAGTTTCTAGATCATCTCAAATGGTTTTCTCATAATGGACGCCTCTTGATACGCAATAATTGATTGATGTATCTAA
This sequence comes from Panax quinquefolius, assembly GCA_020205615.1. NCBI lineage: Eukaryota > Viridiplantae > Streptophyta > Magnoliopsida > Apiales > Araliaceae > Panax > Panax quinquefolius. The sequence continues at coordinate 25,148,569 of CM035173.1, forward strand.
AAGGAAAAATCGTACCTTGTTGGACATGGTACGGTCCATAATGACTTTACCGACATTCCAGTAATCCTCTGGGGTCATGTCCTAGAAATGGCTGCATATCTACTGAAAAGGTAACCTCAAATTCCGGCACCAAGACTCCATATAAATTATGGACAGGGAGGATTCCTAATCTTAAGTATGTTAAGATAAAGGGTTGTCCAACTTATGTGAAAAGGTTTCAAAGGATAAGCTTGGGACAAGATTTGACAAGTACAGATTTGTGGGACATCCTAAAGTAAGTTTAGGGTATATGTTCTATAATCCTACTTAACAAAAGGTGTTTGTTGCGAAACACGCTGCCTTCTAAGATAAAGGTGTTTATCATTGAAGGGGCTAGTAAGAGGATAATAGATCTTGAAGAGTTCAAGAACCACAAAACACTATAAGTCAAATAAGAGGAACCTGTAGATAGACATATTGTACCACGACCAAATCGTAAATCTGGAATAGTACCAAAAATATCTGGGAGGTATGGATTCATCATAGATGATGATGATGAGGTACACATCATAGAAGATGATGATCCAGTTACATATGATAAGGTAAGAGTTGTAGACACTCAGAGAAATGGATTGAAGCAAGTTTCTCAAAAATGGAACATTCGTTTTGATGAGACAATCAAAAGAGTTTGATTTTATCAAAATAAGAATGAACCTAGTGTGTACAAAAGGATCAGTGGGAGCGTCGTGACATTCCTAGTATTATATGTTGATATATTACGGATAAGGAATGACATGCTAATGCTAGAGTCAGTAAAGATAAAGTTGTCTAAACATTCCTTCATGAATGATTTGGGAAGAGTATCTTAATTGGGAATGCAAATCTATATAGATAGATTTAAAAGGATGCTCGGCTTAACCCAAGGAACGTATATTCATTTGATGCTAAAGTCGTTTAGCATGACAATCACCATGGGATGTCTCATGTTGATGAGTTATGGAGTGTATCTCTCTTAATAGTCCCCATAGACTCCTGAAAAGAGAGAGATCGCATGAGTGACTATCATGTATGCAATGAAATATACGAGACCTGATGTTGATCAGTCATATTCTGGAGAAGATCACTGTAAGACAGTGAAAAACATCTTAAAGTACTTTATCGGTACTAAGGATGCGATCATATTCATGGTGGGTCTGAATTAAAACTAGAGGGCTTAACAGACTCAAATTTTTTCAGACAGACCAAGACGACAGAAAATCCACTTTAAGGTAAAGCGTTACCTTGAACAGTGGTGCAGTGAAATTGGAAAGGTTCCAAACAACAAAGAGTTACTGATGTAGTGATGAAGACAAAGTATATAGCTGTAAATGAAGTTGCAAGTTGATTGTTTGGATGAAAAGTTCATTACAGAACTAGGAATATTTCCTAAGTCTCATCTTGGATCTAAACATGTGTTGTGGCACTTTCACTTGATTATAAGAATCATTGAAAGATGGAAAATCAATATAGAGATAGTGGACTCTCAGGAAAAACATTACATATCCATTTACTGAAGCTTATCCAACAGCAGGATAATCGTCACTTAGAGAAGAAGAGTATGAGATACCATGACGATTGGCTTTAGTGCAAGTGGGAGATTGAAAGTAATATGCACACAAGCCAATCATGTTTGATGATAAAGTATATACTTTGTAAACAATCTTATTCATTTATTAATAAAATGTATTCATTTATTAAAGGCTTTTAATTATCTACATGATCTTTGTTTTATAATATGTGATAAACCCATAGTTTTAAGCAATGCTTTTAGAATAATGATGATGATCATTCTAATGAGATCTAAATTCTTAGAAAGCTTAAAACTAAAATAGTTCCCAATCGTTGGATTACTAAATTGGGGATTCTTGAATCCGGATAGATTGGTACATACGTTACTTGCTTCATTGGATGAGGATGATTGATCTCGTGATCATTTGTGTGGAGACACTAAAGCAAGTATGTAGGTGCTTATTAGAGAATAATTTCTTTGAGCGTGGCTCATTAAAGGAATACCTAATTGAGTTTTACTTGTCTGTCGATAGGAATTTCTGTAGTGATAGTAAAGACAAGTGATCCTTGGACTTGAGATCATCATAGTATCTTGTGTATAATGAGTTATACTTTGACTTATTCCTTAATACCCTTAGGGTATATCAAAGGGTATGCTTGGGTATAATAAGTTGTACATGGAGATAATGTATGATCAATAAAGAATCTACCGCTTCTAGTAAAAGAAGAGATATGTCCTATGTGATTCGATAAATGACAACTCAGTAGTCCTTGGCCAAGGTAGAATGAAATTAGAAAGGAGTTTCTAATTTTCATTATTTGGAGTTGTGCATTTAAGGATCGAAATACATATAATTAAATAAAATAAGACTTGTGATAATTCCATGTCTTATATTTAATTGGGACATTGTATGGTGGAAGGATTGAATTATCACGGTAACTATTTACTCAAAGGTTCTTTAATGATTAATGTTGAAATCTATATTATCCGGAAAGTCGTTGATCGCTAGGGGAGGCTTATCCCTATTGTAGAATAAATATTATTTATTTAAATAAATTATTAGTTTAATTTATTTATTTAAATAAGATTGGAATTATTCTAATTGATTTATTCACAAATGTTTTAATATGGAGAACCTAAAGGGTCACACCATAAAAGGAAGAATAATTATTTAAGAAGTTAATGGCATAATCGTAATAATAAGTTAAGTATATTTAATTTAATCTACGGTGATAGAATAAATTAAATAGCTTAATATTTATTATTTAATATTTTTGAAATATTAAATATAAATTAATAAGAAGAGTCTTATTATTATTATTACTATTATTATTATTTAATTCCTAAAGGAGTTTGGGAATTAATTAATAAAAGTACTCTCAAATATCCTAATAGGATTAGGAGGCAAATTAATTAAAAAAGTTTAATTAATTATCCTTAATAAGATTAAGGAGTTTAATTAATTAAAAGAATATAATTAATTAAAATAAAACCCAATTCCTTAATTGTTAAGGAGGGTTGCCTACATCTATAAATAATAAGAGTCTTATTATGGGTGTGGGGGTTAGTTGATTTTTACAACATACGATTATTCCAATTGTTGGAGAGTACGCTCCTTTTCTATAGAGATAGAAAACAAGGGTTTTGTCAAATACCCATCTTCTTGAATTCTTCTTCTTCCTTGGTGGATCACCTCTAGAGACCAAACACTTGGGTGGCTAACGTTGATCAAAGGAAGGAACCAAACCCGGTGGATTCAAGTTGAACGCGAAAAGGATTGGAGGTGAACTTGTACCTGAGGAAGCTCGGATCTTCAAGGGTATGATTCTTGTTCTTTCTTTTTCGTTTAATTAATAATTGTGCATAAAGGGTGATTTGGGTATATGGTTTGTAAAATTATTTAAAACTCTGATTTTTACACGTTTTCGCTTATTTTTGCAATTTGATTGCGTTCATGAATATTACAAACTTAACAGCTTTGGTATCCGAAGGAATCCTCATTTGAGCTAACTGGATACACAGATGCTGATTTTGCAAGCTGCAAAATAGATAGAAAAAGTACCAATGTCACTTGTCAACTACTAGGTAACAGACTTGTTTCCTGGTTTAGCAAGAAACAAAACTCAAGATATCTACCTCAATTGCGGAAAGGTTGAATATATTGTCTTTGGCGATTCTTTGTCTTTCGAATCCTATGGATGAAAAATTAGCTAACAGATTATGGGTTTGAATTCAAATTCATACCTATTCATTGTGATAACACAAGTGCAATTGCTATAACTCATAATCCTGTCATGCATTCTAGGACTAAGCATATAGAAATAAGGTATCACTTCATTAGGGATCATGTACAAAATGGAACTATATCTTTACAATATATCCCTACTGAAAATCAACTTGCTGATATTTTTACAAAGCCGCTAGATGAATCCAGATTCAACAAATTGATAAGTGAGCTAGGCATGCTTAACTTGCAAACATGAAATATTGTGCTTTATTTTGTGCTAACTATACAGATTTAAGGGCTATGTTCGAAATCAAAGACATGATCAAAAGAAGTCCACGATCGTAAAGCCAAAGTGTCATAAAACTCAACGAACGATGAACAGACTCACCGAACGCTGAAAAGAATCAACGATCGTAGTGCAGACTCAACGACAACAGAGCTACATCAGCAAAACCAAAGAAGCACCCTGTGATGATCAAGCATAAATCAAAGCAATCTCTCTGATAAGCACCTCAGGGACAAACCTGACCTTTGATCCAATCAATGAGGTTGGCCCTTCCTGAGCTACCTTAATCTAAGAAGAATGCTAAATCAAAAAGTTCATCACAAGGGCTTGATCAGACTCTACGATGGCTAGTCAGACTCAATGGTCGAAGTTTAGACTCTACGTTTACAGATTAGACACAACGACTGGTACACAGACTCAATGATGGTAGAACAGACTCGACGATTCCAAAGACCATCTCAACGATCGTGGTCCCACTGAAGAATACATTAGCTCAGAAGGAGTTAAGGGGCAATTCAGTACAATCCTTCTCTGTCAAAATTCGTAAAGCCAAGCAAAATTCGACACCTGTCCCACTAAGCAAAATAAAAAGAGGGAAGTTATAAGTACAAATTAAAATCATCTTTTTGAAATCTGATGTTCAAAAGATCATCTCTCTCTTACTCTCTCTAACAGAAACCCTAAATCAGTAGCAAGCTTAGTCAGTCTCACTTCCTGCAAAGAAATCAATGGCAGCTTCCAATGTTATCTCCGCCTATAGACTCTGTTTTGACGAGTTTAAGTCAGGTGAACCCCAATTTCACAAGATGTTGTCGCTTCTGAAGAAGGCAGGTCTCGAAGAAGCCTTGGGTACAAACACATTGATCTACCCAAAGCTGGTAAAGGTGTTCTACAATAACGGGGTGTTTTAAAACAACACCATCACCGCAAAAGTTAGGAACGTCGAAATCAAACTAAAGGCTGAGGACATCAACTTAGCCCTAGGTCTCAAATCAGAAGGGTACCAGTCCATAGATGGCATAGATTTTCACAAGGGTCTCAAGAAGATGCATCACAAGAAATCACCTTCTGTCAAAGGATACAAGAAGAAGGAGTTCCCGCAAAGGTATAAATTTTTAGCTGATATTGTTGGAAAATGTATATGCTGTAAGGGCTCAGGTCATGACTATGTGAATGAGATACAACTCAAGCTCATGACTGCCATATGTTATGGAATACAACTCAACTATGGGGCTCTACTGTTTAAATGGATTGGGAAGTGGTTAATCAACTCAAAGAAGACGAAGAGCTCTCAGAAAATGGTCTATGGGCGATTTATAAGCATTATCCTACAGGCTACTCTTGGTGACCTAATCGAGGATGATGAAGGAGAAGCCATCAATCCAAATCGACGAATGACCCATCAATTATTTGAAAACTAGAAAAGGAATCCAGCTGAAAATGTGAAGATGATGTCTAAATCTAGTGGAAGAACTGGTGAAATAGAGGAATAAGGAGTGCCAGGGAACATGTCAGTTGTCAAAGAAATTGAAGAAGAAGAAGAGGAAGCTAACCAGGAAGAACCCATTGCTTTAATCAGAAAAAGCAAGGGCAAAAGAAAGATGAAAGCCAGAACTGCAGAAGAGCCTCAAGGATCCACCACTGATAAACCTGTAGAGTCCTCAAACATTGAGACTCTAAGGATCCTAAGAAGGAAGTAACAGCAGGTTGAGGCAGAAGAAGATAGAGCAACCATATCTCAGCTGCTGAAAAAGAATAAAATCAGCCACAAGACCAAACGGCCATCAAACTCTTCGATCGTAGAGTCTCTACCGATTGTAGAGACCAGATCAAACAAGGAAGTAGCTGCAACAAACATTTTGGCTGATGAGAAGAATAAAACTGAAGAAATTCCTAAGGCTGTGACTCAGCCTAAAAAGCCAAGAAGGAAACTGGTCAAGAAGTATATTCTTGCCAATGAGAAAGCACTAAAGAAGGAAGAAAAGGAATTGACTGCTGAAAAGGAACCAGCAAATGAAAACCAAACAGTCAAAGCTCCAACTGAGAGGGAGACACCTGAAGATCTGATGATAGAAGATACACCTGTTGAGGGGGAGATGATTGAAAGTGCTCCAGCTGAGGGGGAGCTGCTAATTGTCTAAGTGGATGATCACACTGAGGGGGAGGCTCATAATATCCTCATGACAGAAGAAGAGGTTTCTATAGGCAAAGAAGGAGAACCAGTACAAGAACATCACGAGGCCATTGATATGATGGAATCCTTAACCGATAACAGAGAAGCGGATGACGATGACGAGGTCGAGATCATAGCCGTGAGCATTGATGGGAACAGAAGAGCCAACTATGAGCAACTGTTTGCATATCTACCTATGATGTCTTTCCACCAAGCTCAAATTCTGAACTCTTGGGATCACATGTTTTAGAGTTTCAAAGAATATCCGGCCATCTCAGTGATAGCCAATGGATTCCCAGGGAAATTCAATTTTGCCAAGAAGCTGCTCACCAACAGTTCTTCCTCAAAGAACCAACTTGAGGTACTATCTATCCCAACTCTTTTCAGAGTTAATCATTTGCCATCAGCCTCATTCAATCAATTTTATGAAATCCCACAATGGTCGGAAGTAATTCTTCATCCACTAAACCAATTTTCAGTTACAGGATCCCAAAATTCTGTGACTGAGGAACCAAATGTGACCAACCTCATAATGCTCCCCAATCCCATCATCTCTACGATCACTGACTCTAACCCCATTGTAGAGTCTACACCTCACATCGTAGAGCCACCAACCTTAAACATCCAAACCCAGGCTCCTCCATCAGATATTCCCTCCTCATCCAGCAACGAACACTTCAATCTAGATCTTGCCCTCTACTCTCTGCAAGATAAATTCAAAAGCACATCAATGCTGCACATCAATGCTTCAAAAGCACACAAAAGCTGATTTGTCAGCCATGTCCAAGGAAGTGATCAAGGAACTCGATGAAAGTCTTGAAGACCACACTGAACTCATTCAGATGAGATTAACTACAATGATCAATGCTGTAAATAATCTCCCAAGCTCCCTCAACACTGAGCTCTCTAAAACACTGAAAGAAATCATCAAAGAAATGATTCAGAGCATAAAGGACAGGGATGACATTCATTTTCTAGCAGCCAAAAGACACAGAGATGTTGTTCTTGTTTTACAGTCCACTCAGGAAGCCCAAAATAAACTGATGATGGAGAGCTTCCTCAATCTGCAAACTGCAGTATGAGAGTTCCAATAATTTTACGTCAGCCAAGGTCAACAGACTGACAACGTACTGGCCGTTCTTCAACAACGGGAAGCTCAATCTGAGGCTCTGATCGAAAATTGAGAAGACATTGCTCAAACTAAGAGTCAACTCAACGAACTTGTCCAAGGAGTGACTCGCCTCTCCGAAGACATTCGAACCCTTGATACTGACATAAAAGGGGAGAATAAAGGGAAAGGAGTTCAAGGCAAGGCAGAGGTCAATCCCAAATTCAATCTTCACGAAATCCTCTTACAAGGCAATTCTACCAACAGACTCCACGATCCAGCCATCAGACTCAACGATCTGATCAACAGAAAGTTTTAATAGCTCAACCATTAAGGAGTCTAGGGCGAATTACCAGCTCTCATGAGGTGACAACAACAGGCCTAAGAATGTCAATTGGAGATCCTGTATTCATGAATAGGTATGATCACAATCCTAGACTAAGTCCAAGTGAGCTGGAAGATTTGGCCAGAAGAGATGAAACAAGCAGGAAGAGGAGAGCTGAGGAATATGCAAATCCTCCAAGAAGCAAGAGGCCGAAGAAATAGAGATAAGTTGAATTCTAAGTTGTATTGATGTAGTCAAACCTAAATGTAATATCTGTCTCCATACATCAATAAATTCATGCTTATTCTCTAGAAATTTTAGTTGCTCACTGAAATACTAAGTCATGTTTACTTTGCTGCAACTGCATATAAAATTTAATAATCATGACAGCAAATCTCCTTGGTTATGTCAACATCAAATATGGGGAGATTATTGGAAGAATGCATATTGTGATTTGATGTTTAATGAAAATGCTCATGATTATGTGTAAAGTCCTTCAAGGAATATATGTACAAGGACTTAGTGATAGATCAAAATTGTTAGGTTGATCTTAGCCTTTAATGTTCACGTGTATAGATAAAGAGATCAAATATGTTGATCTAGGGCTAGAAAGAAATAGATAGGCTTTGAAGATAATCGTCGTCTATCCGGCTGATCAACAGAATGTAGATTCTAAGGCAGGATTGTAGTGCGGAGATGATCGTAGTGTATCTACCTTGAAGGGCCTCTCCAGTATATTGTAGAGTGGTCAAGATGTTTGCCAAAGCCAACTCAGAGATCGTAGTGTGCTCTCGAAAATGTTGAGTCTGCAAGAGGAGCAAGTGATGATCGTTGTGTTAAAAGATCGTTGTGTGCACATCCTTGTGAGAAATCGTAGTGATCTCTTAAGAACACGTACCAATATGACAAGACACTACGATATGGATAGTAGAATGTCATTTACCTTGTGTCAGAAACATCAAGCCCTACCTTTTATTTGAAGATAAATTCCAACAAATACGGAATGGGTTTTGAACGTTGAAGCTCTCACCAGTCCCAATGGTACAAAAGATATCCTTAGTATTGATCAAAAGAGACGTATTCAAAAAGATAAGAAAAGGACCATTGGGCAAAGGGAAACATCTTTTCAGGTGTTAGGTGGGAAAACAGTCTGCCGTGTCAGTGGGCCAGAATGCAATTCAGAAGATGTGCAGAAATGTCTCTATCAAAGCTCAGAAATGTCAAACGCATTTAATGCTTCATCAGATGACTTCAAAAAATAGATTTTAAAGATCTCATATATATAGAATACAGACACATGAGAGAAGCAAGAAAATACTAAAAAAATGCACAAAAACACTCAACGCTGAACCCTACGATCTTAAAAAAAAGAGGAAGCTTGCTTAGCTACTCATTTCTTTCGAACAAGTGCTTAACTGCAACTGAGTAGCCTCAATCACAACTCAACAACTATCAATCTATTGAAGTAAGAAGTTCTAAGTCAGAAGGAATTGAAGAGTTTTAAGTGAACTATGAAGAGCCAAGTCTGCTGGACTTGAAGAGTTCAAGATGTAGGGTTTCGATATAGAAACGCAGCGGAAATAAACCAATTTAAAACAATTCCGAAACCCAAAACAGGATCCATGCGAAACCAATTAACTCAGTGGTTAAAAATTATACCGATTGTGATACTGAAATTTATGCGCTCGAATCTCCAACGCAATCCAAATGAATCGCGCCTCTACGGTATCCACACGAACGCTCTGAGAATCATCCTACGATCTGCAGAAGAAGGAACCGTGGTACTAGCCACCAAGGATGAGGATTTTCAGAACTTGTTTCTTTATAGTCTCTCTCTAAGAGCGGCTAGGGTTTTCAGTTTATGAATAATACCTAAAATGGCTGCAACATATCATATATATAGCCATTTAAAATTATTATTCAAAACCTAATTTAATAAAATCCAAATTTATATATATATATATATATGTATATATATATATATATCTTAATTAAGTCTTACTTAATTAATATACCTATATATAAATTATCCTACTAATTTAAATTCGTAATTTAAATACTATCAATCATATTGATATATTTAAATATTTACAATTTAAATTAATTCTCTTTAATTACGTTACATGTGTGTGACCCTATAGGTTATTATTACGTTGGCAATACTTTTAAAATCATATTATAAAATTATAAGCGTGAATGGCATCTAGTAATGCATCATCGCTACCCAAGTAATAATAAGATCGATGATTCGATGCAACCTTTTAAGTGACCAATGTTTCAATGTAATTTAATCATTTTAACCTTAATATCCTAGATTAAACTCGAAGTCATGGAGTGTGTCATACTCTTCATAATTTAATCTGAGTTTTCTTGATCAATGAGTACTATATGAAACAAATCACTATTTGAGCATGGCCATGCATTTCATAGTCCTACTCAATCAAGAGGCTATGGATATCACCCCTAATATATAGGGTGGTTAAATTCCATCTAGATCACTCATATTCCTCACACGATTCATGATGTACCCAATAATCACCTTTATAGTCCACCCTATTAAAGGTGACATTTGATGATATAAAAGTACATAAATTCCGTGTAGTAATATAGTGATTTGGTCGATGGACCATTACATCATTATCACTTTATGAGAATTGCTAATGACACTTCGCATAATGCTCCATATAGAATTCTCATGGTGGGTCCATCCAAAGACATCGTTTCTAACATGTACCTATGCATTGACTTAATATCTCATATATTTATGACCAATGAGATATAGTCATCAGTCAATCCACATACTAGTCTCAATGCATCACTGTTGTCCCATCAACAATAATACTCAATTAGGGACATTTAAGAACAATGATACTAATTATAATTATATAATCTCATGTTCAACTCACATACTTGAAACTATATAATTTGTATCACTATTCTAAGGAATTTTATTATGTTAACATTTATATAACGCAGTAAATAAAATCATAATAAAATCATTCATTTATTCAATCAAATATAATATCAAAATGTTAAGCAATTATATAAAATAATTGGCCTCTAGGGCATAAACTCTAACACAAGAGTGAACTTAGAAGTGCCTAGACTGCTGGTCTAGAAGGAATCTGTGAGATTCAGAAAGTGTAAAAGACATCCTTAGTGGATTTCCTACTCAAGGAGTAGAAGAGTGGACTAGGAGCTTTGAGTGCTCCGAACCACTTAAAAACAACTGTGTCTATTTATAACTGCTATAACTGCCTTTCTCTCTTTAACTTGCTATCTAAAAGGGATTTCAAAGAAACAATAATTTCATTGTGCTTAAAAGCTTAATCAAAACAGTCTTTAAACAAAGAAAAGTTTTTAATATCTATCCCCCCCCCCCCCCTTCTAGATAACTATTGTGCCTCCGGGAACTAACACAATAATGTCTAAATTGTCAACATGATACTGCTTTGTGAAGTAAAATTCAAGAATGCTTAGAAGAATATTTCTATGAAAAGATACTGGATGAAGCGCAAATATCAAGGATATTCCACTAATTTCATGGAGTATAGAAGCCAAAATTTTAACCAAATGAGTATCATAGAATATATGAAGCTATGAATGGATTTTCAACCGCCATGCGGTAATCCACGTAGACATGCATCATTTCCACAATTTAATAAGAAATGAATACGAAGGGTCATTCACCATGCATGTGGTAATCACATGCATAGCGAGTTATTCCAATGAATAATAAAGAATGGAATAATGAAGAATTCACCACGCACGCGATAGATCGCATTGCGAAAAGTTATTCTACAGAATAATAAATAATGGAACCAGTCATGCGTAAATGCACGTACGAGGATATTCCACAGAATAATAATAATGGAATCGGTCGTGCGAAACGCACGCGTGCATATTGATATTCCAAGTAATAATAGAGAATGGAATAACAAAAGACTTCACCGGCGCGCGATAATCGCATGCAGACAAGTTATTCCAACAGAATAATAAATAATGGAACCGTGTAAATGCATGTAATACGCATGACGTGATATTCCAATGAGAATAATAAAGAATGGAATAACAACAAAATTTCACCATGTATGCGGTACTCAGATATACAAAGTTATTCCAATGAATAATAAAGAATAGAATAATGTAAGAATTTCACCATATATGTGGTACTTCAGATATACATGTTATTCCAAATGAATAATAAAGAATGGAATAATGTAAGAATTTCACCATGTATGCAGATTGCTCAGATATACAAGTTATTCCAACAGAATAATAAAGAATGGAATAATACCCCTTACCTTATAAAGAATAGTACTCTGACGGGTAGGGTGGGGATATACTTGAAGAAAACTTGCACTACGCTCAAAGCTTCTTAAAACTCTAAAGAAATACGCTCAAGATTATAGAAGAAAATTCTCTGAATTTCTGGTGTGATTTCAATTCTAACTAAGAATCCTATTTATAGTTGTTTCTGTACCATGTATTTGGCGACTCAGAATGGGTGTTGTATACCTATTTTGGGGCTTCACAAATACTAATTAAAAAAATACTAAAAAAAATCAAATTAAAAAATACTAAAATACTAACATTCAAATTATTTTGTTAATTAATCAAAATAACAAAAATTTAAATTACTTCATTAAAATACTAAAATCATAATACTAAATACTAATTGATATAAAATTTTAAATTACTAAAATTATAATACTAAATAATATTTTTAAACTATATAAAAATTTAATGATGTAATAATCTATACACATAAAGGTATATATTATAAATAATATAAATAATTTGATGATGTAATAATTTATATATAACGGTATATGTTATAATTTAATGATGTAATAATATTTTTAAAAATGTATTCAAAATTCAAATTACATCATAATATTTTTAAATTGATATGATTTTAAAATTAATATTAAAATTACTAAAATAATCATAATACTCCATTTTTTGAATTTTAAGAATATTATTTAGTATACGATTTTAGTAATTTAAAATTTTATATCAATTAGTATTTAGTATTATGATTTTAGTATTTTAATGATGTAATTTAAATTTTGTTGTTTTGATTAATTAACAAAATAATTTGAATTTTAGTATTTTTTAATTTGATTTTTTAGTATTTTAGTATTTTTTTAATTAGTATTTTAGTATTTTTTTAATTAGTATTTGATGTAAATATGTTATGTTTTGAATTTTAGTATTTTGATTAAATGATGTAAATATGTTATACAACCTATTTTATTTAATTAGTTGTTTTGATTAGTTAACAAAATAATTTGAATTTTATTATTTTGATTAAATGATGTAAATATGTTATGCTTTTTTTTATTTTGAATTTTAGTATTTTTTGTTTGGATTAAATGATATATATTATTTTATTTAGAATATATTTTATATTTAAGCCTGCCACGTCATCACATTTTAACCCCTTTTTGTCTCTACATTAGCTATGGCGAGAGACACAGGCGAATTCAAAAAATATAACGTTAAGGGTATTTTTGGGAAAAAATTTAGTTTAGGGTGCAAGTAGGACATTAGGGTAAATATCAGGGGCATTTTTGACCCTTTGCCCAATATATTATATATATGGTATTTGTGAGACCCCAAATTTTTTGAATAAAGATTTAAATTTCTCAAAATATTTTTTTTTGAATATTATGGTGTAGATTTGATATAATGTTATAGTTGTGGGTAATATTTATAAATTTTGCAAAGTATGCAAGTTGTTATAAAATATTCGTTTGGTCGGAGAATATTCTTTTTGTCGGGGAATATCAGTACTGTGACGCCCCCAAAATAGGTATACATCACCTATTCTGAGTCGCCAAATACATGGTACAGAATACAAATACAATCTTAAATATACAACAATGAAACATGAGTCAGAATACAAGCATTGTCTTCTACACAATATCCACTCTCGTAATAAGTCCTCATTATATTTATTAACACACTATTTTAGCGTAATAGTGAGGACTACTAATACTATTATCTGCAAATCACTCCGCTTCTCCGATTAGTCCGCCACGCTCTCATTTTCTCAAGAGAAAACGGTGAAAGAAAGGGTGAGCTCAACTAGCCCAAGAAGAAATATTATGACTAAGATAATGCGTAATAAATTACCATTAGTCTTCAACAATGTTAAACTGATAAAATACAATAGACATCAAGTTTAACTATAGCGGAACATGCAATCCATTAAAAGAGTCAAGTAAAGAATAAAATCTACTATCTTTTATGATTTAAAAGGTTTTATCACTTTTATCATTTGGGACTCAAACTTAATAAATAATCCACATCATCCCTGCACTATGGCCAAGGATATTCATTAGTATTATAACCACAATTTATCCATGCACTACGGGCCAAGGATATTTGTGTATTCATTAATGGTCATGATCATGCCATCAACTGTCCATCAATGCACTACGGGCCAATGAGGACTTTTACCACATCATTTGTAACATTACGGCCATGTTTATACAAGAATAATCCTCGGTCATAATCACACCAAGTCCATCTATGCACCTTCTGCCACAGATGACTTTCAACAAAATATAAACATGAGGATGATGACAATGATATAAGAATTCAATAAAACAAGTTCAAGAATTAATTTATCCGGAACTAGTAACGTCCAAATTGTCAACATGATACTTCTTTGTAGAGTAAAATTTAAGAATTCTCAGAAGAATATTTCCATGAAAGATACTGGATAAAGCGCAAATATCAAGGATATTCCACTAATTTCATGGAGTATATAAGTCAAAACTTTAACCAACCGAGTATAATAAATAATGGAATAACAAAAGAAATCACCACGCATGCGGTACTTAGCATGAGCGAGGTTATTCAACAGAATAATAAATAACGGAACCGAAGTCAGGCGTGTATACGTAACCAAGCAGGATATTCCAATGAATAATAAATAATGGAATAACAAACAGAAATCACCACGCATGCGGTGCTTGGATGTATAAGTTATTAAATGAATAATAAATAACGGAACCAGTCCCACAAAAGCATATGACAAGATATTCAATGAGAATAATAAAGAATGGAATAACAACAAAATTTTACCATGTATGCGGTGCTTGTGATAGATAGGTTATTCAATGAGAATAATAAATAAATAATAATAATGAAGAATTTCACCAAGTATAGGGTATCACAGCGTACAAAAGTTATTCCAACAGAATAATAAAGAATGGAATAATAATGAAGTTCTCTTCATGGATATGAAAAAATAATACCCCTTACCTTATAAAGAAGAGTACTTTTGAAGAGGCGGGGATATACTTGAAGAAACTTGCACTACGCTCAAAGCTTTCTTAAACGCTAAAGAAATACGCCAAGATAGAAGAATAATTTCTCTATAGTTTCTCTCTCTAGAGTTTCAAAGTGAATTCGTAAGAAATAATGAAGGAATGAGCTTATTTATAGAAGAATGGGTGAATAGTAACCTTGATCCATGAACAGTTCGAGATCGATTTACTTTAAGCAGACTCATCAGATTGGTTTACAACAAAATATAATATATTCTATTTATAATCTAATAAAACGAATAACTTTTAAAAAGATTTTACAATGCAAATACTATGCATAATAAAATATAATATATTTTAATTATTGTCTAATAAAATGAATAACTTTATAAAAGTATTCTATTTTATATAAAAGATTTTACTATTAGCCTAATAAATCGAATAACTTTATAAAAGTATTACATTTTTATATAAAAAGCTTTTTGTTTTATTACATTAATAATACTAATAAAACAAAACTTCATCATCATTATTGTTATTCACACTATTAATCGACTGAAGTCGATTTCTAGGAAAAGGGGGTCTTTCCAATAAAGAATTTCTCCCTATTGGCGCGCAATTAGGTGACCAAACCTCTCCTTGGCAGAACTTCTAGACATCGTTAATATTGCAAATAATAATATTAATAACTTCGTCATCTCAATATAAAATATCAACAATAATTGAATCAATTAACGTGAGATACTATGCAACAATTCTTTGAAGCAATAATTGAACAAAGTGAGTGACTTCTCACGTAAGCATCAATAATCAATACCGTAGTGTCTTCTTATGTAACCACGCCGCGTATTCTGTATTTTTAAACACCGGGTGTTTTGATAGTTAACGGTAAAACTTTCGCCGTTATTTTTATAAAATATTTTTGTCCTTTTTCAATCGACGGCAATAATTCCGTTGTAGGGTCCATCAATGATTGTGTGCGTCGTCGCGAATATTCCCCACCAATCGAATATTATAAACAACTTGCATACTTTGCAAAAAATTTAAATATTACTCACAACTATAACATTATATCAAATTCATTCCATATTATTTAAAAATGATAAATATAGAAAATTCATCTTTATTCATAAAAGTTGGGGTCTTTTAAATTTACCAAGCACAATCATTGGTGGACCCCTACAAAGTAATTATCGTAGTTAGAAAATGGCGAGAATTATCATTGTATAAAAATAACGTCAAAAGTGTTACCGTTAAAACCTGTTAAACTACTACAGTAGTAAAAACGAAGAATACACGTGGTCGCATAGTAAGACACCAGTATTGATTATTGATGCTTTACGAAGAAGTCACTCAGTTATACTCAATTATTGCTACAGTAATTGCTACATCATATCTTTCATATTATTGATTCGATTATTGTCATAGTATCATTTGCATAATATTTTATATATTATTAAATCAATAATTGAGACAACAAAGTTATTAATATTATTAAATTGCAATATTTACAATGTCTAGAAGTTCTGTCAAGGAGAGGTTTGGTTATCTAATGGCGCTACCAATAAGAGAAATCCTTATCAAAAAAGCCCTCTTTCACGGGAACGATTCATTGTTAAATATTGTGAGTTATAATATTAATGATGAATAAGTTTGTGTTGATTAAAGATGAATTTGATACTTCCATTGTGTTAGGATTATTAGTGTTAGTGTTAATCGACATCTATTCCGATGATAATTGATGTCTGGGGGTTATATTGATAAATCAGATAATTAATCGGATAAATGAGCAATTAATTGCTACTAATTCACATGCTTATATAACTATTAATTCACATGTGTGTACTATTGAATCACATTCTTGTACTATTAGGGGAGTTGGTGCAAGATTGATAATACTTGCATAACTAAGTTAAAAATGGAGGTATAGATGGAGGTACTATACTGTAATTCGTATTTTCACATGATTGAACTATTGATTCACATTATTTACTATTAGGGGAGGTGGTGCAAGTTTGATAATACTTACAGGACTAAATTAAAAATGAAAGAAAAGTTAGAGGTATTGTACTATAATATTTCGAGTCCCAAAACGTGCAATTATCGAAACTATATTTTTCTATAAATAGAAGCTCATTCTTCCTTCATTTCTCACCAATTCACTAAAGCTATAGAGCAATTATTATAGAGAGAAATTATAGAGAGAAAGAAGAAGAGAAGTCTGCTACCTCTCTACTATAGTATCCAGTTTCTTTCTAAGGTAAGGGGTATTATTTCTTTCACATTCATGAAGAGAGCTTCTGTTATTCCATTCTTTATTATTATGTTGGAATAACTTACATGCCAAGCACCGCATACATGGTGAAATTCTTCATTATTCCATTCTTTATTATTATGTTGGAATAATGCATCATGCTGGGCAATCGCATACATGGTAAAATTCTTTCATTATTCCATTCTTTATTATTCTATTGGAATATCCTGTATGCGGATTACGCTAGACACGGTTCCATTCTTTATTATTCTATTGGAATAACCCGTATGCATGCGATTCTATCGCGTACGTACGGTGAATTGTTGTTATTCCATTCTTTATTATTACATTGGAATATTACATGCATGCGGTTTACATACATGACTGGTTCCATTCTTTATTATTCTATTGGAACATCCATCATGCGGTTTACGCATTTGACTCGGGTTCCATTCTTTATTATTCTGTTGGAATATCACGTCATGTAAGTTTCTGTATTGACTGGTTCCATTCTTTATTATTTTGTTGAGAATAACACATGCATGCGATTTTATCGCATGCATGGTGAATTCTTACGTTATTCCATTCTTTATTATTTTGTTGGAATAACTTTGCCTACGCGGATTACCGCATCGTAGTGAATGATCCTTCGTATCCATTCCTTATTAAATTGTGGAAATGATCTGCATCACGTGGATTACCGCATGGTGGGTGAAAATCCATTCATAGTTTCATATATTCTATGATACTCATTTGGTTAAAGTTTTAGCTTCTATACTCCATGAAATTAGTAGAATATCCCGGATATTTTTGCGCTTCATCCCAGTATCTTTTCATGGAAATATTCTTCTAAGCATTCTTGAATTTTACTCCACAAAGCAGTATCATGTTGACAATTTGGACGTAATTGATTTCAAGATAAATTAACTTATAAATCTTAAAATTTATTCTTGAACTTGTTTTATTGAATTATTATGTCATTGTCATCATCATCATGCTTATATTGTGATGAAAATCATCTTTGGCTTACGTGCATAGATGGACTTGGTATGATTATGACCAGGGATTATTCGGTATAATCATGACCTGTAATGTTATAAATGATGTGGTAAAAGTCCTCAGTAGCCTGTAGTGCATTGATGGACAGGTTTTGGTATGATTATGACCAGGGATTATTTGGTATAGTCATGACCATTGATGATTTAATGTATATCCTTGGCCCGTAGTGCAGGGATGACTCGATGATGTGGTTTATTTATTAAAAAGTGAGTCTCAAAGAATAAAAATTGATGAAAACATTTTAAATCATAGAAGATAGTAGATATCATGCTCTACTTGACTCTTCTAATGGATTGCTTATTCCACTGCAGTTAAACTTGATGTCTATTGTATTTTATCAGTTTAACATTATTGAAGACTAATGATAATTTATTCTGCATTATCTTAGTCATAATATTTCTTACTGGGCTAGTTGAGCTCACCCTTTCTTTCACTGTTCTCTTCAGGAAATGAGAACATAGTCGGGGAACGGAGTGACGGTCCAGATGATAACATTAGTAGTCTTCACTATTCTATTAAATAGTGTGACAATAAATGTAATGAGAACTCCATTGAGTGTGGATAATGTCTAGATGTTAATATTCTTATTAAAACTCTTAGATTATGTTTTGTCGTATTTTACACGACTGTTGTATAATTAAGTTGTATTTGAATTTTTTACCATTTATTTGGCAACTCAAGATGGGTGATGTATACCTGTTTTAGGGGCGTCACAGTTGGTATCAAATCTTAGGGATATGATCCTTCATTTGAGATGTGAGACAAGAACTAGGAGGGGAGGCAGGGAATTCTTTTTACATTTAGTATGACCTACTTAAGTTTATTTGGTATTTAATTGGTCGGTCAGGGTATAGGGATAATATGTGATATGTTAATTAACCCTTATTTTGTGGCAGTATTTGAGAATGACAGCTGAAAATGTTAACAATGGAGTGAATGAGATCGTGAAAACACCTCTAATCACCAACCAGGATAATGTGATGTCAGGCGAAGAAGGAATTAGAGATATCCATGTGGTGAGTGATTGTGGATTGTGGCAATATTTATAATATCTATAAGTTCTGTCAAGGAGAGGTTTGGTCACCTAATTGCACGCCAATAAGGAGAAATCCTTATCGGAAAGTCCCCTCTTTCCTGGGAACGATCTGGTTGTTAAATATTGTGAGTTATAATATTAATGATGAATAAGTTTGTGACGCCCCCAAAATAGGTATACATCACCCATTTTGAGTTGTCAAAACATGAATGCGAAAAAACAACTACAACTTTATTATTACAACAAGAAAGCTGTGAGTTTGAATACAAATATTATCTTCTGCATAATATCTATACTCAAATAAATCCTCATCACATTTATTGATACATTATTTTACAAAAATGGTGAGGACTACTAAACAATCTTTTCTAAAACCTTCATTCCATACCCCAGGCTGCGTACTCGCTATATTCTCGCCTCCCACGAGAAAAATGGAACAAAAAGGAAAAGGGTGAGCTCAACTAGCTCAAGAAAGAATATTATGACTAAGATAATCTACAACAAATTACCGTTAGTCTTCAACAGGAAAAATTTAATAGAATACAATGATAGACAACAAATTTTAAATCAATATTCGCAATGGAGTAATAATTCATTAGAAGAGTTAAGTAGAGAATGCAAACTACTATCTTCTATGTATGAATTTAAAAGTTCATCGCTCTATCTTTTATCCCTGTAACATCAATCAATATACATCGGAATCAAATATTCATCTTTGCACTACTGTGCCAAAGATATTCATTAGTTAGTTATGTTCATTTAAACACTGTTCATCTTTGCACTACTGAGCCAAAGATATTAATCGATCGGTCATGTTCATCTCAACACTGCTCATCTTTGCACCACTGAGCCAAAGATATTCTTCAGAAATCATTCATTTTGCACTATAAAAGCCAAAGATATTCAATAATATCATCATTTAAGACCGAGGATGATGAAAATATTTTTAAAGAAAGCGAATCCAATTGAAACAAAATGACAAGGATTAAGGATTAAGGATTCGTACTTGATTTTATCCACATCTAAAAATACCTCAAAATAATCGTGGTGGTGTAAAATTCAAGAATGATCAAAACATGGATACAATCAAAGCTAGTATCCGGAATAGATATTTTGGACAAAAGAAGAAATTTTATTTTTCGATGAATAGTCAGATATCGTGAATAGAATAGCCAGATATCGTGAATAGTAACTCCGACACCAAAAGATAGAAATTCCATAAAAAAACATTTTCACGCTTCATGAATAATAACTCGTGAATAGTAACTCATGAATAGTAACTCGTGAATAGTAACTCATGAATAGTAACCCCGACATGAATAAGTTCTAAATTTGATAAAAAGTTCCAACCAATATTTCAGCATAATGATATTGAAGAAATAATATCATTACGAAAAAAAAAAAAATATCCCTTACCTCAAAGAATCGATTGCTTGAATGAAAGGTCGGAAGTGATCTTTGAATGAAACTTATCTTTGAGCAAGACAACTCTCAAAGTATCTAAATACTCACAAAATACGCTCAATAATATAGAGAGAAAGAGAGAAAACTTTGTTTCTAGTGTGATTTTCAATTTAACTTAGCCCTCTATTTATAGGAAAATGTTAGCCGTAAAAGCGAGACTTGACTTGCCACCGATGGCTTTAATTCGCTACTATTGCCACCCACCACATTTGAAATAAAATTCAGCACATTTTTCACCAACCACAAGTGGGGCCCACTCAATTCTAGAATTTTCCACCAAAATCAATTATAAACCTAATTTAGAATCAGACACCTCTTAAAAATTCACAACAAATCATTCGTGCATTTTTAACGGTTCAAAATTTGTGGACATATACTCAACTTATGTATGTATAACATACCCAAAAATTACCACAATCCAACGGTCGGATTAAAAATTATAACCCCATAATATATCTCAAAACCCCGATTTGATTTTTAATACCTCAATCCGATAAAATCTCGATAAAACACCTCAACACTAATTTCTTCATTTATAACCACATAAATAAATCCATCATTTATATCCACATAAAATAAATATTTCTTTATCATATGAATCAATAATTAATTATTCACAAATAATATTACGAGAATCACAATTATGACAACGTGTCGTTCCTGGAAAGAGGGGCTTTCAGATAAGGATTTCTCCTTCTTGGCGCGTATGATTAGGTGACCAAACCTCTCCTTGTGAGAACTTTCTAGACATTGCCAATAATGCTATCTAATAATATTATTTAAATAATATGAATTATTGATCCGATAATGGAGATAATGTGCGTTGACAATTATTGAACAACAATAATATAAAATATCAACGCAAAGACAATTATTGAATCAATAAAATAAAATATTGAGCGATAATTCACTGTGAAAATTATTGAGTAGTAGTGCCTTCACGTAAGGATCAATAATTCAACAATCTTGTGCAATCTGCAGGTGTCTTCTTGTGCAAACCACGCGCGTAGACATCGTATTTTAACCACCGGTATTCCAATGATCTTAATTCAGAATATAACTACTGTAGTTATTTTTAACCGACTTATATTTGTCGTTTTCCTCATCCAATCGCTTTCAGTTATGGGCCACACATGGTTGCTTGGCAACGTCGCACGAATATTCACAAGCGATTTGAATATTCCACGACCAAACGAATATTCCCAAACAACAATGAATATTTTATAACCACTTGCTTATTTTGAAATATTTGCGTATTTTACCCCTAACTATCCACATTAATCAAATCAACCCTTACTATTTCAAAATAATAAATAAAGGAAATTCCTTTTTATTTAAAAAAATTTGAGGTCTTACAACCTCCCTCCTTATGAAATTTCGTCCTCGAAATTGACGTCGACGATACTGGTGTTTGAAAAGGTGAGGATACCTCGCTTTCATTTCCGTTTCCAATTCCCCCGTGTCATTTCCTCTATAGCATGATTCCTCCATAAAACTTTAACTTGTGGTATGACCTTTCTTGGCGTAGGACATGCTCCTTCCTATCCAAAATCTTGACAGTACCTCCTCACACGTTAGGTCTTGGCTATCTCGTCCGGTTCTAACTCTATAACGTGGTTCGGGTCTTTCACATATTCTGAAATACGGATATATGAAACACATTATGAACACGAGACATACTTGGAGAGGTAACGCAAGTCTATATAGGCTATTTTTCCTACTCGGTCAAGAATTTGAAATGGACCAATAAATCGTGGATTGAGCTTTCCTCTCTTCCCAAATCTTGTAACTCCCTTCCATGGAGCAACTCATGACAATACATGATCCCTACATTAAATTCCCGTCCTTTCGATGAAGATCCGCATAACTCTTTTGTCGATCTTGTCTTGCTTTTGTATCGTTGTCGAATCATTTGGATCTTTTCGGTGAGTCATACGTACTTAACTCGGGTCCCAACAATGTTGCTTCACCCACCTCATCCCAACATATTGGAGAACGATATTTTTCGTCCATATAATGCTTGAATGGAGCCACACCTATACTTACTCGATAAGCTGTTGTTGTAGGAGAATTCCACCAATGGTAAATACTTATCCCAACCGCCCTTGAAGTCTAGGATCTGAGTCTTAATAAATCTTCAAGAGTTTGAATAGTCCTCTCGATTGTCCGTCTGTTTGGGGATGGTATGCGAACTAAATCGCAAATCCGTGCGCCCATAGCTTTTTTTGCAAGCTAACCCAAAATCTTGAAGTGAATCTTGGGTCACGATCCAAAACTATGGATACTGGTGCATGCCATGCAACTTCACAATCTCATTCACGTACATACTAGCAAGACATTCAAGTGAATAAGTCTCCCGTATCGGCAAGAAATGAGCAGACTTGGTTAATCTATCAACAATAACCCAAATAGCATTGATGCCTTGAGAAACCGTAGGAAGACCCAGAATGAAATCCATGGTAATGTGTTCCCACTTCCATTCCGGAATCTCAAGTGGTTGCAACGGACCCTTAGGTACTAGATGCTCGCTTTACACGTTGACAAGTTAAACACATTGAGATAAACTTTGCAATCTCTCTCTTCATATTGTTCCACCAAAATGTATGTCGAAGATCACGATACATTTTAGTACTTCCAGGATGGATTGCAAATGGTGTATTGTGTGCCTCCATCATAATCTTGTACTTCAAATCGAGTCGTTTAAAACACAAAGTCTAGAGTGGACTCAAGTATTCCTTCTTCATCAATTCTCACTTAGGAATAGCTCCTTTGTACTTTTTCTTCATACGCATAAGCTGAAGTCGGTGGCTTGAGCAACCTTAACTTTTCTATTAAAGTTGGCTCTGTCGCAGATACTTGACATCATCGCACTCGTTCCGATATGATCTTCTACTCAACGCGTCATTTACCACGTTCGCTTTTCGGGATGGTATTGAATAGTGTGGTCGTAGTCTTTCAATAGCTCGAAGCCAACGTCGTCATTGCCAGATGTTGAGTTTCTTTTAGTGAAGAAATATTTAAGGCTTTTATGGTGCGAATATATCTCCACTTTCTCCCCATATAGATAGTGCCTCCATATCTTTTTGAAAACGATTCTTTGCTAACTCTAGATCATGAGTAGGATAATTCCTCTCATACTCTTTAAGTTGTCGCGAGGCATAAGGCTATGACTTTCCCACGTTGCATAAGAACACATCCTAACCCTTTGCTCAAGCATCATCTTGAGATAACAAATCCATCCAAAACGGATGGTATTGTTAGAGCAGTCTTAGAAATAAGTCTCTTCTTAAGCTCTTGGAAACTTTTCTCGCATTCTTCGCTCCAAACGAATTTTGTATCCTTCCGAGTTAATTTGAGTTAATGGAGTAGCGATTAGAAAACCCTTCCACGAATCTCCGATAATAATAACAATTTAAGCCCAAAAAGCTACGTCTTGATCCACCGACTTTGGTTGCTCCCAATTTTGTATTGCTTCAATCTTCACGGATCAACAGATACTCCATGTTTTGACACCACATGCCCAAGAAAGGCTACTTCCTCAAGCGAACTCGCATTTCTTCAATTTGGCATATAGTTGGTTTTCACGAAGCCTTTGGAGTACCAAACTTCAAATGGTGCTCATGATCTTCACGACTTTTGGAATATATAAGGATGTCATCAATAAAGACAACAACAGCCCGATCCAAATATTCCTTGAATACTCGGTTCATCATATCCATGAAAGCCGCAGGAGCATTAGTTAGTCCGAAAGACATGACTAAAAATTCATAATGCCCATACGGGTTCTCGAAAGCGGTCTTTGGAATATCCTCGGTTTTAATCTTCAAATTGATGATATCCGAACAAAGATCGATTTTTGAAAGAATTGTGCCTTGCCAGAATGGTCAAACAAGTCATCAATACGAGGTAGAGGATACCTATTCTTGATGGTGACATGGTTCAATTCAGATAGTCAATCTAAAGTCGCATACTCCGTCTTTCTTCTTTCTTTACGAATAAAAGCAGGGAGCACCCCGAGGAGATGTACTAGACGAATGAAACCGATGTCCAACAATTCTGTAGTTGGACCTTTAACTCCTGAAGTTCAATAGGAGCCATTCGATATGGGGTTTTAGAAATGGGCTTTGTACTGAGTTCAAGATCAATAAAGAATTCAACTTCACGTTACGGGGTAGGCCAAGGAAGTTCTTGAAATCGTCGGGGAAAGTCAATAACAATAGGAATATTATTCAAATTTGACGTGTCTTTATTCAAATCCATAACATGGGCTAAGAAAGCTCGACATCCGTTTTTCAATAAGCGAATAGCTTTATGATTAGATATGATAGTGATTGATTTTAATGGTTTAGTTGCTTGAATTCGCACAAATGTGAGGTTGGTTAGGAATATGAAAACTAACAACCTTACGAAACAATCAATTTTGGCATGATGAGTAGTTAACCAATCAATTCCTAAAATCACATCAAAAGTAAGTATCTTTAAAGAGATAAGGTCAACGAGGTAAGGTAATGGTGCCAACTTGAATCAAACAAGATTTATAAGCAGTGGATGTGATGAAAGTTTCTCTAGCGGAGTTTCCACGAGATAGATCAAAGTCTAATTTCTCCGAGTCAAGTTTAAGCGTTGAGCACATGCGGGAGAGATAAATGAATGGGTAGCACCGGTATCAAGTAAGGTATAAACTTCGTAAGAATTTATAAATAGCTTACCCGTGATCACCTCGTTTGGGTTCCTCGCATTTTGACCAGTCACAACAAACGCTCTTCCAGGAATCGTTGACTTTGACTTTTTTGGGACAGTCTTTTGAGTCACCGTCCCCGCTGAACTAGGTTTCATTCTGCGTATAATCTCGAGCGATATGTCCTTCCTTTCCACAACTATAGCATACCTTGAATTGTTGTGGGCGGTTTGGGGATATGTCCCTCTTTTCCGCATTTATAACATATGAATGGGTGGTCGTTCTCCTCCCTTAGAACCGATTCTTTCTTAAGACTTTGTCGTCTTCACATAGTCGTTGTTAAATCTCCTCTTTTTAAAATCTCCTCCCGACTCGCTTCTTCATTTTTCATGACCATGATTACCACCAGAGTGGTAACCATTTTGTCCGTCTGTTTCTTTTCTCCGCAGTTATCATTATTACATTGATCGCTATCTCCGAGTACGATCCACGGTTATGGTCCCTCGGTTGACCGTACTCGTTATCTCGCTCTAATAATTGAGCCACATTTACAACATCCGAATAAAGAGAAAGTTTATGAGAAATGAGATCTTGACGTATGCGGGTTTCAAACCTCTAAGAAACATCCACGTCATCGTTCCTCATTCTCCACCAAATGAGGTGCAAACTCGATAACTCGCAAACTTTGCCTCGTCATTGAGACACAAATCATGTTGTTTTGCTCTAATCGATGAACTCCACTTCCTTCATATGACGAACACTTTCGGGAAAGTATTTGTCATTAAATAATCTCTCAAACGTCTCCCAAGACATCTTTGAGTCTTGTAATTTGGATGGGTACGCTTCCACGAGACTCCCACCGATAATCCGCCTCGCCACGGAACATAAAGGTGGCGAATGGAACCTTCGTTCCTCCGTGCATCCCAAGACATCGAATATCTTGGTAATTTGCTTGACCCATGTTTCCGCCGTGATCGGATCGGCTTTCCTTAAATTCGTGGTCCCAACTCTTTGAACTGCTTGTTTGTGACAACCCGTGAATTGCTATCATTTCCTCCTCGTATTTGAACACGAGTCTCTCCTCGTGCGATTTTTGCATGAATCGCAAAAACTTCTAAACATCCCCTCGTTCATCATCCGCTCCATGGTGTTGTTCACGGGAGGAACATTGCCCGACTGTTGCACGTTCTCCTCGTTGGTGAGTCTGAGCGTCTCCACGTTCTCATTTCCATTGTTAATATTCTCAATCGACATTCTCAAAAATCTTGCCATAAAACAAGGGTTAATTAAGGAAATCAATATATCACATAATATCCCTTATATATCTTGACTAACTAACAAATAAGCTTAGGTAGGACACACTAGCGAAGGATTTACTCGTCTCTCCCTCCTAGTTCTATTCCCGATCTCCGCCGGAGATCATATCCCTAAGCTCGATACTAATTGTGGCGCCCCCAAAATAGGTATACATCACCCATTCTGAGTTGTCAAAACATGGTACAGAAACAACTACAACTTTATTATTACAACAGTAAAACTGTGAGTTTGAATACAAATATTATCTTCAAGACAATATCTATACTCAAATAAATCCTCATCACATTTATTGATACATTATTTTACAAAAATGGTGAGGACTACTAAACAATCTTTTCTAAAACCTTCATTCCATACCCCGACTCGTACTCGCTATATTCTCGCCTCCTGAGAAAAATGGAACAAAAAGGAAAAGGGTGAGCTCAACTAGCTCAGTAAAGAATATTATGACTAAGATAATCTACAACAAATTACCGTTAGTCTTCAACAGGGAAAAATTTAATAGAATACAATAGACAACAAATTTTAAATCAATATTATTACATGTGAGTAATAATTCATTAAAAAAGAGTTAAGTAGACGCATAAACTACTATCTTCTATGTATGAATTTAAAAGTTCATCGCTCTATCTTTTATCCCTGTAACATCAATCAATATACATACGGAATCAAATATTCATCTTTGCACTACAGTGCCAAAGATATTCATTAGTTGGTCATGTTCATTTAAACACTGTTCATCTTTGCACTTCAGCCAAAGATATTAATCGATCGGTCATGTTCATCTCAACACTGTTCATCTTTGCACTACTGAGCCAAAAGATATTCTTTGAAATCATTCATCTTTGCACTTCACGGGCCAAAGATATTCAATAATATCATCATTTAAGATCGAGGATGATGAAAATATTTTAAAGAAGCGAATCCGGTGAAACAAAATGACAAGGATTAAGGATTAAGGATTCAGTACTTGATTTTATCCACATCCAAAAAATACCTCAAAATAATCATGGTGGTGTAAAATTCAAGAATGATCAAAACATGGATACAATCAAAGCTAGTATCCGAATAGATATTTTAGACGAAAAGAAGAAATTTTATTTTTTCGATGAATAGTGCCAGGTATCGTGAATAAGGTCAGATATCGTGAATAGGTCAGATACGTGAATAAGAACTCAGACACCAAAAGATAGAAATTTATAAAAAACATTTTCACGCTTCGTGAATAGTAACTTCGTGAATAGTAACTCATGAATAGTAACTCGTGAATAGTAACTCATGAATAGTAACCCCGACATGAATAAGTTCCAAATTTGATAAAAGTTCCAACTAATATTTCAAAGATAATGATATTGAAGAAATAATATCATTACGAAAAAAAAATAATATCCCTTACCTCAAAGAATCGATTGCCGGAATGAAAGGTCAAGTGATCTTTGAATGAAACTTATCTTTAACAAAGAACTCTCAAAGTATCTAAATACTCACAAAATACTTCAATAATATAGAGAGAAAGAGAGAAAACTTTGTTTACGGTGTGATTTTCAATTCTAACTTAGCCCTCTATTTATAGGAAAATGTTAGTATTACCGAAAGGCAGACTTGACTGCTACACACGATGGCTTTACTGCTACTATTGCCACCCACCACATTTGAAATAAAATTCAGCACATTTTTTCACCAACCACAAGTGGGGCCCACTCAATTCTAGAATTTTCCACCAAAATCAATTATAAACCTAATTTCCGAATCCGACACCTCTTAAAATTCACAACAAATCATTCGTGCATTTTTAACGGTTCAAAATTTGTGGACATATACTCAACTTATGTATGTATAACATACCCAAAAATTACCACAATCCAACGGTCGGATTAAAAATTATAACCCCATAATATATCTCAAAACCCCCGATTTGATTTTTAATACCTCCAATCCGATAAAATACTGATAAAACACCTCAACACTAATTTCTTCATTTATAACCACATAAATAAATCCATCATTTATATCCACATAAAATAAATATTTCTTTATCATATGAATCAATAATTAATTATTCACAAATAATATTAGAGAATCACAATTATGACAATGAAAGCCGCTCCTCAGGAAGCGGGGCTTTTCGATAAGGATTTCTCCTTCTTTGGCCGCAATTAGGTGACCAAACCTCTCCTTGTGAACTTTCTAGACATTGCCAATAATGCTATCTAATAATATTATTTAAATAATATGAATTATTGATCCGATAATGGAGATAATAATGCGGTGACAATTATTGAACAACAATAATATAAAATATCAACGCAAAGAATTATTGAATCAATAAAATAAAATATTGAACAATAACTCTGTGAAAATTATTGAGTAGTGCCTTCTTACGTAAGGATCAATAATTCAACAATCTTGTACTGTCGGTGCCATCTTTAAACCACGCCAGACATAGATTTATTTTAACCATGGGTATTCCAACGGTCTTAATTCAGTAATAACTACGCCAAGTTATTTTTAACCAACTTATATTTGTCGTTTTCCTCATCCAATCGCTTTCCAGTTATGGGGCCCACACATGGTTTGCTTGTCAGTAAATTTAATATTCCCAAGAAAGATACGAATATTCCACGACCAAACGAATATTCCCGACAACAATGAATATTTTATAACCACTTGCTTATTTTGAAATATTTAGTATTTTACCCCTAACTATCCACATTAATCAAATCAACCCTTACTATTTCAAAATAATAAATAAAGGAAATTCCTTTTTATTTAAAAAAATTTCGGGGTCTTACAAAGTTCGTGTTGATTAAAGATGAAATTGATAGTTTCATTGTGTTGGGATTATTAGTGTTAGTAGAAATCGACATTTATTTCGATAATAATTGATGTCTGGAAGTTATACTGACCAATCGGGTAATTAATCGGATAAATAAGCAATTAATTGCTATTAATTCACATGCTTATAACTATTTATTCAATGTGTGTACTATTGATTCACATTCATGTACTATTAGGGGAGGTGGTGCAAGATTGATAATACTTGCATGACTAAGTTAAAAATGGAGGTATACATGGAGGTACTATACTGTAATTCGTATTTTCACAGGTATAGAGCTATTGATTCAGATGATTGAACTATTAATTCACATTATGTACTATTAGGGGAGGTGGTGCAAGTTTGATAATACTTGCATGACTAAATTAAAAATGAAGGAAAAGATAAAGGTACTGTAATATTTCGAGCCCCAAAACGTGCAATTACCGAAACTATATTTTCCTATAAATAGAAGCTCATTCTTCCTTCATTCTCACCAATTCACTAAGTCTCACAAGAGCAATTATAAAGAGAAAAGCTATAGAGAGAATTTATAGAGAGAGAAGAAGAGAAGTCTGTTACCTCACTATTTCAGTATCCAGTCTTCTTCTGAGGTAAGGAATATTATTTTTGTTCAGTATTCATAAGGAATAATATTTTCTTCCATACTCTGTAGTATGTGAGTAATATTTTTTTGTCTCGTATTCCTGATAATACCCTCATTCTGTTAAAGTATTGCTTCTATACTCTGTGAAATTAATAGAATATCCTTAAAATTTGCGCTTCATCTAGTATCGTTTCACAAGGATATTTTCTACACATTCTTGTTAAATTTTAAGCTTTTCATGTTAGAAATCTTGTCATGAAAGTACTATTCATTTATACGGTACTATTCACAAAAGTACTATTCACGGGTACTATTCACAAAGTACTATTCATAAATTATTAATCACGAAGTACTATTCACGAGTACTATTCACAAAGTACTATTCACGGGGTACTATTCCTGAAGTACTATTCACCCGGGTACTATTCACCCCCGAGTATTATTCATGACAAAAAAATTGATTTCTTTTCGGTCCAAATCATTTTTGATACAATATCATTCTTGAATTTTACTCCACAAAGCGAAGATCATGTTGGCAATTTGAACATTATTGAATTCGGATAAATTAAATTATTAAAGTCTTTAAAATTTATCCTTGAACTTGTTTTATTGAATTCTTATATTATTGTCATCATCTTCATGCTTATATTGTGATGAAAGTCATCTTTCGCTTACGTTCATAGATGAACTGAACATTGATTGGTATGATTATGACGAGGATCATTCGGTATAATCATAACCCGTAATGTTACAAATGATGTGGTAAAATTCCTCATTGGCTGTAGTTCATCGATTTAACGAGTTGTTGGTATGATTATGACCGAGGATTATTCGGTATAGTCATGACCATTGATGATTACATGAATATCCTTGGTAGGTAGTGCGAGGATGATTCGATGATGTGGTTTATTTATTGTCGAGTCTCAAATGATAAAATTGATGAAAAACTTTTTAAATCATAGAAGATAGTAGATATCATGCTCTACTTGACTCTTCTAATGGATTGCTTGTTCATTGCAGATTAAACTTGATGTTTATTATATTTTATCGGTTTAACAACATGTTGAAGGCTAATGATAATTTATTCTGCATTATCTTAGTTATAATATTTCTTACTGGGTTAGTTGAGCTCACCCTTTTGCTTTCATTGTTCTCTTCATAAAATGAGAACGTAGCCGGGACTAGTCGGGGAACGGAGTGACGGTCCAGATGTTTGCATTAGTAGTCTTCACTATCCTGTGAAATAGTGTGATAATAAATGAGGACTTATCTTGAGTTTGAATACTGTCTAGAAGACAATATTTGTATTAAAACTCACAGTTTATGTTGTATAATTAAGTTTGTATTTGTATTCAGTACCATGTATTTGGCGACCCAAGATGGGTGATGTATACCTATTTTGGGGGCGTCACAGTAGATATATAACGACGATGAAAACCGTAGCTATAGGATCTATAGTGACACTTTTGCTGTGAAAATAATATTTTTTATTATGGATTTAATAGTTCCCGCTAGAAAACTATTCAAACAATTCAAAAAAGAAAACAAGTCACTACATATTATAATGGTTAGGACAATTAAATTGAAACATGTCATCACAATTTGTAGCGGTTAAGACAACTTCAATATAATAATATTAATATTTTATAATATTATTAATATTAATATTTTGTAATATTATTAATACTAATATTGATATTTTTAATATTAGTATTAATAATATTTATATTAATAATAATAATAACTAATATGAATATTAATACTAGTATTTCTATTATTCTTATTAATATAAATATTAATAAAATTACTAAATAATATTAATTCAACTATGTAGTTACAATAATTTACTCCCTCCGTACCAAATTTACTCATGTATTAGGTTCTATTAGGTACGGAGAGAGTAAATTATTGGAAACATAGTTGTATTAATATTAGTCGGTAATATTATTATTATTAATATAAATATTATTAATACTAGTATTATAAAATATTAATATTATTATGTTGAAGCTACATAGCCGTTAGAAGTTGTAGTGACATGTCATAATTTAATTATTTCCTAAAACCGAGTTCTTAAGGATCTTATGCACACACACACACACACACTCATATATATATATATATATATATATATATATATATATATATATATAAACACGCATTACACTATCCGCTTTCTCCAAATGAACTATGTAAAGTTTAACTAAATACGGAACAACTATATCGACGGTTTTATCCGTCGCTATAGCATAGAAAGATGTTAAAGTGACAGATAAAACCGGTTCATTTTTATTTTCCTCCCTATAGTTCGCTGGAGAAAGTCAACATATATATATATATATATATATATATATATACAGTCCATTTCTGGTACATACCCCTTTATTTTACATACATTGTTCACCACTTTTAGCGACAGACCAGGCAACAGTTTGGTTCGTCGCTATAGAACAGATAAACAGTTTATATGTTATGGTGATGATTCGATGCGTCGCTAAAAGCTAAGACGACGATTTTCTGATATACGCGACGGATCGAACCGTCGTGCGGTCAGTCGATAAAGGTGGTGAACAAGTTATGTTAAATAATGTGGTATGCACTTGATCCTCTCCGTGTGTCTATATATATATATATATATATATATATATATGAATAAATCTATGTGCATATTCAAAGTTTACTCCAAACATATATTTAAATGTAAAATAATAATAAATGAAAGGAAAAAAAAGTGTTATAGATAAATGAACAAAAAAATATTTTATTTTCATTTTATACTTAGTGTGTTTTTAGATATATAATTTGGGTATGTGCATAAACAGAGAGCTTCCTATGCGGTTGGTCCGCATCATACGGACCACCTTTAACGACAGATAAAATTATCGCTAAACCCGTCGAATCATCGCTATAGCATTTGAGCAATTTATGCTTAATTTAATTTAGCGATGATTTTTTCGTCGCTAAATGTAGTTTGCATACAGACCACCCGCATAGAAAGCGGCCTATGTGCATAAATATGACACACACATATATATACATATTCTTTTTCTTTTTAAAAATGATGAACAAAGTACAATTTATACATATATTAAGAAAATAAAGAAAAAGAATATTTTTTTTAAAATTTATTCTTATTAGCTCCACAATATTATATGAAGTGATGAATACTTTTTTTAAATACTAATGGACTCAATTAAATGACTTAGTTGCCATTCACTTTATGTATTTTAATATTTATACTTTCAGTCATCTTTTTAAAAACGGAGAAGGTATATATATATATATATATATATATATATATATATATATACACACACACACACACACGATCCTTTTCTCCAGCGAACCTTAAACTGCGAACCAAAAGCGAACAGACAATTATGTCCATTTTTTGAGCTATAGCGACGGTTCGTTGAACCGTCGCCATAGCTATAGCGACGGAAAAAACCGTCATTAGAGCCAGTTCGTTTTTTGGTTCGCTGTTTAAGAGACATCTTTAGATTGGTTAAAGATAAATTATCTTAGGTCACTTCCAATATAATATCATATGATCGTCAACTTAATAATCTAACCGTATGAATGTAATGAGTATGCAAAAAATGAGATTATATAAAATTTTGTTTGATATGAAATTATGCATCAACTACTTTATAACAATAGAAATTACTAAAATCTGAGTTGTCGAAATATATACTTATGTATAAATTAATTACATTATTATTAAAATGATATTTCGATGCCTCAAATCAAATAAAATTTTACATAATCTCATATTTTTGTATACTCATTACATTCGTACGGTTATATTATTAAGTTGACGATCAAATGATATTGTATTGAAAGTGTATATGATCGATAACTTATCTTAGATCGATTTAAAATGTATTTTACTCTCACATACACATACACACACAAATATATATTAAGACATGTCTTAGTCACGCTTAGTAAAGGTTACTTAACGAAACGACGTAATTTTATATAAAAATTATAATTAAATTTTTGTTATAGCTAAAATTTAAGAATGAAAAATTAACCTTAAAGGAATTATTTAAATTTTACTAAGTAGTCTTAATCAAATTGACTATAAGGTGAAGCCCGAGCTCCTCGTAAACTCCTTTTAGTGAGACAAAATCCTGACCCAACCCGCCCTACTCGTTTGGCTATTGGAGGCTTGGAGCTCATATTTCATCTTATTTTGATACACTAATATTTTTAGAATTATGATACTGACATCATTAATAAAATATTTATATTAAATAAAGTTATTTTTATTTTTAATAAGGTAGTACAAATCCAACAATCGTTATTATCTTAACATAGTTTTTAACAATTATCGTCCTAATATGTAGATTATTATTGTAAGACCCCAACTTATTATGAATAAAATTGAATTTCTTCTATTTATTATCTTGAAATAATAAGGAATTAATTTGATATAATCTTTGGTTATGGGTGAAATGCATAAATTTTACAAAAATAAGCAAGTGGTTATAAAATAATCATTGTTGTCGGGAAATATTCGTTTGGTGGTCGTGGAATATTCTTTTTATCGAGAATATCCGCATTGACTGACCGCAATCATTTATGGGCCCCATGCGGAATAAGCTATCGGATGAAGAAAGCGATAAAGTTTGAGTTTTTATAAATAATGGCGTAGTTGTTATCGTTAACCTTTGTTGGGTTACACGGTGGTTAAAATCTGATGTCTGGCGTGGTTGTTGCGATGGCGCGGTATTACAAGTATTGTTGAATTATTGATTAAATGCGTGAAAGAAGGCACTACTCGATAATTTTTACTGATAATTCTTTATTCAATATTTTATTTTATTGATTCAATAATCTTTGCGTTGATATTTTATATTATTGTTGTTTGATAATTATCATCGCATGATATTTTCCATTATCGGATCAATAATTCATATTATTTGAATAATATTATTAGATAGTATTATTGACAATGTCTAGAAAGTTACGTCGAGGAGAGGTTTGGTCACCTAATGCGCGGCCAATAAGGAGAAATCCTTATTGGAAGCCCCCGTCTTTCACAGGAGCGGCCGAGTTGTCATAATTGTGATTCTGTAATATTATTTATGAATAATTAATTATTGATTTATATGATAAGAAAATATTTATTTGATGTGGATATTAATAATGGATGTATTTATGTGGTTATAAACGAAGGAATTAATATTGCGATGTTTTATTAGTATTTTGTCAAAATGGAGGTATTAAAAATCATCCTTTTGTGGATTTCAGATATTTTCTGTTTGGAATTTGGAAAAACTCAAAGCTACAAAGTTGTAGAGAATTCGATTTCGTGTGGAATGGACATAAAGTTCATATTTTTCTGATAAATTGACTATTTTCTATGAATTACCGAAGTTTCAGAAAATAAAATGATTTTTATTAAATTATGGGTGGGACCAACTTTTGGTTGGTGTTGAATACATGTGGGCTGCTGGAAATTTTCAGATTTGGCATGCTTGAATTTGTTTTCCATGGTGCGTAGAAATTTGTTTAAAATAATAATATTTTATTATTTTAGTCTCCTATGACGTTCTAGCATTTTCCTATAAATAGATGCTTAGGTTAGAATTAAAAATCACACTAGAAACAAGTTTTCTTTCTCTCTATATTGTCAAGCGTATTTTTGTGAGTATTTAGATACTTTGAGAGTTGCTATTCGGTACAAGTTTTCTTCGGCTTTCTATCCGATATTCCGATCAGAAGTACAGTTATTTTGAGGTTAGGGATGTTATTTTTTTCGTAATGATGTTATTCTTTCAATATCATTATACCGAAATATTGGTATGGATTTTTTTGTAGAATTTCTACTTTTTTGTGTCAGGGTTACTATTCACGTATACGGAACTATTCACGTATTCGGCACTATTCACGAATACGGCACTATTCACCAAAAAATAAAAATTTTCCTTTTTATCCAAGATGTCTATTATGGTTACTATCTTTGATTGTATCCATGTTTTGATCTTTATTTTTGAATTCTACTTCACAATTGGTTATTATGAAGTATTATTGATCTTGGATAAACTGTAATACGAATCCCTGATATTTGTTCTTTTATCTCACTGGATTCGTTTTCTTTAAAATATTTTTCATCATCCTCAGTCTTAAATGATGATATTAATGAATATCTTTGGCCTGTAGTGTAAAGATGAATGATTAACTGATGAATATCTTTGGCTTGTAGTGGAAAGATTAATATTTGATGCAAGATGTATATTGATTGTTGTTACAGGAATAAAATATTGATGATGGACTTTTAAATCTTAGAAGATAGTAGAACTCATTCTCTACGTGACTCTTCTATTGGATTGCTATTTTCGCAGTATTTGTTGATCTAAAACTTGTTGTCTATTATATTTTATCAGATTTTTCCCTGTTGAAGACTAATGATAAGTTATTGTATATTATCTTAGTCATAATATTCTTTACTGGGCTAGTTGAGCTCACCCTTTTTCTTTTTGTTCCATTTTTCTTCTCAGGAGGTGAGAACATAGCAGGATCTAGTCGGGGTATGGAGTGATGGTTCTAAAATGATGTTTTAGCAGTTCTCACTATTTCTGTAAAATAGTGTATGAATAATTGTAATGAGGACTTATTTGAGTGTGGATATTGTCTAGAAGATAATATTTGTATTTAAACTCACAGTATGTGTTGTTATA
This sequence comes from Panax quinquefolius, assembly GCA_020205615.1. Classification (NCBI taxonomy): domain Eukaryota; kingdom Viridiplantae; phylum Streptophyta; class Magnoliopsida; order Apiales; family Araliaceae; genus Panax; species Panax quinquefolius. Next base: position 25,185,418 of record CM035173.1, read on the forward strand.
TTTTGCACGACAGTTGTATTATTGAAGTTGTAGTTTGCTTTCTGTACCATGTATTTGGCGACTCAGAATGGGTGTTGTATACCTATTTTAGGGGTATCATAGTTGGTATCAGAGCTTAGGGATATGGTCTCTGGCGGAGATCGGGGAATAGAACTAGGAGGGGAGAGATGAGTAAATCCTTCGCTAGTGTGTCATATCTAAGCTTATTTGTTGGTCGGTCATAATATAGGGATATTATGTGATATGTTAATTTGTTTAATTAACCCTTATTTTATGGCGATGATTTAAGAATGGATGTTGAGAACGTTAACAATGCAGTGTATGAGACTGTGGAACAACTTTTAGTCACAAACCAGGAGAACGTGCAACAGGAAGGCAATATTCCTCATATAAACAATGCTACCGAGCAAACGATGAATGATGGAATGTTTAGGAGCTTTTTGCAGTTCATGCAAAATCAAACGAGGAGACTCGTGTACAAAATACGGGTGGAAGTGATGGCCTTGATGGCCTATCACTGACCAAGTAGTTCGAGGAGTGGGACACACAGATTTACGGGAAAGCCGATCCGATTAAGGCGGAAACGTGGGTCAAGCAAATTACCAAGATATTCGATGTCATGGAATGCACGAAGGAACAGAAGGTTCCATTCGCCACCTTTATGTTTCGTGGAGAGGCAGATTACTGGTGGGAATCCATGAAGCGTACCCAGCCAGCCGCACTCAACATGTCTTGGGAAAGATTTCAAAAACTTTTCAATGACAAGTACTTTCCGAAAGTATTCGTATCGTATGAAGGAGGTAGAGTTTATTAATTTGGACGCGAACAACATGGCGGTGTCTCAAGACGAGGCGAAGTTCGCGAGTTATCGAGTTTGCACCTCATTTGGTAGAGAATGAGGAGCGTATGACGCGGATGTTTACGAGAGGTCTAAAACCCGATTCGTCGATACCTTATCTCTCATAAATTTTCTCGTATTCGGATGTTGTTAATGGGGCTCAATTATTAGGCGAGATAATGAGTATACTCAACCGAGGATCACTGACGAGGTTATCTGGTGGTGGCCGATGATCGTCGAGCGATAATAACCAGCGAGGAGGGAAGAATACGGACAAAAGCGGTAACAACTCGGGTGGTAATCGTGGCCATGATAGTAGAAGAGGTGAGTTTAGTGGAGATTTCAAAAAGAGGAGATTCAACAATGGCGGGAAGACATCAAAGACAGCGCGCCAACATCAATCTGTTGTTTGGGGAGAGAAGCGACCACCGGTCGTGTGTTATAAATCTTGGGAAAGAGGGACATATCACCCAAACTACCCACAACAATCCAAGGTATGTTATAACTATGGAAAGGAGGGTCATATATAGCGAGAGAGTGTTCATGTAGCAAAACCAAGTTCAATGGGGATGATGACTCAAAAAACATTAGGATAAGTCAAAATCAGCGATTCCTGGAAGAGCGTTTGTCGTGACTGGCCAAAATGTGAGGAACCCGAATGAGGTGATCACGGGTAAGCTAATCATAAACTCTTGCAAAGTTTATACTTTACTAGATACCGATTCTATCCATTCTTTTATCTCTCCTACTTGTTCTCAACGTTTAAACTTGACTCCGAAGAAATTAGACTTTGACTTATCTGTTGAAACTCCATTGGGTGAAACCTTCGTTACATCTACAGTTTATAAATCTTGCTTAATCCAAGTTGGCACAATCACATTACCTGTTGATCTTATTTCTTTAAAGATACTTGCTTTTGATGTGATTTTAGGGATTGATTGGTTAACCACTCATCATGTCAAAATTGATTGTTTTCGTAAGGTTGTTAGTTTTCATATTCCTAACCAACCTGTTATGCGAATTCAAGCAACTAAACCACTAAAATCAATCACTGTCATATCAAGCCATAAAGCCATTCGTTTATTAAAAAATGGATGTCAAGTCTTCTTAGCCCACGTTATGGATTTGAATAAAGACAAGTCAGATTTGGATAATATTTCTGTTGTTAGAGAATTTCCTGATGTATTTCATGAAGAACTTCCTGTCTACCCCAAGAGCGTGATGTTGAATTCTTTATTGACCTTGAGCAAGGGTACAAAACCCATTTCTAAAACCCCATATCGAATGGCTCTATTGAACTTTAGGAGTTAAAAGTCCAACCACAGGAGTTATTAGACATCGGTTTCATTAAGTCCTAGTACATCTCCTTGGGGTGCTCTGTTTTATTCGTAAAGAAGAAAAGAGGGAGTATGCGACTTTGTATTGACTCATCGAGAATTGAACCATGTCACCATCAAGAATAGGTATCCGCATTACCTCGCATTGATGACTGTTTGTTTGACCGTTACAAGGAGCACAATTCTTTTCAAAGATCGACCTTCGTTACGGATATCATCGGTGAAGATTAAAAGCGAGGATATTCAAAGGCGCCTTCGAGAACTCAGATGCACGGGCATTATGAATTCTTAGTCGTGTCTTTTGGATTGACTAATGCTCCTCTTTGCTTTCATGGATATGATGAACCGAGTATTCAAGGAATATTTGGATCAGTTCGTTGTTGTCTTTATTGATGACATCCTCATCTATTTCAAAAGCCGTGAAGATCATGAGCACCATTTGAAGCTGATACTTGAAAGGCTTCGTGAAAATAAGTTATATGCCAAGCTGAAGAAATACGAGTTCTGGCTTGAGGAAGTAGCATTCCTTGGGCACGTGGTGTCAAAACATGGAGTATCTGTTGACCCTGCGAAGATTGAAGCAATACAAAGTTGGGAGCAACCGAAGTCGGTGACCGAAGTGCGTAGCTTTCTGGGATTAGCTGGTTATTATCGGAGATTCGTGGAAGGATTTTCTCGAATCGCTACTCAGTTGACTCGGAAGGATACAAAATTTGTATGGAGGGAGGAATGCGAGAAGAGTTTCCAAGAGCTCAAGAGGAGACTCATTTCTACACCTGTTCTGGCAATACCATCTGGTTCAGATGGATTTGTTATATACAGCAATGCTTCAGGCAAAGGTTTAGGATGTGTTCTCATGCAACATGGGAAAGTCATAGCCCATGCCTCACGACAACTCAAAGAATATGAGAGGAATTATCCTACTCATGATCTAGAGTTGGCAGCAGTCATTTTCGCGTTGAAAATCTGGAGAAACTACCTGTATGGGGAGAAAGTGGAGATCTATACGAATCATAAAAGCCTCAAATACTTCTTCACCCAAAAGGAACTCAACATGCAGCAATGACGTTGGCTCGAGCTGATGAAAGATTACGATCATACCATTCAATACCATCCTGGAAAAACAAACGTAGTAGCTGACGCATTGAGTAGAAGATCGGATGCGGGTACGAATGCGATGTTGTTAACACAAAGACCCATTTTGTACGATTTACAAAGGATAGAGATTGAGTTAAAGACTCTAGGGACCCATGTGATGATGGCGAATATACGAGTAGAACTGAATTTAATTGATAAAGTTAAAGCTGCTCAAGCTACGGACCTGGGGCTGATGCGTATGAAGAAGAAAGTGGAAGAAGGTGATATTCCAGAAGCAAGAATCGATGAAAAAGGAATACTTCGAGTCAACTCTAGACTTTGCTTTCCTAACGATTCTGACTTGAAGCATAGAATCATGATGGAGGCACACAACACCCCGTTTGCAATCCATCCTGGGAATACCAAAATGTATCATGATCTTTGACATACATTTTGGTGGAACAATATGAAGAGAGAGATCGCGGAGTTTATCTCGAGGTGTTTAACCTATGAACGTGTAAAGGCGGAGCATCAAGTGCCAAAGGGTCCATTGCAACCACTTGAGATTCCAAAATGGAAGTGGGAACACATTACCATGGATTTTGTTACAGGTCTTCCCAAAGTTTCTCAAGGCATATATGCAATTTGGGTTATTGTTGATAGATTAACCAAGTCTGCTCATTTCTTACCGATACGAGAAACTTATTCCCTTGAACGTTTTTCTCGTATGTACGTGAATGAGATTGTGAGATTACATGGCATGCCAGTATCCATAGTTTCAGATCGTGACCCAAGATTTACTTCAAGATTTTGGGTTAGCTTGCAGAAAGCTATGGGCACAGATTTATGATTCAGTTCGGCATACCATCTTCAAACGGACAGACAGTCAGAGAGGACTATTCAAACTCTTGAAGATCTATTAAGACTCTGTGTCCTAGACTTCAAAGGGAGTTGGGATAAATACTTGCCACTTGTGGAATGCTCCTACAATAACAGTTATCAAGCAAGTATAGGCATGGCTCTATTCGAGGCGTTGTATGGACGAAAGTGTCGTTCTCCAGTATGCTAGGATGAGGTGGGAGAATCAACGTTGTTGGGACCAAAATTAGTACGCATGACTACAGAAAAGATCCAAATGATTCGACAACGTATTTAAACCTCACAAGATCGACAAAAGAGTTATGTTGATCTTCATCGAAAGGACGTGGAATTTAATATTGGAGATCATGTACTGTTACGTATTGCTCCATGGAAGGGAGTTACAAGATTTGGGAAGAGAGGAAAGCTCAATCCATGATTTGTTGGTCCATTTGAGATTATTGATCGAATAGAAAATGTGGCCTATAGACTCGCATTACCTCAAAGCATATCTCGTGTTCATAATGTTTTTCATATATCTATGCTTCGTAAATATGTGAAAGACCCAAACTACATTATTTTGTTAGAACCAGACGAGATAGCCGAAGATTTAACGTACGAGGAGGTACCTGTTAAGATCTTGGATAGAAACGAACATGTCCTACACACCAAGGTTATACCACAAGTTAAGGTTTTGTGGAGGAACCATGCTATTGAGGAAATGACCTGGGAGTTGGAATCGGAAATTAAAGCGAGGTACCCTCACCTTTTCAAAATATCATGTACGTACGTCAATTTCGAGGATGAAATTTCATAAGGAGGAGAGGTTGTAAGACCCCAACTTATTATGAATAAAATTGAATTTCCTCTATTTATTATCTTGAAATAATAAGGAATTAATTTGATATAATACTGGTTATGGGTGAAATATGCAAATTTTGCAAAATAAGCAAGTGGTTATAAAATAATCAATGTTGTCGGGGAATATTCGTTTGGTCGTGGAATATTCTTTTTGTCGGGAATATCCGTACGACGGCGCAGTCATTTGTGGGCCCCATAACGGAATAAATGTCGGATGAAGAAAATGACAAAGTTTGAGTTTTTATAAATAACGGCGTAGTTATTCTGAATTAACACTTTGTTGGGTTACTGGTGTTAAAAAAATCTGATGTCTGGCGTGGACAAGAAGAGCGCGGTATTGCATGATATTGTTGAATTATTAATTTAAATACGTAAGAAGGCACTACTCAATAATTATTACAGTAATTCTTTGTTCAATATTTTATTTTATTGATTCAATAATTGTTGCGTTGATATTTTATATTATTGTTGTTTTAATAATTATCATTTGCACGATATTTCCCATTATCGGATCAATAATTCATATTATTTGAATAATATTATTAGATAACATTATTAGCAATGTCTAAAAAGTTACATCAAGAAGAGGTTTGGTCACCTAATTGCGGCGTAGTGAGGAGAAATTCTTATTGGAAAGCCCCCTCTTCTGGGAACTACTGATTGTCATAATTGTGATTCTGTAATATTATTTATGAATAATTAATTATTGATTTATATGATAAAGAAATATTTATTTGATGTGGATATTAATGATGGATTTATTTATGTGGTTATAAACGAAGGAATTAATGCTGAGGTGTTTTATCAGTATTTTGTCGGAATGGAGGTATTAAAAATCATCCGTTTGTGGATTTCGGATATTTTCTGTTTCGAATTTAGAAAAACTCAAAGCTACAAAGTTGTAGAGAATTCGATTTCGTGTGGAATAGACATAAAATTCATATTTTTCTGATAAATGGGCTATTTTCTATGAATTACTGAAGTTTCAGAAAATAAAATAATTTTTATTAAATTATGGATGGGACCCACTTTTGGTTGGTGTTGAATGCATGTGGACTGTTGGGATTTTTCAGATTTGGCATGCTTGAATTTGTTTTTCAAGGTGTGCGTAGAAATTTGTTTAAAATAATAATATTTTATTATTTTAGTCTCCTATGGCGTTCTAGCATTTTCCTATAAATAGATGCTTAGGTTAGAATTGAAAATCACACCAAAAATAAGTTTTCTTTCTCTCTATATTGTCGAGCGTATTTTTTGTGAGTATTTAGATACTTTGAGAGTTCTTTGTCGGCATAAGTTTTCTTGACTTTCATCAGATATTCGATCGAAATCTTAGTTATTTTGAGGTAAGGGATGTTATTTTTTTTCGTAATGATGTTATTCTTTCAATATCATTATACCGAAATATTGGTATGAATTTTATTGTGAAATTTCTACCTTTTTGTGTCGGGGTTACTATTCACGTATACGGCACTATTCACGAATACGATACTATTCACCAAAAAATAAAAACTTTCCTTTTTGTCCAAGATGTCTATTATGGTTACTATCTTTGATTGTATCTATGTTTTGATCTTTATTTTTGAATTCTGCTTCACAATTGGTTATTATGAAGTATTATTGATCTTGGATAAAATGTAATCTGAATCCTCGATATTTGTTCTTCTCGCCTCATTTGGATTCGTTTTCATTAAATATTTTTTCATCATCCTCGGTCTTAAATGATGATATTCTTGAATATCTTTTTGGCTGTAGTGCAAAGATGAATGATTAATCGATGAATATCTTTGGCACATGTAGTGCAAAAAGATGAATATTTGATGCAAGATGTATATTGATTATTTATATGAGGATAAAATATTGATGATGGACTTTTAAATCTTAGAAGATAGTAGAACTCATTCTCTACGTGACTCTTCTAATGGATTGTTGTTCCATTTGCATTTGTTGATCTAAAACTTGTTTCTCATTATATTTTATCGATTTTTCCCCTGTTGAAGACTAATGATAAGTTTTGTATATTATCTTAGTCATAATATTCTTTCTCGGGCTAGTTGAGCTCACCCTTTTTCTTTTTGTTCCATTTTTCTTCTCAGGAGGTGAGAACATAGCAGGATCTAGTCGGGGTATGGAGTTATGGTTCTAGAAAGATGTTTTAGCAGTCTTCACTATTTCTGTAAAATAGTGTATGAATAATTTTAATGAGGACTTATTTGAGTGTGGATATTGTCTAAAAGACAATATTTGTATTTAAACTCACAGTATGTGTTGTCGTATTTTGCACGATAATTGTATTATTGAAGTTGTAGTTTGTTTTCTGTACCATGTATTTGGCGACTCAGAATGGATGTTGTATACCTATTTTGGGACCGTCACAATTTTGCTCACATGGACATTTGCGTGTTGTTCCCCTCGCCACTATACTCATTCCTTCGTTGTGTTCCTTAGCGTCGCTCATTGTTCCACTTGAGGTAGTTGTAGAAGGCAAGTACCATGACCAAAATTCACAATCGTCACATACAAAATACAACTTTTCCTTTGTTGATTTGTTCGAATCGACAATTCTTATAGATGTCTTCTTTCTATATTTACATACCCTTGGTATGTAGCGAAAGTCACTATTATTCCCTCCTATATTATTACTTGATAAAGACATAACTCCTAATTCAAAATAAAATAAAATTTTTTTGGGATGAAACATTTTAACAAACACTTTGTGTGCAGCTTTTAACTTAAAGCTAACAACAATAAAATTATGAGAAGAATTTAGTTGATTGACATACCTTATTTCTAAATATGAGATATTAATATCCTTGATCAAAGTTACATAGAAGCTAGAGATGTTAAAAAATAATAAAAAAGAGCTAATAAGGTGAAATAGGTGGGGGCTAGTTGCGCCCCTTACTTTCCCATTCACACCCCATGGTTCACCAAAAAACCATAGGCTAATAAACACCTCATTCCCTCCTTCCCCACTATTCTTCTCTCTTATTTCTATTTCCTCCACTACCACCATATTGTATCAATGGACGACGAGGATTACCAGGTCGATCCAGACTATGGAGATTTCACCGACGAAGAGATGGAGTATCCAGAAGAGATGGAGAATACCCAAAAGACCTGGTAAGTTCCATCCTTCATCTTCGTCTTCTCTGATTTGAAATGACTGATTAGCCTAGGGTTTAGTTAAAATGCTCAGTGAAGTTCTTAGTTATTTAACTTATTTTTGTTGTTGCATGCATAGGCTTTAATGCCCAGGCTTTAATGCCCAGTTCATGTAAAAACTTAATTCCCAATTTATGTAAAGGGTTTTTGCTTTGTTTTTGTAGTTCTACTGTGTTTGGGGTGTCTTTGGCTTTTTTAAAAAAATTATGAAAAAGGGGTGCATTCAAAATCATATGATTTTTAATGGGGTTTTTTTAACTATGGGGTGTGAATTGAAAAATAAAAAGTGCAACTAGCCCCCACCGGTGAAATAATGTGGCGAAGTTGGACTTTTATAACCAATGTATAGGTTGGGGGAAATTTTTGACAATTTATCACCTAATTTGACCATTAGAGCCATTGTTCACGCTCCCTTGGCGAGTTAGTAATACGCACCGTCAGTTTGAAAGGAAAATGTAGCTTTTTCATTTCAACTGAAAACCTCATGTGTTTAATTGTAGGTTTTTTAAATAACAAGTGGTTAAGTAGAAAACTGTTAAAACCTCATATAGTGAAATGAAATTTACCCATTAATTAAAGTTTACACTTAGATTTTCTTTTGGAATTTTACAAAAATAAGCATAATATACAACTTTATTTAGCTCCATAATATACATGGTCCCATATGAACATCCCTGAAAATCTATTTAAATCAACCCCACTACATAATTTTCCAACATATATGGCACGACCTTTCTAGTTTTAACACTTTCTTGTGACAATAAAATTGTATTTTTTTCCCCTTTCCTTTCCAATTTAAGCAAAACAAGATATTAACTTATTTAAGGCAGAGAAAAAGAAAAATAGAGTGGGTAAGTTATTTAGCAGTACTTAAGATCTGAAAATCAGGATGAGAAGATAATCCATGAGATGGTTATTGGAGCATCTATTTGATTGGATTTATTTGATGGATATCACTTTCTTTCAACATTTTTGATAATCCATGGCTGGCAAATTAGCAATGAAATATAACAAATGCAGCAAACTTTTGGTGGGGGAAAATAACTTCACTTGTACAGGTACGAAAATAATTCGAAAGGTTAGCTGATCAGTAGACACAATAACAGTACAAGTAATTAATTACTTCCTCGGTTCTCAAAATTATTACAATTTATATACATATTAAAAAAAATAATAGTAGAGGAAGTACATTTATTTTTTTTATACTAATACTCCACTAAATAACATATTTATCTTTTGAATTATGTACTTTATCTCTTCCTTTTAAAGATAAAAAAAATTATACATTTAAGGCTTAAATATAAATTACTACCTTAAACTATGGGTCATATTCCACTTCGATAATTCACCTTTCAATTTTGTCAATTAGATGATTAAACTATTAATTTTTTTCACTTCCATTCAATTGAGCCTGGCATGTCACCAATTGATTACGTGGCTCTCTAAGTAGGCCATAGTGCAGCTGATGTGTTCAAAAAAAAAAATATTTTAATATCTATTTACACATTCATTATACATCAAAGGGCAAATTCGGCAACTCACTTTATATTAAACATTAAAATTAAATAAAAACAACTAATTCTCGGCTGAGAAATCCCAATTTCCGGCGAAAAACAATGCCATTTAATTAGCTGATCTTCTTCTTCTTCTTCTTCTTCTTCTTCTTCCTTGCCTGCTGTGCCAACAAAGAAGCATCACCTTTACTTTATGACCAAAACCAACTGACACAATCATCACCTATCTAAGATCAAACCTCAAAATTTGGAAAAACCCAAAATTCCTTTAACCTAAAAACTAGACAATTTCCAGTCCCAGATCACTTTCTACACGATCTTGTATGTGCAATCTTCTTCCATGCCCAAAATACCCAATTGGTAGCTCAAAAGATCGCCCATTTACATGTGCCACGGCAAATTCAACTACAGTCCAATGAAACCCTAAACAAAATCCAAAATACCAGTTCAATCCCTAATCTGGATCCTAATCCTAACCCTAATAACTCCAACAATCATAAAAGCGAATGTCTTCAGCAATTGATCCACCAACACAACAACCCTAACTTCAATTCCTAAAAAACCACCAAACAGAGCTGGAAAAAATTCAAAGGAATAAAGTCGAAAAATGAGTACTTCTCCTATATATAGCTTTATGGGTACCAATAAAAAGCGGAAAGCAAAGGGGTTAAAGCTTGGAGAAAATCTTAAGCAAAGGGGAAAATTCTTCAGTACAGGAGATGAATAGATAGATAAATGTACAATATTGAGAAGAAAATTGATTTCAACCAGTCTGGGACTTACTTTCTGTATCTAGTTCTGTGGTTTCTCTGTCTGTAAAAATGGGGGGTTTTGTTCGGAAATCACACGCAAACGAAATGGGAAAAACTGAAAAAGGAAAATGGAAGGGCCGAAGCCTTGCATATATTTTTTAGGGGACTCACTTTATTGATTTTTTTTTTTTTTGTCTAATCTCCGATACCCAGTTCCATGGATGTGACTGGGTTGCTGCGGATCTTGCAGTTCCCTCCCATTTTTTACCCGATCTGATTTTTTGTCGCCGGAGATTGAGTTCATCCACCGGAGATCGAGTAATCAGATTCCTTTGTAGGTGACGCCTAATCGATTTGAGAAGGGAAAAATCATCAGAATCAAAACAAAAAAATTTTTGTATCAGTTTTTTAATTAAAAAAACAAGATCAGTGTGTTTATAGTCGAAAGATGAGAGATAATTGTTGGGAGAGAATGGATAGTGTTTCCGTGAATGATGAAGATGATGAATTGTTTCCGTGAACGATGAAGATGATTAGGGCGTTTGACGAATTTGCCCTTTGATATATAATAAATGTGTAAATAAATATTAAAATATTATTATTTTTGAACACATCACCGCATATACTTATTTAGAGAAATGGCCACGCCATTGGTACGACGTGGCAGATTCAATTGAATGGAAGTGAAAAAAATTAATAATTTAATTATCTAATTGATAAAATTAAAAGGTAGATCATCGAAGTGGAATATGAACCATAATTTAATATAATAATTTATATTTAAGCCTACATTTAATTATCCTTCTGAGTACAAAAAGAGTAGAAGTCTAAGCATAAGTTTCTCTTTTCTCTAATACTTCTAACTTTTCTTAATAATATGTATGCAAATTTTATTTTGCTCAAGCAGTCAGTATAAATTAAACCTGCTCAAATTTTTTAAAGGAGGATTTTAAAGAAAAGTAAACTCTCTTAAATTGAAGGGTTTTATTATATACATATATAATCATTTGTGACATAAAAAATTTAAATCTTCAGATTTTAATCCTTTTGTCCAAAATCTGACCCACCATGTGATTCATCCTTAATTATAGATACCAATAATACAATAACTACGAGGAAGAATTCTTAAATAATTATTCACATCATTTTCAATACGGGCATGCACTGTTCTTACCAACTATACAATGTCCATGCCGAAAGTATACGTTAATTAAAGGTGATAGATAGACAATGACATAAATCAAATTATTTAGCCTATTAGTAATTAATTCCTTGTGCTTTCGACTTTTAATACCGGATTTAATCACCAATTTAGGTGGATTAAAGCTTATTTTTGGGTTGTTCAATTCCTGCAAAGATTTTGTCACACAATACTATTGAGGATATATATTTCCACAAGGGGGTGCTAGCTAGTATTGAGCTAGGAAACTAATTAACTCAGCAACACCAGCCCAGGCAAGTAATGTGGCAATGGCACACCAGCCAAGCCAGCTCTTTACAAACTTTGTAACGGTATATATGATATGATTAGCTAGGTTGTTACTATAGTTAAGTGTCAACTAAGCAACTCTAGTTATTAGTTAATTAGTTTGTGGAGTTATATAGATATATAACTCAGCATTGTAATATATAGTGTCTGAGCTCCATTGTAATATTCATAATAGAAATGATGAGAGATTTAAAGTTTCCTTCCTCAGACCTACGACCATGCACCTTGTTGCTCCATCAACTAAATTCACAATAATATGGTATCGGAGATCGGAGCTCAGATCAAAGTTCTTCTGCAAATTTCTTTAGCTTAATTTTGCAGCTTCTATTGTATGAGATTAGTCGAATTGATAATTCTCGATCATAATCTCATAATTTTTGTTATCAAAGATCTGGGAGAAATGAAGTATTATTTAGGTTTGGAAGTTACTAAATTAACAGCTGGGACAAGAAAATTTATCTTGAATTTATTAAAGGTTACAGATAGTAAGGCCCAATTTTTAATAAATAAAGCTTAATTTTCCTTATAAATATTATTCTAAACAATAAGATGTTAAATTGATAAAAATTGTCGACAAAATTATTGTATTTAATTGTTAAAATACTCGGTGATAACGGAAAAGTAACACGTAGTACTCCACAATAACATACGGTATTCCACAATATTAATACACGGTATTACATAATATTTCATATTATTGAACTAATAATTGTTACAGTAGCAAATTCACATTATTTTGTATTATTGAATTAATAATTGCCACAGTTACAACTGCACATTATATCATATTATTAAACCAATAATTGTCACAGTAGTAAATACACAATATTTTACATTAATTGAACCAATAAGTGTCACCTTAGTAAAGGTAGTAATGAAAAGTTATCTAATTAAAAGTCATGGATATTAAATAGTTAGATAGTCTCATTATTCGAAGAACACTAATATATGTGATATTAATACATTAAGTCAATAATGCAGAAGATGGAAAATACTATAATAATAATTGTGAATAGTAAAAAAAAATGTAATCTCAAAATGTATGTATGTTGTTTGTATTTTGGCTATTCAAATTGGGTGATGTAAACTTAAATTTGATGGTTGTCACAACTAGGACTAAGCACATGGAGTACTAGATTGTCATTTTGTTAGGGAGAAAAACAGTCAGGGCTCCTACTAGTGAAAATTACTTCCAAAGAACAACTTGCTGATCTTCTTACAAAAACATTAGACATAGTGCAACAGTGGTTTCTAATTTTCAAATTAGGTTTGCACAATCCTTGTGCACCCCTAATTTGTTGGAGGTATCGTGGATATTTCCATAAGGGAGAGTTATTGAGGAAACTAACTCAACAATTGATATATCAGTGACATAGGTGCATGTACCAAACACAAGTTCAGGTAACAGTGGCACACCGACCAGCTCTAAATATGCCTGCCAAAGTAGTGAAGGCCTTATGCAAGATTGACAGATAGGGTTGCAAATGATCAAATTCAAACTTTGACGATCTCGAACACAATAAGTTGAACTCGAACATATTCGAGTAACATGATCTAACCAAAACACATGCGACTTCGGATCGTTAACTGTTCGCGAACATACTCGAGTTCGCGAATAGTACTCGCGAACATAGTCGAACATTATCATGTTCGCGAACATAGTCGAGTATCATTATGATCGCGAACATCATCTACACACTGAAACAAAAATTAGGCTAAATATTGTAAATACTCGAGCATCTCACGAGCTATTCGCGAATCACTAGAATCGAACTCGAACCTAACCCAAATTATTCGCGAACAAGTCGAACCGAACTACATAGTTCGCGAACATGTTCAATCGAATAATCGAACTTGATAACATGTGCGAACTTGACGACTCGACAAAATAATCTAATTGAACTGAATCGAACTTGAACTGAACTTGTTCGCGAACGGGTCAATTCGTTTACATGTCTATTGAGAATTATATTTCATGTAATTAACTTTGTAGCACAATGTAACAGTATGATTAAGTTGTTACTATAGTTAAGTGTCAGCTAAACAATTATAATTAACTTGTGGAGTTAGATAACTCAACATTGTATTAGTATATATAAAGTGTATGAATTCCATTGAAATATTCATAATATAAATGAGAGATTTAAAATTTAAAATTTCATTTCATATTATAAGATCTAATAGATACAACTTAAGTTGCAGATAAAATTTTAATAAACGATGTGATTTGATTAGACTGCATTAATAATACATTTACATTTTTTTTGTGATTACGTAAAACATTGGGCATCATTTCTAGTCACTTGCTTGTCTCTACAAAGTATTAAGCCTTTAAAGATGTCAAAAATAACATAATTAAATATTGAAATCTTCAAATTACAGCACAAGTTTAATTTCTTACATGACAAAAAAAAAACCTTATAAATGGTTTATTTTCCTTTTGTTATTAGTCAACAAGGGTAGGAAAAAATTGTAGTAAAATTCTTGAATAGTCACATTGAATATATGCTCATCTCTTGTGGTTTACTTTATATCTTCAAATGGACAATTAATTGAAGGAACACATGCTAGGGTTGTCTCACTAGTTTACATCAATAAATCAACTCAAAATTATCTAAAGTGGGACCCAACTAATGGACACTAAGTGGACCATTCTAATATGTGTCTCACTCACTAATGAATAGGGAGGTCAATTTACCATTTGAATACTTATTTGACACCTAGTGATTTAATTCAATTGGCTAGTTAGTGACAATTATTACTCATATCTAATATGACCAATACAATAGGCCCTACTTTATCAAGAAAGAAAGGAAAATAACACAATAGGCCCTATAAAAAATAACCTTAATGATAATGGGTAGATGAGCCCATCAGGCATATGAAGAGGTCCCAAAAAAGTTGCCCTACAATTTAATTTTTTTGACACGTTAATTAAGTACAAAATGAAAAAAGAAAATAATATTTTTATAATATTTTTTGATATTTTCACATAAAAAATATCGTTATATATGTATAGTGACGACTTTTATGTTAAAATATTATTTTTTATTATAAATCTATCAATTTTCAATGAAAAACTACGCCACCGACTGCTTTTACTTGAACTAAGGTGATTTTTTTTTTTGTGGATCTCCATGATCATGAAATGAGTCAAACAGATAGGGTAAGGTTTCGTTAAAAAATTAGCAGGACAGCTTATTATTAGGGCGGAATAGATGCCTAAATAATACTATTTATGGTTTAATACTCTATAATAACAATGATTTTTGAGATATTTCATACCTAATTTATTTTGAATTTGTTCATTTTATGTGGGTTTTAAGGGTATTATATGCACCCACGAAATATATTTATACATTTGTGTAGTGATTGTGAATTCGTCGTAATAAATAAATAAAGAAGGCAAGGTATCATGATTTTTATTGAACTAACTAGAAAAATTGGATTAATTTGAGGAGACCTATAGAAAAAGAGGAGGTATCACTAGTTGAGAAAGGGCTTATACTCAATTAACTTTAATTTTAGCTATATTAATATTGACAAGCATATTAATAGAGACTAGAGAAAGCTTGTTACTCCCTCCTCCCTAAAAAAGTACGATTTGTATTAATTAACAAAAATAAAAGTAGAGAAAAGAGAATATAAACATTTTAAATTTATTTTTAATCCTCCTATAAAATTATATAAAGTGATAAATATTTTTATTTTTTATACTAATGGACCTCACTAAATAACATATTTATTATTCACTTTATGTACTTTATCTCATCTTTTTAGAGATAAAAAGATTTATACTTTTAGTCATTCTTTTGGGAACGAGAGGAGTATTATATAATTTTGAGAACTTTGATGAAAGTGAAGTTACTTTATATAGGATAAGCACATTAATTCCACGTCTTTTGTTAGGTTGTTTAAATAATTAGGTTGAGACATATATATTTGTGAGAACTGAATTTGATGGAAGTGAAGTTCCTTTATGTAGGATAAGCACATTAAATTCTTTGGGTAGGTCGTTTGAATTAGGGTTAGACATTGAGGTGCACATAAGTTTATTCTTTTTCTTTTTTGTCACCTGGGTTTCCTTTTTGCTACATTGATGTGAATTAATCTCTATTATTTTGTACATAGAACCATGGCATTTAGCACGAAATAGGATAAATTTGGAGTTTTATATATGTAATTGGCATCTTCTTTGCTATTTTAGCATGATGTTTGAGATTGATTTATCGTAAAATTGGCTTTAGATTTTCCGTCTTGATTCAACACATGCATGATGCATGGATAAGTTAAGTAATGACATTGAAATTGAGGGGGTGTTTGATAAAAACTGAATAAATTTGAATTTGAATGAACTGAATCTGAAAAAATCTGAATGAAAAATTGTTTGATAATTAACATGTCTGAAACACCTGAATGACAGAATTTTATTATTTTACCCATCTGAAAAAATTCAAAGTTGTTGTAAATTTATTTAATATTACTTAATATAATAGTTAATATTTTTTTAAAAAATTTGAAATTTTGTTTACTTTATTCAGCTGCTCATTCAGTCAAAAAAATCCGACTTTGCCATTCAGCTCAATCATCTAACTGATTCAGTCATTCAGACGATTTTTTTTCCAAAACAAATAAACTTAATTAATGGCTGATCGATTCAACCATTTAGATGTATTCAGTCCTAAACAAACAGCCCTTGAGTTGATTCGGATAGAACACTGAATATTTCACTCTTTTTTGTATATAAAAAAATAGAGTGTTTCTATATATTGCG
This sequence comes from Panax quinquefolius, assembly GCA_020205615.1. Taxonomy (NCBI): domain Eukaryota; kingdom Viridiplantae; phylum Streptophyta; class Magnoliopsida; order Apiales; family Araliaceae; genus Panax; species Panax quinquefolius. Next base: position 25,202,083 of record CM035173.1, read on the forward strand.
ATAAAAACATGTAGATTCTTATCGTAAATAGATACAATTGTTAGGATATTTCACATAAATTCCATATCGAATAAATTTAAGAGTGCAGATGAGTTAGTAAGTTTGGTGGAACGTACCTCAATCTAATAGATTAACCTTTTAAGTAATGAGGTGGTCTAATATGCACAGATGTGGGATGTGAATCGTTCAATTCCGTTACAAGTGGTACATATCAGAGTTCATGGTTCGTTGAAACACGAAATAGCGAGAAAAAGAATCAAATTAAATATTTTTATGAGTTGTTAGTAGCAAAGTAATTATTTGAGTGGTGTCTATTCCTTCATCCGATCAAACACTTCCATGGAGATCGACATCACTGGGGTCTTATCAGGCAATGATCCACATCACTTCTTTGAGTTCAATGCATTTGGCATTGATTATCACTAACAGCTCTTTCCACTTTTCCTAGCTACAAAGTAGAAATCAACATCAATATATACATACAAATACCAGCCACTTAGAAAATGAAATCCTAACAATATATGTTTGTGGGTCTTCCTTTCTTATCTTGGTATTTGGTAATGTAATGTTTTTATTTATTCTTACATGTTGCGTGTGCAATTATCGCAAAAATATAATATAAATTTTAGCAATTTTTTGGGATAAAATGAAATTGAAAAAAATAAATTAAAAAGGGTGAAATTGTAATAAAATCATAATTTTAAAAGCAAACAAATAATAATTTAAAAGTAATTCCACTTAATTACTTGCTCCAACTCGGGTTTATATTAACACATGATGATGTCGACATTCTGCTTCTTCTTCTTTTTTTAATTATTAATTTTTGGAAGAGTTAATTTTGAACTCTACGTAGGACCCATAAATAGCTAGCCATTAAGTTTTGTAAGCCATAATTAAAATATATAGACCATTATACAAAATAATTAACTGAACTTAATCTTTCATTTAATTTATACTAAAACATCTTTTATCATATATTTCACTTCTCGTAATTAATCTGCATGAGAAATGTAATATATGATTTAATATAAGCAGAATTTCTTATATATATATATATTTAACAACTCCTAACCTTACTGGATAAACACATTTTTTATTTTATTATTGTTGTTTTTTTATAGATTGAGCGGGATTCCACCCATTGTCTTTGTCATATTATCTATTTTTCTCTCCATGCATGATAAACACAGAATATAAGAAAATTGAGACTATATATAAAAATAATAATGGACCTCGTAGCTGATCCTGCTGGTCTCGCATAGAATAAAGACTTAAATACACTTTAAACCTCAAGTTTTTTGCTTTTTTACATTTTAAACCTCCATGTTTTAACTTTAAAAGACATTAAATCTCAATGTCTCTATATTTTTACAAATTAAACTTTTGGCTACCAAATTAAGCATTTCTAACCGGAATAAGCTAGTCATGTAACTCAAAATAAAGGGTAATTAAGTCTTTTAGGGGGTATATATCGTTTATATTGGCTTTGATTTTTCTTTATTTTTATCTTAATCACATACTAATTAACCACACGACTACAATTTTTATGATTTTAAAGATATTTAAGATCTTCTATCAATCCGAAAAATTAATTTTTTTTAACGGTATATATCATTTATATTGGATTTAATTTTTTTATTTTTTTCTTCATCACGCACTAACTAATTGCTTATATTTTTGTGTTTCTAATTAATTATATTTTAGAGTAAAATTACCCAAAATACTCTCATTCGGATCAATTATTACTTGTCGGTGGGCACAAAGTTTAATTTATTAAAATTTAATATCTTAAAGTTAAAACATTAGAGTTTAAGTTGTAAAAACTGAATAATTTATAGATTTAAAATGTATTTAAACCTTAAATAAAATCCTACAAAGGAAACACAACATGTTGTATAATCCTTTCAATTATTTAGAATAACCCAAGGTTTTATATATATATATATATATATAATTTTCCAAGGAACACCGAGAATTAAACGTCAGGGTGGATAATTAAATAGGCGGAACATCAAATCTAATTTCAAAACTTGAAAAAGTAATGATATAATGGACACAAAACACTAAAATATGAAGATATGATATTACTTGTTGCCAGACTAATTGTTAATATAAACAAACATAAATATATTTATTATAGTTAAAATTTTGGTCAAGAAAAATAAAATAAAATAATATATATATATATATATAGTCCGCTTCTCCAATGAATTGGAGGAAATAACCAAGAACAAACCGTATATGAGCGCGATTTTTACGTCATTATTACATGAAAGCCAATTTTTTATACTATATAATGACGGAAAAAAATCGTCGCTATAGTTGGTTCGATTCTAAGTTTCAAGAAAGTCGAGTTTATATATATATATATATATATATATATATATATATATATATATATATATATATATATATAGCTCATTCCATTGAGAAGAACATTTATTGTAAAAGAGATCGATGATCATCATTCATCTTTTCTTTAATCCCATCGTTAACGCCAAATTTTATGCACTTTCAAGAAATCACCAAAATAAGATGTCAAAATCGCATTTAATTGTTGATGGAGTAGTTGGTTATATCAAACTCACAAAATACATTCACACAAACATAAATAAAGAGATATAAATATGAACACAAGAATTTACGTGGAAACCCAATTGGAAAAAAACCACAGAGAGAGAGAGAGAGTAATCCACTATAATAATATTGGGAGTACAAGATATGTATTTGTGTTGTATCTCTTGTGTGTTGTCCCTCCCAAATCCTAGCTTGTAGCCGTATATATAGAAGTCACCTCCATCCGCATCCAACTAGAAGAAGGACTCCTTTTGTAGAATCATCTTATAACTATTGAATCCAATTAAGAGTAGGAGTCCTAATTAAACCTCCTTATCCCACCAAATAAGAAAACACAATTCTATTTTAATAAGGACTCTCCACTGTCACAATAAATACATATGGGTCATCACTAGATCCGGACCATTAAATAGACTGGGTTGCACCATGGCTAGACTGTGACGCCCACAAAATAGGTTTACAACACTCATTCTGAGTCGTCAATAACATGGTACAGAAACAACTACAACTTTATTAATACAATTATTGTGCAAAATACGACAACACATAAACTGTGAGTTTAAATACAAATATTGTCATCTGCATAATATCCACACTCAAATAAGTCCTCATTATAATTATTGATATATTATTTTATAAAAATGGTGAAGACTACTAAAATAACTTTCTAAGACCTTCATTCCAAAACCCGACTAAGACTTCGCTACATTCTCGCTCTCGAGAAGAAAAATGGAACAAAAAAAGAAAAGGGTGAGCTCAATTAGCCAAAGAAAGAATATTATGACTAAGATAATATAGAACAAATTATCGTTAGTCTTCAACAGGAAAAATCGATAGAATATAATAGACAACAAGTTTCAAATAAATATTCGCGGCCGGAAATAATAATTCATGAAGAGTTACGTAGAGAATGAAATCTACTAATATCTATGAATTTAAAAGTCCATCAAGAATATATTTTATCCCTATAACATCAATCAACATACTTTTGAATCAAATATTCATCTTTGCAAAGACAAAGCAAAGATATTCATCGATTGGGTCATATTCATCTCAACACACGTACATCTTTGCACTACGGCCAAAGATATTCATAGAAAAATCAACCATCTTTGCACTACTACAGCCAAAGATATTGAGAATACCATCATTTAGGACCGAGGATGATGAAAAAATATTTTAAAGAAAACGAATCCAAATGAAACAAAAGAACGAGATATTAAGGATTCGTAATTTTAAACAAATCCAAGTTCAAAAATACTTCATAAATAACCATAGTGAAGTAAAATTCAAGAATGATCAAAACATGAATACAATCAAAGCTAGTATCCATAATCGATATTTTGAAAAAAAAACAAAATTTAATTTTTTACGTGAATAAGTGTCGTATTCGTGAATGAATAGTGCCGTATCGTGAATAAAGTGTCGTATACGTGAATAAGAACTCCTATTAATTAAAAGACAAGAATTTCACAAGAAAAATCTTACTAATAATTTAAGATAATGATATTAGAAGAAATAATATCATTTTAAAAAAAAATAACATCCCTTACCTCAAAAAAAAGCATGTAAGACCCCAACTTTTATAAATAAAGATGAATTTTCTATAAATATTGTTTTTGAATATTATGGAATAAATTTGATATAATGTTATAGTTGTGGGTAATATTTATAAATTTTGCAAAAGTAAGCAAGTTGTTATAAAATATTCGTTTGGCTCTGGAATATTCTTTTTGTCGGGGAATATTAAAGACGATTTACTCAATCATTGGTGGACCCCACAACGGAAGTATTGTTGTAGTTAGAAAACGACAAAATTATCTTTCTATAAAAAAATAACTACGGAGGTGTTATCGTTAAAACCTTGAACTACGGTGGTAAAAAAACAAGAATGTCTGCTGTGGTCAGTTAAGAAGACACGCAGTATTGATTATCGATGCTTACGTGAGAAGTCACTTAGCTATACTCAATTATTACTCTGAGAATTGTTGCGATCATATCTCTTATATTATTGATTCAATTATTGTCACAAAGATCATCATCGTATAATATGTTATATTATTAATTGAGACGACAAGTTATAAATGATTAATAATTGTTGAAAGATTAAAAATGTGTTGATTAAAAATAAAATAATTTGTGATAATATTTATTCAATCCTTGATGTATATATAAAAAGTCATCATATGAGACGTTTGTGGTAAGTTTGATTATTTTATGGGGGCCCATATGTCATCATCTAAGAGTCTCTTCGTCGATAGTAATTACCTTTGTGAATAATAATTATCTTTGTGAATAAGTAATTACCTTCAATCGATAGTATTTACCTTAAATCAATAGTAATTACCTTCTTGATAGTAATTACCTTCGTCGATAGTAATTACCTTCGTCAATAGTAATTACCCCTTCACAAATAGTAGTTGTCCTTCAATATTACCAAGAGTTAAACTCTTGATTGTTCAAGGGTTAATTACCCTTCAAGAAATAGTAGTTGTCTCTTCAATATTACCAAGAGTCATTTTGACCCTTCGTTAAGGCGAGAGCCACCTCGCTTTTTTCTATAAATAGAAAGCTCATTCCTTCATTATTTCTTTTAATTCATCAAACTCTGTAGAGAAAGAAACTATAGAGAAAGAAGAAAAAGTATTCGCTACTTCACTTTTCCAATATTCAGTTCTTCTAAGGTAGGGAATATTATTTGTTGTACCCGTAAGTGGGTGTTATTCTTTCTTATTCATGAAGAAACTGTTGTTATTCCATCGCTTATTATTCATTGGAATAACTCGATAATATCGTGGTTTACCCTATACTTGGTGACATTCTTCTATTATTCATTTGGAACATCCTCGCATGTGTGTGTTTTACAAGGACTCGGTTAAATCTTTATTATTATTATTCTCGTTGGAATATCCACATCATGTGTTTTACACACCGACCGGTTCCGCGCTTTTTACTATTATTTACATTTGAACATCACGTCTGCATGTGTTTTACGTGGGACTGGTTCCATTCTTTATTATTTTGTTGGAATATCCTATTCGCTCATGCATGCGTTTTAACGGACTGGTTCCGTTATTTATTATTCTCATTGGAATAACTCGCTTTTGCTGCTTGATCTATCGCATGCATGGTGATTTCTTTTGTTATTCCATTCTTTATTATACCCAATTGGTTAAAACTTTGACTTCTATACTCCATGAAATTAGTGGAATATTCTTGATATTTGTGCTTCATCCAAGATCCTTTCATGGAAATATTCTTTTCAGTATTCTTGAATTTTTACTCTACAAAGCGAGATCATGTCGATAGTTTGGATGTTATTGGTTCCTAGATAAATTAATTCTTGAACTTGTTTTATTGAATTCTTATATCATTGTCATCATCCTCATGTTTATATTATGTTGAAAGTCATCTCGTGGCTTTGTAGTGCATAGATGGACTTGGTATGATTATGACCGAGAGACTATTCTATTGTAATATGTCATGGTAGTAATTTTACAAATGATGTGATAAAAATCCTCAATTGGCCGTCAGAAGTGCATTGATGGACGATTGTTGGCATGATCATGACCATTAATGAATACACAACTATTCTCGCCCGTAGTGCATGAATAATTGTGGTCGTGATACTAAAGAATATCCTGGCCGTAAGTGTGGGGGTGATTCGATGATGTGGAATATTTATTAAAGTCGAGTCTAAATTTATAACAAATGATGAAAAACCTTTTAAATCATAAAAGATAGTAGATTTTATTTTCTACTTGACTCTTTTAATGGATCTTTGGTTCATTGTAGTTAAACTTGATGTTCATTATATTTTATCGGTTTAACATTGTTGTAGGCTAATGATAATTTATTCGCATTATCTTAGTCATAATATTTATTATTGAGCTAGTTGAGCTCACCCTTTCTTTCAATTTATTCTCTTGTGAAATGAGAATATATGGGACGAGTCTGGGAGCGGAGTAATGGTCCAGAGGATAGCATTAGTAGTCCTCACTATTCTCGTGAAATAGTGTGATAATAATTGTAATGAGGACTCCTTTTGAGTTTGTATAATATCTAGTAGACAATATTTGTATTCAAACTTACGTTTATGTCAGTATTGCATACCCACGCTTATATTAGTAAGTTGTATTTAAATTTCGTACCATGATCCGACTACCCAAGATGGGTGATGTATACCTAATTTTGGGGGCGCCAAAGTTGGTATCGAGCTTAGGATATGATCCCGCTAAGATGTGAGAATAGTACTAGGAGGGGAGAGACGGAATACCTTTGCTAGTATGACCTACCTAAGTTTATGTGCTATTTTATTGGTCACGAATATAGAGATAAATTGTTACATGTCAATTAACCTTTTGTTTTGTGGCGAGATTCAAAAATGACATCCGAGAATGTTGAGAATAAGAATGGAGCATGTGATTGTTGATTCACCACATATCAATAATCGAGGATAATGTGCATCGAAGGCGTGATAATCCTCATGCAAACAACAACACCGACCAAGTGATGAATGATCAAATGTTCGAGAGGCTTTATGTAATTTATGCAACAATGAAAGAGAGCGACTCGCCCAAAACGTAGGTGGAAACACGAGAACTCTCTCGGCGGTCACCGCTAAACAATTCAAGGAGCTGGGACCACCGGAGTTTAAGGAGAGCTAAAACCACTTCGGCGTAAAGCATGGATAAAGCAGATTACCAAGATATTTGATGTCTTGGGATGCTCCGAGGAGCAAAAGTTTCCCTTCACGCCTTTTATGTCACAAGCAGAGAGGCAGACATTGGTGGGAATTCCAAAAACGACTCAACCCATCAGATCAAGATATCTTGGGAGAAGTTCCAGAGTCGTGTTCAACGACAAATACTTTCACGAAAGTATTCGCCACATGAAGAAGGTGGAGTTTATCAAGTTGGAACAAAACAATATGACCGTGTCGCAATACGAGGCAAAATTTACGGAGTTATCACGGTTTGCATCCCACTTGGTGGATAATGAAGAGAGAAGAGGCGCGAATGTTTTAAGAGGTTTGAAGCCAGGAGATACGCCAACATCTTATTTCTCATAAAGCGTGGTTTTTGTATTCGGGATGTTGTAAATAGGGCTCGATTTAGTGGAGCGCGATAACGAGTCAACGAACTAAAAGAAAGCAAATGGCAAAATTATAATACCAATGAGAGTAGTCATCGAGCGGTGACAACAAGAGTGGAGGGAATCAACAGGCCAGATATGGTAACCACTTCGTTGGTAATCAGGGCCAAAACAATAAGAATGGACATTTCAAGAAAAGGAGATTCAACAATGATGGAAAGACGTCCAAGACCAAAGACCGTTGTTAAGGAGGAGAAAGACCACCTATCATATGCTTCAAATGCGAGGAGAGAGGACACATCATCCGAATCTGCGTCATCTTTGTCCAAAACATGTTATAATTGTGGAAGAGAAGGTCACTTAGCTCAATTTTGTCGCCATCAAGACAAATTCAACTAGGATGGAGGCACCAAAGGCCATCCCAGAAAAGTCAAAACCGGTAGTGCATGGGAGAGCGTTTGTTGTGACCTCCCAGAAAGCAAGGAACCCGAATGAAGTCATCACGGGTAAGCTTATCATTAACTCTAATGAAGTCTATACTTTATTTGATCTGGGTTCTACCCATTCTTTTATTTCTCCTACTTATACTCATCGATTAAATTTGACTCGGAGAAATTAGACTTTGACTTATCTGTGGACACTCCGTTGGGAGAAACCTTCATTACATCCATCGTTTATAAGTCTTGTTTGGTTCAAATCGGTACCCTCACATTACACCGTTGATCTTATTTCATTAAAAATACTTGCATTTGACGTGATTCTAGGGATTGATTGGTTAACTACTTATCATGCAAAAATTGATTATTTTCGTAAGATTGTTAGCTTTCATATTCCTAATCAACCTATTATGCGAATTCAAACAACCAAACCATTAAAATCAATCACGGTCATCTCAAGCCATAAAGCTATTCGTTTATTGAAAACGGATGTCAAGCTTTCTTAGCTCATGTCACTGATTTAAACAAAAATACGCCGGTTTTGAACGATATTTCTATTGTTAATAAATTTCGACGTATTCCCTCAAGAACTTCCCCTGGCCTACCCCAGAAGCGTGAAATTGAATTTTGTATCGACCTTGAACCCAGACAAAACCTATTTCCAAAGCCCCATATCGAATGGCTCTATTGAACTTCGTGGAGTTAAAGATCCAACCGCAGGAATTGTTAGACATTGGCTTTATTCGTCCTAGTACTTCTCCTCGGGGTACTCTTGTTTCTATTCGTGAAGAAGAAAGATGGGAGTATGCGACTTTGTATTGATTATCGGGAGTTGAATCATGTCACCATCAAAAATAGGTATCCATTACCACGTATTGATGACCTGTTTGACCAGTTGCAAGGAGCCAAATTCTTTTCAAAGATCGATCTTCGTTAGGATATCACCAATTGAAGATTAGAACCACGACATTCCAAAGATGACTTTTCGAGAACTCGAGACGGGCATTATGAATTCCTAGTCATGTCCTTTGGATTGACTAATGCTCCCGCCGCTTTCATGGATATGATGAACCGAGTATTCAAGGAATATTTAGATCACTTTGTGGTCGTCTTTATTGATGACATCCTTATTTATTCCAAAAGCCTTGAAGATCATAAGCAACACTTGAGGCTGACACTCCAAAAGCTTCGTGAATATAAGCTTTATGCCAAGTTGAAGAAATGTGAGTTACGGCGTCAAGAAGTAGCATTCCTTGGGCACGTGGTATCAAGTCATGGAATAACCATTGACCCAAAGAAAGATTGAAGCTATTCAAAGTCGGGAACAACCTAAATCGATGACCGAAAGCACGTAGCTTTCTCGGTTTAATTGGTTATTATCGGAGATTCGTGGAAGGATTTTCTCGAATCGCTACTCCATCGACTCAAATTTGACTCGAAAAAGATACAAAGTTCGGTTGGAGCGAAGAATGTGAGAAGAGTTTTCAAGAACTCAAGAGGAGACTTATTTCAAAGACTGCTCGATAATACCATCTGCTCGGATGGATTTGTCATCTACTGGTGATGCTTGAGCAAAGGGTTGGGATGTGTTCTCATGCAACATGGAAAAGTTATAGTCTATGCCTCGCGACAACTCAAAGAATATGAGAGGAATTATCCTACTCATGATCTAGAGTCAGTAGTCATTGTCTTCTGCACTTAAAATTTGGAGGCATTACTTGTATGGGAGAAAGTGGAGATCTTTACGGATCATAAAAGACTCAAATATTTCTTCACTCAAAAGGAACTCAACACGCGATAACGACGTTGGCTTGAACTGTTGAAAGATTATGATCATACCATCCAATACCATCCGGAAAACGAACGTGGTAGCGACGATTGAGTAAAAGATCATATGCAAGCACGAGTGCGTTATTGTCAACGCAAAGGCCCATTTTGTGTGACTTGCAAAGGATGGAGATAGAGTTAAAGACTCAGGACGCGTGTGATGATAGCGAGTATACTGAGTAGAACCGATTTTAATCGATAAAGTTAAAGTCGCTTCAATCTACGCACTGGAGCCGATGCGTATGAGGGAAGAAAAGCAAGAAGGTGTTACGCGGAAGCAAGAATCGATGAAGAAGGAATACTTGAGTCAACTCCAGACTTTGTGTTCCTAACGACTACGATTTAAAGTATAATATCATGATGGAGGCGCACAACACACCATTTGCAATCCATCTCGGGAGTACCAAAATGTATCATGATATTCGTACATACATTTTGGTGGAGCAATATGAAGAGAGAGATAAATACTGTTTATCTCAAGGTGTCTAACTTGTCAACGAGTTAAAGCGGAGCATCAAGTACTAAAAGGTCCATTGCAACCACTTGAAATTCCGAATGGAAGTGGGAGCACATTACCATGGATTTCAAGCACGGCCTTCCTAAGGTTTCTCAAGGCATTGATGCGATTTGGGTCATTGTTGATAGATTGACCAAGTCCGCTCATTTCTTACCGACACGAGAAACTTATACACTTGAACGCCTTGTTTGTATGTACATAAACGAGATTGTAAGATCGCATGGTATGCCTTGGGGTATCCATAGTTTTCGATCGAGACCCAAGATTCACTTCACGATTTTGGGTTAGTTTGCAAAAAAGCTATGGGCACAGACTTACGATTTAGCTTCAAGATATCATCCTCGCAACGGACGGACGGTGAGAGAGGACTATTCAAACTCTCAAGATCTATTAAGACTCTGTGGTCCTTGATTTCAAGGGAGTTGGGACAAGTTCTTACCATTGGTGGAGTTTTCCTACAACAATGCTTATCAAGCAAGTATCGCATGGCTCCATTCAAGCGTTGTATGGAAGAAAGTGTCGCTCTCAAGATATCTTTGGGATGAGGTGGGTGAAGCAACGTTGTTGGGATCGGAGTTGGTACGTATGACTACGGAAAAGATTCAAACGATCCGACAACGATAAAAACCTCACAAAATCGATTAAAAGAGTTATGCCGATCTTCATCGAAAGGACGTGGAATTCGATATAGGAGATCATGTGTTGTTAAGAGTTGCTCCATGGAAAGGAGTTACAAGATTTGGAAAGAGAGGAAAACTTAATCCTCGATTCCTCGGTCCATTTTAATCCTCGATCGAGTAGGAATCGTGGCCTATAGACTCGCTTTTATCGCCAAATATGTCTCGTGTTCATAACGTTTTCACATATCCATGTTACGTAAATATGTGAAAGACCGAACCATATTATTGAGTTAGAACCAGGGACGAAATAGCGAAAGATTTGACGTATGAAGAGGTTCCTGCTCAAATTTTGGATAAGAAGGAACATATTCTACGCCCAAGGTTATACCTCAAGTCAAAGTTTTGTGGAAGAACCACGATGTTGAGGAAATGACTTGGGAGTTAGAATCAGAAATGAAATCAAGGTATCCTTACCTCTTCGACATACCCGGTGGTAAAAGAAAGCGATGTCTGGCGTGGTTAAGTAGTACACGCGGTATTGATTATTGATGCTTACGTGAGAAGTCACTTAGCTATACTCAATTATTACAAGAATTCACGTGATCATATCTCTTATATTATTGATTCAATTATTGTCACAAGATCATCGTATAATATGTTATATTATTAATTGAGACGACAAGTTATAAATGATTAATAATTGTTGAAAGATTAAAATATGTTGATTAAAAATAAAATGATTTGTGGTAATATTTATTCAATCCTTGATGTATATAAAGAGTCTCATTATGAGACGTTTGTGGTAAGTTTGATTATTTTATGGGGGCCCATATATGTCATCATCTAAGAGTCTCTTCGTCGATAGTAATTACCTTTGTGAATAATAATTACCTTTGTGAATAGTAATTACCTTCGTCAATAGTATTTACCTAAATCAATAGTAATTACCTTTGTGAATAGTAATTACCTTCATCAATAGTATTTACCTTCGCCAATAGTATTTACCTTCGTCAATAGTAATTACCTTCTTCAATAGTAATTACCTTCGTCAATAGTAATTACCTTCGTCAATAGTAATTACCCCCCGCAAATAGTAGTTGTCCCTTCAATATTACCAAGAGTTAATCGCTTCTTGATTGTTCCAAGGGTTAATTACCCCTTCGCAAATAGTAATTATCTCTTTAATATTACCAAGAGTCATTTTGACCTTCGTTAAGACCAAGAGCCACCCTCGCTTTTTCTATAAATAGAAAGCTCATTCCTTCATTATTTCTTACGAATTCATTGAAAACTGCAGAGAGAGAAACTATAGAGAGAAAGAAGAAAAGTATTCTCGCTACTTCACTTTTCCAATATTCAGTTCTTCTAAGGTAGGAATATTATTTGTTGTGACCGTAAAAGGTGTTATTCTTCCTTATTCATGAAGAGAATCATTGTTATTCCATCGCTTATTATTCGTTGGAATAACTCAGTATACGTGGTTTACCCTATACTTGGTGACATTCTTCTATTATTACATTGGAACATCACATGCATGTGTTTTACACGGATGCATTTTTCGTCTTTATTATTATTCATTGGAATATCCCACATGCGTGTGTTTTACAGGACCGATTCGATCTTTATTATTATTCTATTGGAACATCCCATCGTGTGTTTACGTGGGACTGGTTCCATTCTTTATTATTATTTGCTGAATATCCACATGCAATGCGTTTTACTGGTGGGACCGGTTCCGTTATTTATTATTCTGTTGGAATAACTCGCTGTGCAAGGCCTATCGCATGCATGGTGATTTCTTTTGTTATTCCATTCTTTATTATACCCGGTTGGTTAAAACTTTGACTTCTATACTCCATGAAATTAGTGGAATATTCTTGATATTTGCGCTTCATCCAAAGATCCTTTCATGGAAATATTCTTCTCAGATTCTTGAATTTTTACTCTACAAAGCGAAGATCATGTGTGATAGTTTGGATGTTATTGGTTCCTAGATAAATTAATTCTTGAACTTGTTTTATTGAATTCTTATATCATTGTCATCATCCTCATGTTTATATTAAGTTGAAAGTCATCTGTGGCTGTCAGTGCATAGATGGACTTGGTATGATTATGACCGAGAGACTATTGATTGTAATCATGACCGTAATTTTACAAATGATGTGATAAAATCCTCCTCAAATTAGTCAGAGTGCATTGATGGACGATTGTTGGCATGATCATGACCATTAATGAATACACAACTATTCTTGGCCCGTAGTGCATGAATAATTGTGGTCGTGATACTAAAGAATATCCTTGGCAGTAGTGCGAGAGGTGATTCGATGATGTGGAATATTTATTAAAAAGTCGAGTCTCATTTATAATAAATGATGAAAAACCTTTTAAATCATAAAAGATAGTAGATTTTATTTTCTACTTGACTCTTTTAATGGATTCTTTGGTTCATCAGTAGTTAAACTTGATGTTCATTATATTTTATCGGTTTAACATCACAGAGGCTAATGATAATTTATTCGCATTATCTTAGTCATAATATTTATTATCGAGCTAGTTGAGCTCACTCTTTCTTTCACTTTATTCTTCGTGAAATGAGAATATATTTGGGACGAGCCTCGGGGAGCGGAGTAATGGTCCGAGGAGGATAGCATTAGTAGTCCTCACTATTCTCGTGAAATAGTGTGATAATAATTGAAATGAGGACTCCTTTTGAGTTTGTATAATATCTAGTAGACAATATTTGTATTCAAACTCACGATTTATGTCGTATTGTACACCTACAGTTATATTAGTAAGTTGTATTTAAATTACATACCATGTATCGACTACCCAAGATGGGTGATGTATACCTAATTTTGGGGGCCACACAAGATTTTCCGATCTGGAATTTGGATATAGTCTTTGAAGGAAACTTGCATCGTATAAAGAACACTCAAAGTATCAAAATACTCACAAGAATACTCTCGATAATATAGAGAGAGAAAACTTCAGTTTCTAGTGTGATTTTCAATTCTAACCTAAGCACCCTATTTATAAGAAAATGCTTAGAATACCAAAGCAGAAAATTTAATAAAATATTATTATTTATAACAAAACTTCCTACGCACACCTTTGAAGAACTGAATTCAGCCAAACATGTGCCAACATCACCAAAAACGTTTTTCATACAAAAATCACTTAAAACTCCAAAAAAAATAATAATCAATTAATCCGGAACTTTAATAATTCATAATAAATAGCCTTTTATCAGAAAATTCGAACTTTGTGTCTTTTCCATAAGAAATTCCATTCTCTACAACTTTACAAAAGAAAGTTTTTTCAAATTCTAAACAGAAATTGACCGAAATCCACAAACGAGCGATTTTACAAACTATAATCAAATTTCAGTCAAGAAATGGGGTCCACACAAGGCTACGCCGTCGTACGAATATTCCCTGACAGCAAGAATATTTCACGACCAAACGAATATTCCCCGACAACAATGAATATTTTATAACCACTTAGTTATTTAAAATATTTGCGCATTTTACCCATAACTAACCACATTAATCAAATCAAACCCTTATTATTTTAAAATAATAAATAGAGGAAATTCAATTTTATTAATAATAAGTTGGGGTTTTACATAGACCCAAATAATCACATCCCAACATTGCCCCCAGTCTCTTATTTATAAGGAACTTAAAATAAGAGAGTATACAAATTTTGTCACACCCAAACACCATACGCCAAACAGAAACTTGTGACTCTCAATATTTTCGCCCCACTTCTCAATTCATTTCTAAGATATACATAAAGATCCGCAAGCCACGACCCACGTGCCACGTGCCATGAGCCACGTACTTTGAGACACGAGCCACGTGCTTTGAGCTATGAACCACGAGCAACGAGCCAAGTGCTTCGAGCCACGAGCCAAGTGCTTTGAGCCACGAGCCACGAGCAACGAACCACGAGAGTTTAAAATATGTCTTGGCTAGATCTTTTTCGTTTCAATTTTCCTTTTTCTTCTTGTAAGATCTCGGCTTTTTTCAGAATGCTTAGAATCTTCTATTCCTCAAGTTCAAGATCGGCTTTCTTCAGAAGTACGTCCTTTCGCTCGACTAATTTCAACCGCAGCTTCCACACCGGCATGCAATACTCCACTTTCCCGTTGTTCACTTAATTTCGCTAAGTCAAAGACTTTAGACCTGACATCATGCACAATTGTTTATCATTACTTTTATTTAAAAGCAAGTACATGGGCTTTACCCTAAGCCTGGACACACAAGGCAACCATAGGCATTAGTAAGCATACAAGGCATGAGTTTTATAATATTAATCATGTTAATGATGAAGCACATTCTATACAAATTGGTATTCATCATATTAATTAATCTGTTTATGCTAAATTGTAGCATTATCATTACTCCACATGTATAATAATTGACAAAAAATCATATATTCCACTACTATTCTTTTTCATGGGTTGAGACTTGAGCAGATCCGTATATAATAATTGACGAAAAGTCATGAATTTGCTGGCATATATATATATATATATATATATATATATATATATATATATATATAATATTTATTTCAGTAAATAAAAAGAATCACTTATCTTCTTGGTGAATCGGTGACTTTAAATCGATTAATCGAACAAGTGTCTTCGTTCCTACAGACACGCCAATGTTAACACCAAATTTTATATGCTCGATTTAAATTACCAAAACAATGAGGCCAAAAATCGCGTAATTAACGGTTGATGGAGTAGTTGATTATATCAAACTCACAAAATACATTCACACAAACATAAATAAAGAGATATAAATATGAACACAAGAATTTACGTGGAAACCCAATTGGGAAAAAACCACAGAGAGAGAGAGAGTAATCCACTATAATAATATTGGAAGTACAAGATATGTATTTGTGTTGTATCTCTTGTGTGTTGTCCCTCCCAAATACTAGCTTGTAGCCGTATATATAGAAGTCACCTCCATCCGCATCCAACTAGGAGAAGGACTCCTTTTGTAGAATCACCTCATAACTACTAAATCCAATTAAGAGTAAGAGTTCTAATTAAACCTCCTTATCCCACCAAATAAGGAAACACAATCCTATTTCAATAAGAACTCTCCACTGTCACAATAAATACATATGGGCCATCACCAGATCCGGACCATTAAATAAACTGGGTTGCACCATGGCTAGACCCAAATAATCACATCCGAACACCTACCTTTTCTTTTTCCTTTTCCTTTTCCCCTCCCTTTATAATAAGAGAAAAATCAATATTTCTTCTTTACCCTCTTTGACTAAATTTCAATTTGGACATTAAAATTTAATCTTGAAAGTAATTTGTACCATTTTATTTTAAATTAAATGCACTATATATTCTCAATGAGAAAACACAATATACACATCATTTTTCAAACATTCAGCTGAAAATGCACACTATATCTCGACTCTTCATACGAGCTATCTCTATAATTAAAAAGTCTAAAGGAATACCCTTAATATTCCGTATGCTTGCATTGTCTGGTGAATATTTGGCCCAAAAATGATGTGCATTTCAAAATTGTTTAACAACTGAACCTGATTAGTTTCATTTATTTTGTAACAATCATCTTCAGTCCTCTTATAATAAAGTGTTAGTAATTCATCCGGGATCGGAAGAGTCCCATCTTGCAAGTATTTTAAATAATACTTGATATGGTTAGGATTCTATATGAGATATATAATTCTCCGAATAGTTAGTTGTAGACTTATCCCATATTAATTGGGTTTTATGGGTGTATTTGGTGTGAACACTTTAGTTCATTCGCATTGTTGTTAGTAACAATTTTATATTGACAAGAAGTATGAAGGATCGTAGATTTGACATTCCAGTTCAACCGCTTCCGCTTCGTGGATACTAACTGATTCATATGTAAGTATTATTTACGTGTTTAGTTTCTATTTAATTCTAACATAAAGTATATACAATTTGAAAAGCAAAATTATGCTCATAAAATAGAAACCGAGAAAAATAATATATTTTAAAGTTTCTAAAACACTTCACTCTTGACTTGATTACACACAACAAATGCATTTTAATTTTCCCATATTCATTTAATTATAAAATAAAATGTAATGCAATATGGAGTAAAGCCATTTTGTCGTTTATTTTAATATAACTTATTACTTATAAAGTACATTGCAAAATACGTATATGCATAGAATTAAGAAAGGTTCTATTTTAATTTAGGAAATTGATATTTTCATTAGATTATTTGATGGCAAAACTAATGATTTGACCATCGAAGTTGGCACGTTTTATTAAATACCCGATTGAACTTTAAATTTTTCAAATTAACTAACTAAACTAATTTTTATTTTCAAATTGGGTCATTCCGTTAAAAAAAATTGACAGACGTTAAATTTTAATCTACGTGGCGTTGACGTGGCAAAAAAATAAAAAATATTGCTTATGTGGCAAAAAAAATCCAAACCAGATTTTAAAAATAAAAAAGATTAACATTTTAAAGTTTTAAAAATAACAAAAACATAATAAAATAAAACAAAAACAAAAAAAATCAAAATATCTTTAAAATAGCAAAACAAATTTTTAAAAAAACATAATTTTTAAAAAATAGATTTTTTAAAAACAGAATTTGTTAAAAATAGATTTATTTTTAAAACAGACTTTTTAAAAAAAACAGATTTTTTAAAAAACAGAATTTTTCAAAAATAGAATTTTTTTAAAACAGAATTTTTAAAAAATATACTTTTTTAAAACAGATTTTTTTAAAAAAACAAAATTTTTAAAAAACGGATTTTTTTTTTAAAACAGACTTTTTAAAAGCAGAATTTTATTTTTTAAAAATCTGTTTTTAAAAATTCTGTTTTTAAAAAATCTATTTTTAAAAAATTCTGTTTTTAAAAAATTTTTTTAAAAAATATGTTTTTAAAAAACCTTTTTTTAAAAATTCTGTTTTTTTTAAAATTCTGTTTTTAAAAAAATTATTTTGTTTAAAAAATCTGTTTTTCAAAAATTCTATTTTTAAAAAATCTGTTTTTTAAAAATTTCGTATTTTAAAAAATGTGTTTTTAAAAAAATTTGCTTTTGATATTTTAAGATATTTTGATTTTTTTTTGTTTTATTTTATTATGTTTTTGTTATTTTTAAAACTTTAAAATGTTAATTTTTTTTTATTTTAAAATTTGTTTTGATTTTTTTGCCACGAAGCAATATTTTTAATTTTTTGCCACGTCAAATTAACGTAGATAAAAACTTAACGTCTGTCAACTTTTTTTAACGAAATGACCCAATTTGAAAATAAAAATTAGTTCAGTGAGTTAATTTGAAAAATTAAAAGTTCAATCAGGTATTCAATAAAACGTGTCAAGGTTGCCAAATATTAGTTTTGCCATTATTTGATATTTGCACAAGTAGTCCCTACTTCTTAAGTAAGTTTATTTTTTATGTCAAATTTACCCACATTTAATACATTCCCATTACCCAATTGCCCTCCCTTCTCCCTCTGTAACTCATTTTCTCTCTCCACTCTTGAATATCATCCAAGTATGCACTCCAAAAATTTAAAGTACCCAAATTAATCACTAAATATGTTCTTTTTTTCCTTTTAATCACTTTTTGTGAGAATTCATTGAGTTACTTTTAATTTCAAAGCCTTCCTGATGTATCTGATCGCAAAGAGATTCAGTGGCATAGATCCTGGAAGTTGGATTGCAATTTCTGTAGATCCATACTTAGCTTCAAATTTTCTGAATATGTATTTCATAGATTCAGAAACAGCTTTGATTTAGCCTTTCAATTGCTGGTGTTTTCATGTTTAATGATCTCAGTTGCAACATTGAGTGTAAGACCCCGAAATTTTTTTAAATAAAAAGGAATTTCCTTTATTTATTATTTTGAAATAGTAAGGGTTGATTTGATTAATGTGGATAGTTAAGGGTTAAATACGCAAATATTTCAAAATAAGCAAGTGGTTATAAAATATTCATTGTTGTTGGGGAATATTCGTTTGGTCGTGGAATATTCGTCTTTGTCGGGGAATATTAAACGACGACGCAAAATGACATGTGTGGGCCCCATAAAGGAAAGCGATTGGATGAAGAAAACGACAAATATAAGTTGGTTAAAAATAACGGCGTAGTTATTATCAATTAAGGCATTGGAATACCCGGTGGTTAAAATACGATGTCTGGCGTGGTCGCATAAAGAAGATTACCAGGTATTGCAGTATTGTTGAATTATTGATCCTTACGTAAGAAGGCACTACTCAATAATTTTCACAGTGAATTCTTATTCAATATTTTATTTTATTGATTCAATAATTCTTTGCGTTGATATTTTATATTATTGTTGTTGATAATTGTCACGCTTTGATATTTCCCATTATCGGATCAATAATTCATATTATTTGAATAATATTATTAGATAGCATTATTGGCAATGTCTAGAAAGTTCATCTCAGGAGAGGTTTGGTCACCTAATTGCGCAAGAAGAAGAAATTCTTATTGGAAAGCCCCTCTTTCTGAGGAGCTACTGGTCATCATAATTGTGATTCGTAATATTATTTGTGAATAATTAATTATTGATTCATATGATAAGGAAATATTTATTTTATATGAATATAAATGATGGATTTATTTATGTGGTTATTAATGAAGGAATTAATCTTTGAGATGTTTTATTTGTATTTTTGTCGAATTGGAGGTATTAAAAATCAAATCGATTATTTTTACGATGTATTGCGTGAGTTATAATATTTAATCCAAATAGTTGGATCGTTGTAATTTTTGGACATGTTATACATATATAAGTTGAGTATATGTCCACAAATTTTGAAGCCGATTAAAGATGAGCGTATAATTTATTATGAATTTTAAGAGGTGGTGATTGTAAATTAGGTTATAAATGATTTTGGTGGAAAATTCTAGAATTGAGTGGGCCCCACTTGTGGTTGGTGAAGAAATGTGCTGAATTTTATTTCAAATGTGGTGGGTGGCAATAGTAGCGAGTAAAAGCCATCGTAGTAGTGTCAAGTCTGCGCTTGTGGCTAACATTTTCCTATAAATAGAAGGCTAAGTTAGAATTGAAAATCACACCGAAACAAAGTTTTTCTCTCTTCTCTCTATATTATTGAGCGTATTTTGTGAGTATTTAGATACTTTGAGAGTTCTTTCAAGATCAAGTTTCATTCAAAGATCATCTTGACCTTTCCTTAGAAGTATTGATTCTTTGAGGTAAGGGATATTATTTTTTGTAATGATATTATTTCTTCAATATCATTATCTTTGAAATGTTGATCCGAGGGTTTTATCAAATTTGGAACTTTTTCATGTCGGGGTTCTTATTCATGAGTTACTATTCACGAGTTACTATTCATGAGTTACTATTCACGAAGTTTCTTATTCACGAGTACTATTAAGTGAAGCGTGAAAATGTTTTTTGTGGAATTTCTATCTTTTGGTGTGAGTTACTATTCACGATATCTCGGCACTATTCACGATATCAAGACTTTATTCACGTGATCTGGCACTATTCATCGAAAAAATAAAATTTCTTCTTTTCGTCCAAAATATCTATTTTGGATACTAGCTTTGATTGTATCCATGTTTTGATCATTCTTGAATTTTACACCACTATGATTATTTTTGAGGTATTGTTGGACATGGATAAAAAAAATCACGAATCCTTAATCCTTAATCCTTGTCATTTTGTTTCTTTGGATTCGTTCTTTAAAAAAATATTTTCATCATCCTCGGTCTTAAATGATGATATTATTGAATATCTTTGGCAGTAGCAAAAGATGAATGATTTCTAAAGAATATCTTTGGCCCGTAGTGCAAAGATGAGCAGGTGTTTAAATGAACATACGACCGATCGATGAATATCTTTGGCCTTTAGTGCAAAGATGAGCAGTGTTGAGATGAACATGACCGATTGATGAATATCTTTGGCTCAGTAGTGCAAAGATGAATATTTGATTTGAGATGAAAATTGATTGATGTTACGAGGATAAAATATTGATGATGGATCGTTAAATTCATAGATTATAGTAGATTTCATTCTCTACTTAACTCTTCTATGAATTATTATTTCATTGCGAATATTGATCCGAAACTTGTTGTCTATTGTATTCTCATCGATTTTTCCTGTTGGAGACTAACGATAATTTGTTGTATATTATCTTAGTCATAACATTCTTTCTTGGGCTAGTTGAGCTCACCTTTTTCCTTGTTGTTCCATTTTTCTTCTCGGGGAGGCGAGAATGTGGCGAGTCTTAGAGTGGGGTATGGAATGAAGGTTCTAGAGAGAGTTGTTTAGTAGTCCTCACCATTATTGTAAAATAATGTATCAATAAATGTGATGAGGATTTATTTGAGTATAAATATTGTCTGAAGATAATATTTGTATTTAAACTCAGATTTTATTGTTGTGATAATAAAGTTGTAGTTGTTTACGTACCATGTATTTGGCGACTCGAGAATGGGTTGGATGGAATGGACCTATTTTGGGGGGTCGCCACGGTTAATGTATCGAGCTTAGGGATATGATCTCTGGCGGAGATCGGGGAATAGAACTAGGAGGGAGAGACGAGTAAATCCTTTTGCTAGTGTGTCCTACCTAAGCTTATTTGTTAGTTGGTCGGTATATAGGGATATTATGTGATTGATTTCCTTAATTAACCCTTGTTTTATAATGATAATTAAGAATGTCGACCGAGAATATTAATAGTGGTGTAAATGAGACCGTGGAGATGCCTCTGTACTTAACAACGAGGAGAACGTGCAACAGTCGGCAATGTACCTCCGTGAATAACACCACCGAAAGCGAGATGATGAGCGAGGGATGTTTAGAAGTTTTTGCGAGTTCATGCAAAATCAGACGAGGAGACTCGTGTTCAAAATCTGAGGAGGAGATGATAACAATTCACGGTGGTCACGGCCAAGCAGATTCAAAGAGTTGGGACCACGAGTGCTGGGAAAGCCAGATCCGATCATGGCGGAAACATGGGTCAAGCAAATTACCAAGATATTCGATGTCTTGGGATGCACGGAGGAACAGAAAGTTCCATTCGCCACCTTTATGTTAAAATGGCGCAGGCGATTCATTGGTGGGAATCATGAAGCGTACCATTCACCGCACTCAAAGCGTGTCGTGGGAGACGTTTGAAAAGCATTCAATGACAAGTACTTCCTCGAAAGTATTAAATCGTATGAAGGAAGTGGAGTTTATTAGATTGGGCGAGAATAATATGGCGGTGTCCCAAAGACGAGGCGAAGTTTTTGCGGAGTTATCGAGTTCAGACCTCATTTGGTGGAGAATGAGGAACGATATGACGCGGATGTTTACGAGAGGTTTGAAACCCAGGCATACGTCAAGATATCTCATTTCTCATAAATTTTCTCTCTATTCGGATGTTGTAAGCAGGGCTCAGTTGTTAGAAGCGAGATAACGAGTCTTCGTAAGACCAAAATTTTTTTTTAAATAAAAAGGAATTTCCTTTATTTATTATCTTGAAATAGTAAGGGTTGATTTGATTAATGTGGATAGTAAAGGGTTAAATACATAAATATTTCAAAATAAGCAAGTGGTTATAAAATATTCATTTTGTCGGGGAATATTCGTTTGGTCGTGGAATATTAAATGCTTTGTCGAGAATATTCGTTTGGTCGTAGAATATTCGCATTTGTCGGAGAATATTAAATGACCAGTAGCAACATGTGTGGGGCCCCATAACGGAAAGAGATTGGATGAGGAAAACGACAAAGTTTGGGTGGTTATAAATACTTGGCGTAGTTATTCAATTAAGAGGTGTAGTTATATTATGTTAAATTATTTGGAATACCCGTTGGTTAAAATACGATGTCTGGCGTGGTTGCACAAAGATGGCACTGCAGTATTGCAAAGATTGTTGAATTATTGATTAAATGCGTAAGATGGCACTACTCAATAATTTTCACGGTAGAATTCTTATTCAATATTTTATTTTATTGATTCAATAATTCTTTGCGTTGATATTTTATATTATTATTGTTTCAATAATTGTCATCGCATTGATATTTCCCATTATCGGATCAATAATTCATATTATTTGAATAATATTATTAGATAACATTATTGGCAATGTCTAGAAAGTTACATCTAAGGAGAGGTTTGGTCACCTAAATGCATGCGCCAAGAAGGAGAGATCCTTATTGGAAAGCCCCTCTTTCCGAGAAGCAATTTGGTCATCATAAATGTGATTACGTAATATTATTTGTGAATAATTAATTATTGATTCATATGATAAGGAAATATTTATTTTATATGAATATAAATGATGGATTTATTTATGTGGTTATTAATGAAGGAATTAATGTTGAGGTGTTTTATCAGTATTTTATCGGATTGGAGGTATTAAAAATAAAATCAGGGGTTTTGAGATATATTGCGGGGGTTATAATTTTTAATCCAACCGTTGGATTGTGGTAATTTTTGGGTATGTTATACATACATAAGTTGAGTATATGTCCACAAATTTTGAACCGTTAAAAATGCACGAATGATTTGTTGTGAATTTTAAGAGGTGTCGGATTCGGAAATTAGGTTTATAATTGATTTTGGTGGAAAATTCTAGAATTGAGTGGGCCCCACTTGTGGTTGGTGAAGAAATGTGCTGAATTTTATTTCAAATGTGGTGGGTGGCAATAGTAGCGAGTAAAGCCATCGGTAGCAGTCGAAGTCTCGCTTGGTGGGCTAACATTTTCCTATAAATAGAGAGGGCTAAGTTAGAATTGAAAATCACACCGTAAACAAAGTTTTCTCTTTCTCTCTATATTATTGAGCGTATTTTGTGAGTATTTAGATACTTTGAGAGTTCTTTATTCAAAGTCAAGTTTCATTCAAAGATCACTTGAGCCTTTCCTTCCGAAGTAATCGATTCTTTGAGGTAAGGGATGTTATTTTCTTCTCAAATGATATTAATTCTTGATATCATTATCTTTGAAATATTGGTTGGAACTTTTTATCAAATTTGGAACTTTTTCATGTCGGGGTTCTTATTCATGAGTTCTTATTCACGAGTTACTATTCATGAGTTACTATTCACGAGTTCTTATTCACGAGTACTATTAATGAAGCGTGAAAATGTTTTTTGTGGAATTTCTATCTTTTGGTGTCTGGAGTTACTATTCACGATACTGGCCTTATTCACGATATCTGACCTTTATTCACGAATATTTGACTATTCATAGAAAAATGAAAATTTTTCTTTTAGGTCAAAATATCTATTTTGGATACTAGCTTTGATTGTATCCATGTTTTGATCATTCTTGAATTTTACACCACTATGATTATTTTTGAGGTATTGTTGGACATGGATAAAACAAAGTACGAATCCTTAATCCTTAATCCTTGTCATTTTGTTTCTTTGGATTCGTTCTTTAAAAATATTTTTCATCATCCTCGGTCTTAAATGATGATATTATTGAATATCTTTGGCCCAGTAGCAAAAAGATGAATGATTTAAGAAGAATATCTTTGGCTGTAGTGCAAAGATGAGCAGTGTTGAGATGAACATAACCGATTGATGAATATCTTTGGCACTGTGGTCCAAAGATGAATATTTGATTTGAGATGAATATTGATTGATGTTACTGAGGATAAAATATTGATGATGGATTTGTTAAATTCATAGATTATAGTAGATTTCATTCTCTACGTAACTCTTCTATGAATTATTATTTCATTGCGAATATTGATCCGAAACTTGTCATCTATTGTATTCTATCGATTTTTCCTGTTGGAGACTAACGATAATTTGTTGTATATTATCTTAGTCATAATATTCTTTCTTGGGCTAGTTGAGCTCACCCTTTTCCTTGTTGTTCCATTTTTCTTCTCGGGAGGCGAGAATGTAGCGAAAGTACTTAGTCGGGTATGGAATGAAGGTTCTAGAGAGAATTGTTTAGTAGTCCTCACCATTATTGTAAAATAATGTATCAATAAATGTGATGAGGATTTATTTGAGTATAAATATTGTCTACAGAAGATAATATTTGTATTTAAACTCACGATTTTATTGTTGTGATAATAAAGTTGTAGTTGTTTACGTACCATGTATTTGGCGACTTCGAGAATGGGTTGGGTGGAATGGACCTATTTTGGGGTCGTCACGGTTGGTATCGAGCTTAGGGATATGATCTCTGGCGGAGATGGGGAATAGAACTAGGAGGGGAGAGATGAGTAAATCCTTCGCTAGTGTGTCCTACCTAAGCTTATTTGTTGGTTGAGTCAAGTATATAGGGATATTATGTGATTGATTTCCTTAATTAACCCTTGTTTTATGATAGAGTAATTGAGAATGTCGTCGAGAATATTAATAGTGGTGTAAATGAGACCGTGGAGATGCTCGTACTTAACAACGAGGAGAGCGTGCAGTGGCAATGTACCTCCTGTGAATAACACCTTTGAAAGCGAGATGATGAGCGAGGGGATGTTTAGAAGCTTTTTGCAGTTCATGCAAAATCGAGATGAGGAGACTCGTGTTCAAAATACGAGGAGGAGATGATAGCAATTCACGGGTGGTCACATTGCAAGCAGTTCAAAGAGTTGGGACCACGAATTTAAGGAAAGCCAGATCCGATCATGGCGGAAACATGGGTCAAGCAAATTACCAAGATATTCGATGTCTTGGGTTGCGGAGAGAACGAAGGTTCCATTCGCTACTTTTATGTTTAAAAGTGGCGAAAGCGATTCATGGTGGGAATACGTGAAGCGTACCCATTCATTCACCGCACTCAAAGATGTCGTACGGAGACGTTTGAACTGTTCAATGACAAGTACTTTACGAAAGTATTCGTCTATATGAAGGAAGTGGAGTTTATTAGATTGAGCAGAATAACATGGCGGTGTCCCAAAGACGAGGCGAAGTTCGCGGAGTTATCGAGTTTGCACCTCATTTGGTGGAGAATGAGGAGCGATGACGCGGATGTTTCGAGAGGTTTGAAACCAAAGATACGTCGGTATCTCATTTCTCATAAATTTTCTCTATTCGAGATGTTGTAAATGAGGCTCGGTTGTTAGAAGCGAGATAACGAATACGTTCAACCGAGGGACCATAACGAGGATCATACCAAAGATAGCGATCATCGAATAACGATAACCAATGGAGAAAGAAGAATACGGACAAAGGCGGTAACCACTCCGGTGGTAATCGTGGCCATGAAAATAGAAGAAGCGAGTTGGGAGGAGATTTTAAAAGAGGAGATTCAACAACGACCACGTGAAGACGTCGGCCGCCTTGATGGCAACCTGGTTCCAAGGAGGAGAGAAAGACCATCGATTAGTATGTTACAAATGCGGGAAGAGGGACATATCCAAAGCGTCCACAACAGTTTAAGGTATGCTATAATTGTGGAAAAAAGGACATATCGCCGAGTTATGACGATATCGAAACCAGATCCGGCGTGAATGGTGACTCAAAAGGATGTCCCGAAGAAAAGTCAAAGTCAGCGGTTCTTGGAAGAAGCGTTTGTCGTGGCCGGTCAAAAATGCGAGGAAACGAACGAAGTTAAGCAGGTTAGTTAATTATAAATTCTTGCGAAGTTTATACCTTACTTGAATCTGGGGTTCTACCCATTCTTTTATCTCTCTTGCTTGCGCTCAACGTTTGAACTTGACTACGGAGAAATTAGACTTTGACCTATTTATGGAGACTCCGTTAGGAGAAACTTTCATTACATCCGTTGTTTAGAAATCTGGCTTGATTCGGGTTGGCACTATCACATTACCTGTTAACCTTATTTCTATAGAGATATTTGCTTTTGATGTGATTTTAAGGTTAACTACTCATCATGCCAAAATTGATTGCTTTCGTCGTGGGTTGTTAGTTTTCATATTCCTAAGCAACCTATTATTCAATTCAAGCAATCAAACCATTGTAGTCAAACATTTTCATATCAAGCCATGAAGTCATTCATTTATTACGGATGTCAAGTTTTCTTAGTCCATGTTATGGATTTGAATAAAGACACGTCGATTTGAATAATATTCTTGTTGTTATTGATTTTTCTGACGTATTTTTCAAGAATTTCTTGGCTTACTCCCAAAGATCGATATTAAATTTTGTATCGACTTTGAACCCGAGAGACAAAACTCATTTCTAAAATCTCATATCGAATGACTCTATTGAACTTCGAGGAGTTAAAATTCAATTATAGAATTTGGTACTGAGAGCCTTTATCTTGTGACTTCCTTTGTGGAATTCACCTAAGCGAACTCTCTATAGGGACGTCATATTCGATGCGATAGTAAAGCGATAGGTGTCATTGTGACGTCTTTATCCAAGATTGGGATATGAGTCACGATTGAGAAGCAACCTAAGTCGAGAATCGAAAATCGTAGCTTTCTAGGTTTAGTTGGTTATTATCGGAGATTCGTTGAAGGATATTCTCGAATCGCTATTCCATTAACGTGGTGACTCATAGAGATACAAAATTCAAATGGAGCAAGGAATGTGGGAAGAGCTTGAAGAACTCAAGAGGAGACTCATTTCAAAGACATGTTTCGACCATGCCATCCTGGAAAAGCGAGCGTGGTAGGCGGCGTGTTGAGTAGAAGATCGTATACAAATACGAGTACGATGTTGTCAAAGACTAATTTCAGTATAATATACAAATAATAGAGATGGAGATGAAAACTCTAGGTACCCACGTGATGATATCTGATGCGTGATGATATACTGAGTATAATCGACTTTAATCGATAAAGTTAAAGTCATTTCAAGCTACACACCGGATGATGAATTTGAAGAAGGAGGTGCAAGAAGTTGTTATTTTAAAAGTGAGAATCGGTGAGGTGAGGAAAGCTCAAACCTTCTATTTATTAATCCATTTGAAATTCTCGATCGAATAGGAACCGCTGTGGCCTATAGACTCGTTTTACCACCAAGTATGTATGGCGTGTTCATAACGTTTTTCACGTATCGATGTTACGTAAATATGTGGACGACCCAAAACACGTCATTGAGATAACCCCAGACGAGATATAGAAGACTTAACGCACGAGGAGGTACTGTCAAGATTTTGTAGAGGAAAGAACATGACCTATGTCATCGAGGTTATACCATAAGTTAAAGTTTTGTGGAGAAACCATGCTATATGAGGAAATGACACGGGAGTTGGAAACGAAAATGAAAGCGAGGTATCTTTACCTTTTGAAACACAGTACGTCACGTCAATTTCGAGGACGAAATTTCATAAGGAGGGAGGTTGTAAGACCGAAATTTTTTTTTTTAAATAAAAGGAATTTCCTTTATTTATTATCTTGAAATAGTAAGGTTGATTTGATTAATGTGGATAGTAAAGGGTTAAATACGCAAATATTTCAAAATAAGCAAGTGGTTATAAAATATTCATTTTTATTAGGGAATATTCGTTTGGTCGTGGAATATTAAATGCGTCGGGGAATATTCGTTTTTGGTCGTAGAATATTAAATCGTAGGAGAATATTCGCACGACGTAGCAATGAATAATATGTGGGCCCCATAACGGAAAGAGATTGGATGAGGAAAACGACAAAGTTTGGGTGGTTATAAATAATTGGCGTAGTTATTTACCAATTAAGGTAGTATGGTTATTCTAAGATTAGAGGCATTGGAATACCGGTGGTTAAAATATCTGATGTCTGGCGTGGTTTGACAAAGATAGCACCAGGTATTACTGAGTATTGTTGAATTATTGATTAAATACGTAAGATGGCACTACTCAATAATTTTTCACGAGTGAATATCGCTTGATATTTTATTTTATTGATTCAATAATTCTTTGCGTTGATATTTTATATTATTATTGTTTCAATAATTGTCAACGCACGATATTTCCCATTATCGGATCAATAATTCATATTATTTGAATAATATTATTAGATAACATTATTGGCAATGTCTAGAAAGTTACATCTAAGGAGAGGTTTGGTCACCTAATTGCGCGCCCGATGAGAGAGATCCTTATTGGAAAGCCCCTCTTTCTGAGGGCGAAACTGGTTGTTATAAATGTGATTACGTAATATTATTTGTGAATAATTAATTATTGATTCATATGATAAGGAAATATTTATTTTATATGAATATAAATGATGGATTTATTTATGTGGTTATTAATGAAGGAATTAATGTTGAGGTGTTTTATCGGTATTTTATCGGATTGGAGGTATTAAAAATCAAATCGGGGTTTTGAGATATATTCTTGGGGTTATAATTTTTAATCAAATAGTTGGATTGTGGTAATTTTTGGGTATGTTATACATACATAAGTTGAGTATATGTCCACAAATTTTGAACCGTTAAAATGCACGAATGATTTGTTGTGAATTTTAAGAGGTGTCGGATTAGGAAATTAGGTTTATAATTGATTTTGGTGGAAAATTCTAGAATTGAGTGGGCCCCACTTGTGGTTGGTGAAGAAATGTGCTGAATTTTATTTCAAATGTGGTGGGTGGCAATAGTAGCAGGTAAAGCCATCGCAGTAGTGGTCAAGTCGCTTTGCGGGCTAACATTTTCCTATAAATAGAGGGCTAAGTTAGAATTGAAAATCACACCGAAACAAAGTTTCTCTCTTCTCTCTATATTATTGAAGCGTATTTTGTGAGTATTTAGATACTTTGAGAGTTCTTCATCAAGATAAGTTTCATTCAAAGATCACTTCCGACCTTTCCTTCCAAGTAATCGATTCTTTGAGGTAAGGGATGTTATTTTCTTCTCAAATGATATTAATTCTTCAATATCATTATCTTTGAAATATTGGTTGAAACTTTTATCAAATTTGGAACTTTTTTCATGTCGGGTTACTTATTCATGAGTTACTTATTCATGAGTTACTATTCATGAGTTACTATTCACGAGTTACTATTCACGAGTACTATTCATTAAGCGTGAAAATGTTTTTTTGTGGAATTTCTATCTTTTGGTGTCTGAGTTACTATTCACGTATAATTACATTATTCACGATATCTGAGACTATTCACGAATCTTTAACTATTCAAGAAAAAATAAAATTTTTCTTTTCATTCAAAATATCTATTTTGGATACTAGCTTTGATTGTATCCATGTTTTGATCATTCTTGAATTTTACACCACTATGATTATTTTTGAGGTATTGTTGGACATGGATAAAACAAAGTACGAATCCTTAATCCTTAATCCTTGTCATTTTGTTTCTTTGGATTCGTTCTTTAAAAATATTTTCATCATCCTCGATCTTAAATGATGATATTATTGAATATCTTTGGCCCAGTAGTGCAAAGATGAATGATTTCTGAAGAATATCTTTGGCCTCAGAGTGCAAAGATGAGCAGTGTTGAGATGAACATGACCGATTGATGAATATCTTTGGCCAGTAGTGCAAAGATGAATATTTGATTTGAGATGAAAATTGATTGATGTTACAGGATAAAATATTGATGATGGATTCGTTAAATTCATAGATTATAGTAGATTTCATTCTCTACGTAACTCTTCTATGAATTATTATTTCCGCTGCGAATATTGATCACGAAACTTGTCAGTTTATTGTATTCTATCGATTTTTTCCTGTTGGAGACTAACGATAATTTGTTGTATATTATCTTAGTCATAATATTTCTTCTTGGGCTAGTTGAGCTCACCCTTTTCCTTGTTGTTCCATTTTTCTTCTCGGGAGGCGAGAATGTAGCGAGTACTAGTCGGGGTATGGAATGAAGGTTCTAGAGAGAATTGTTTAGTAGTCCTCACCATTATTGTAAAATAATGTATCAATAAATGTGATGAGGATTTATTTGAGTATAAATATTGTCTAGAAGATAATATTTGTATTTAAACTCACACTTTTTATTGTTGTGATAATAAAGTTGTAGTTGTTTACATACCATGTATTTGGCGACTCAGAATGGGTTGGGTGGAATGGACCTATTTTGGGGTCGTCACAAGTACGTTCAACCGAGGGACCATAACCAGGATCATACCAAAGATAGCAGTCATCAGAATAACGATAACCAGTGGAGAAAGAAGAATACGGACAAAGGCGATAACCACTCGGTGGTAATCGTGGCCATGAAAATAGAAGAAGCGAGTGGGAGAGGAGATTTAAAAAGAGGAGATTCAACAACGACCATGTGAAGACGTCGCGCCGATGTGGCAACCGGTTCCAAGGAGGAGAAAGACCATCGATCGTATGTTACAAATGCGGGAAAGAGGGACATATATACCAAACCGCCCACAACAGCAGTTTAAGGTATGCTATAATTGTGGAAAAGAAGGACATATCATTTCGAGATCAGACGATATCGAAACCCGATCCAATGGAATGGTGACTCAAAAGGATGTCCAAGAAAAGTCAAAGTCAACGATTCTCGGAAGAAGGCGTTTGTCGTGACCGGTCAAAATGCGAGAACCCGAACGGTTAGCAGCAGGTTAGTTAATTATAAATTCTTGCGAAGTTTATACCTTACTAGATCTGGGTTCTACCCATTCTTTATCTCTCTTGTTTGCGCTCAACGTTTGAACTTGACTACGGAGAAATTAGACTTTGACTTATTTATGGAGACTCCATTAGGAGAAACTTTCATTACATCCGTTGTTAAAAAAAATCTTGCTTGATTCAGTCAGCACTATCGCATTACACGTTAACCTTATTTCTATAGAGATATTTGCTTTTGATGTGATTTTAAGGTTAACTACTCATCATGCCAAATTGATTGCTTTTGTAAGGTTGTTAGTTTTCATATTCCTAAGCAACTTTGTTATTCAATTCAAGCAATCAAACCATTGTAGTCAAACATCTTCATATCAAGCCATGAAGTCGATCGTTTATTACGGATGTCAAGTTTTCTTAGTCCATGTTATGGATTTGAATAAAGACACGTCGATTTGAATAATATTCTTGTTGTTATTGATTTTCCCGATGTATTTCTGAAGAATTTCTTAGCTTACTCCCAAAGTTCGATATTAAATTTTGTATCGACTTTGAACCCCAGTACAAAACTCATTTCTAAAATCTTATATCGAATGGCTCCTATTGAACTTCAGGAGTTAAAAATTCAACTATAGAATTTGGTACCTGAGCCTTTATCTTATGACTTCCTTTGTGGAATTCACCTAAGCCAGACTCTCTGTAGGGGACGTCATATTCGTGCGATAGTAAACTGATAGGTGTCAATGTGACGTCTTTATCCAAGATTGGGATATGAGTCACGATTGAAAGCAACCTAAGTCGAAGAATCGAAATACGTAGCTTTCAGAGGCTTAGTTGGTTATTATCGGAGATTCGTTGAAGGATATTCTCGAATCGCTATTCCATTATCGCAGCTGACTCGTAGAGATACAAAATTCGAATGGAGCAAGGAATGTGGGAAGAGCTTCGAAGAACTCAAGAGGAGACTCATTTCAGCACATGTTCTGACCATGCCATCCTGGAAAAAGCGAACGTGGTAGCTGACGTGTTGAGTAGAAGATCGTATACAAGTACGAGTACGATGTTGTCAAAGACTAATTTCAGTATAATATACAAATAATAGAAATGGAGATGAAAACTCTAGGTACCCACGTGATGATATCTGAGTGCGTGATGATATCTGAGTATAATCGACTTTAATCGATAAAGTTAAAGTCGTTGTTTACACACCGAGGGTGATGAATTTGAAGAAGGAGGTGCAAGAAGTTGTTATTTTAAAAGCGAGAATCGGTGAGGTGAGGAAAGCTCAAACCTTCGATTTATTAATCCATTTGAAATTCTCGATCGAATAGAAAGCTGGGCTATAGACTCGCTTTTACCACCAAGTATGACGCGTGTTCATAACGTTTTTCACGTATCGATGTTACGTAAATATGTGGACGACCGAAACACGTTATTAAGTTAGAAGCGGACGAGATAGCCAAGACTTAACGTATGAGGAGGTACTGTCAAGATCTTGGATAGGAAGGAGTATGTCCTACGCCAAGAAAGGTCATACCACAAGTTAAAGTTTTGTGGAGGAATCATGCTATAGAGAAATGACCAGGGAATGGAAACGGAAATGAAAGCGAGGTATCCTCATCTTTTGAAAACACCAGTACGTACGTCAATTTCGAGGACGAAATTTCATAAGGAGGGAGGTTGTAAGACCCGAAATTTTTTAAATAAAAGGAATTTCCTTTATTTATTATTTTGAAATTGTAAGGGTTGATTTGATTAATGTGGATAGTTAAGGGTTAAATACGCATAAATATTTCAAAATAAGCAAGTGGTTATAAAATATTCATCATTGTCGGGAATATTCGTTTGGTCGTGGAATATTAAATCGCTTCAGAATATTAAATGCACGACCACAAGACCATGTGTGGGCCCCATGCTGAAAAGCGATTGGATGAAGAAAACGACAAATATAAGTTGGTTAAAAATAACGGCGTAGTTATTGTTACAATTAAGACCTGTTGGAATACCCGATTGGTTAAAATACAAGAATACGCGTGGTCGCATAAAGAAGCGCAGATTGCACAAGATTGTTGAATTATTGATCCTTACGTAGAAGGCACTACTCAATAATTTTCACGATGAATTATTATTCAATATTTTATTTTATTGATTCAATAATTCTTTGCGTTGATATTTTATATTATTGTTGTTCAATAATTGTCACACGCACAATATTTCCCATTATCGGATCAATAATTCATATTATTTGAATAATATTATTAGATAGCATTATTGGCAATGTCTAGAA
Source organism: Panax quinquefolius (assembly GCA_020205615.1). Lineage (NCBI taxonomy): Eukaryota > Viridiplantae > Streptophyta > Magnoliopsida > Apiales > Araliaceae > Panax > Panax quinquefolius. Next base: position 25,235,870 of record CM035173.1, read on the forward strand.
AGTTACATTCTAGGAGAGGTTTGGTCACCTAATTGCGCTACCAAAGAAGAAGAAATTCTTATTCGAAAGCCCCTCTTCTCGGAAGCGGCTTTGGTTGTCATAATTGTGATTACGTAATATTATTTGTGAATAATTAATTATTGATTCATATGATAAGGAAATATTTATTTTATATGAATATAAATGATGGATTTATTTATGTGGTTATTAATGAAGGAATTAATTTGAGATGTTTTATTTGTATTTTGCCGGATTGGAGGTATTAAAAATCAAATCATTATTTTTACGATGTATTAATGTGAGTTATAATATTTAATCCGAATAGTTGGATCGTTGTAATTTTTGGACATGTTATACATATATAAGTTGAGTATATGTCCACAAATTTTGAACCGTTAAAGATGAGCGTATAATTTATTATGAATTTTAAGAGGTGGTGATTCGTAAATTAGGTTATAAATGATTTTGGTGGAAAATTCTAGAATTGAGTGGGCCCCACTTGTGGTTGGTGAAGAAATGTGCTGAATTTTATTTCAAATGTGGGGGGTGGCAATAGTAGCGGAGTAAAAAGCCATCGTAGTAGAAAGTCAAGTCAATGCCTTGGTAGGCTAACATTTTCCTATAAATAGAGGGCTAAGTTAGAATTGAAAATCACACCGTAAACAAAGTTTTTCTCTTTCTCTCTATATTATCGAAAGCGATTTTGTGAGTATTTAGATACTTTGAGAGTTCTTCAAAGATCAAGTTTCATTCAAAGATCACTTGAGCCTTTCCTTCCCAAGTATTGATTCTTTGAGGTAAGGATATTATTTTTTTTGTAATGATATTATTTCTTCAATATCATTACTTTGAAATGTTGATCTCGAGGTTTTATCAAATTTGGAACTTTTTCATGTGGGGTTACTATTCATGAGTTACTATTCACGAGTTACTATTCATGAGTTACTATTCACGAGTTACTATTCACGAAAGTACTATTTATTAAGCGTGAAAATGTTTTTTTGTGGAATTTCTATCTTTTGGTGTCGGAGTTCTTATTCACGATTATAAGACTATTCACGATATCTGAAGACTATTCACGATATCAAGACTATTCATTGAAAAATAAAATTTCTTCTTTTCGTCCAAAATATCTATTTTGGATACTAGCTTTGATTGTATCCATGATTTGATCATTCTTGAATTTTACACCACTATGATTATTTTTGAGGTATTGTTGGACATGGATAAAACAAAGTACGAATCCTTAATCCTTAATCCTTGTCATTTTGTTTCAATTGGATTCGTTCTTTAAAAATATTTTCATCATCCTCGATCTTAAATGATGATATTATTGAATATCTTTGGCACCTGTAGTGCAAAGATGAATAATTTCTAAAGAATATCTTTGGCCGTAGTGCAAAAGATGAGCGGTGTTTAAATGAACATGACCGACTGATGAATATCTTTGGCCTTTAGTGCAAAGATGAACAGGTGTTGAGATGAACATGACCGATTGATGAATATCTTTGGCCTGTAGTGCAAAGATGAATATTTGATTTGAGATGAAAATTGATTGATGTTACGAGGATAAAATATTGATGATGGATCGTTAAATTCATAGATTATAGTAGATTTCATTCTCTACTTAACTCTTTATGAATTATTATTTCGCCGCGAATATTGATCCGAAACTTGTTGTCTATTGTATTCTATCGATTTTTTCCTCGTTGGAGACTAACGATAATTTGTTGTATATTATCTTAGTCATAACATTCTTTTCTTGGGCTAGTTGAGCTCACCTTTTTCCTTGTTGTTCCATTTTTCTTCTCGGAGGCGAGAATGTAATGAAAGTACTAGTGGGGTATGGAATGAAGGTTCTAGAGAGAGTTGTTTAGTAGTCCTCACCATTATTGTAAAATAATGTATCAATAAATGTGATGAGGATTTATTTGAGTATAAATATTATCTAGAAGATAATATTTGTATTTAAACTCTGCAGATTTTTATTGTTGTGATAATAAAGTTGTAGTTGTTTTACGTACCATGTATTTGGCGACTCGAGAATGGGTTGGATGGAATGGACCTATTTTGGGGTCGCCACGGTTGGTATCGAGCTTAGGGATATGATCTCCAAGTGAGATCGGGGAATAGAACTAGGAGGGAGAGACGAGTAAATCCTTTGCTAGTGTGTCCTACCTAAGCTTATTTGTTAGTTGGTCAAGATATAGGGATATTATGTGATTGATTTCCTTAATTAACCCTTGTTTTAGTGAAGAATTGAGAATGTCGATTCGAGAATATTAATAGTGGTGTAAATGAGACCGTGGAGATGCCTGTACTTTAACAACGAGGAGAAACGCAACAGTGGCAATGTACCTCCCGTGAATAACACCACCGGCGAGATGATGAGCGAGGGATGTTTAGAAGTTTTTTCAGTTCATGCAAAATCGCACGAGGAGACTCGTGTTCAAAATACTGAGGAGGAGATGATAGCGATTCACGGGTGGTCACAAATGGCAAGTTCAAAGAGTTGGGACCACCGAGTGCTCTGGGGAAAGCGAGATCCGATCGCCGGCGGAAACATGGGTCAAGCAAATTACCAAGATATTCGATGTCTTGGGATGCACGGAGAACGAGAAGTTCCATTCGCCACCTTTATGTTCCGTATGGAGGCGAGACATCGGTGGGAATCATGGAAGCGTATCCATTCACCGCACTCAAAGCATGTCATGGAGACGTTTGAGAAGCAGATTCAATGACAAGTACTTCCCGAAAGTATTCGTCGTATGAAGGAAGTGGAGTTTATTAGATTGGAGCAGAATAACATGGCGGTGTCCCGGTGAGGCGAAGTTTCATGGAGTTATCCGTGTTTGCACCTCATTTGGTGGAGAATGAGGAACGATGACGCGGATGTTTTCGAGAGGTTTGAAACGGCAAGATACGCCAAGATCTCATTTCTCATAAATTTTCTCTATTCAGATGTTGTAAGCGAGGCTCGATTGTTAGAAGCGAGATAACGAAAGTACGTTCAACCGAGGGACCATAACCGAGGATCATACCAAAGATAGCGATCATCGAATAACGATAACCGGTGGAGAAAGAAGAATACGGACAAAGCGATAATAACCTGGTGGTAATCGTGGCCATGAAAAAATAGAAGAAGCGAGTTGGGAGGAGATTTTAAAAGAGGAGATTCAACAACGACCATGTGAAGACGCGTCGGCCAAGTGGCAATCGGGTTCAAGGAGAGAGAAAGACCATCGGTCGTTATGTTACAAATGCTTGAGGAAGAGGACATATATCAATTCAAGCGCCCACAACAGTTTAAGGTATGCTATAATTGTGGAAAAGAAGGACATATCGCCGAGATCAGACGATATCGAAACCCAGTCCAGCGGGAATGGTGACTCAAAAGGATGTCCAAGAAAAGTCAAAGTCAACGATTCCTGGAAGAGCGTTTGTCGTGACCGGTCAAAATGCGAGAACCCGAACGGTTAGCACGGGTTAGTTAATTATAAATTCTTGCGAAGTTTATACCTTACTAGATACTGGGTTCTACCCATTCTTTTATCTCTCTTGTTTTAGGCCAACGTTTGAACTTGACTACGGAGAAATTAGACTTTGACTTATTTATGGAGACTCCATTAGAGAAACTTTCATTACATCCGTTGTTTAAAAAAAATCTTGCTTGATTCAGTTGGCACTATCGCATTACTGTTAACCTTATTTCTATAGAGATATTTGCTTTTGATGTGATTTTAAGGTTAACTACTCATCACGCCAAATTGATTGCTTTTGTAGGTTGTTAGTTTTCATATTCCTAAGCAACCCGTTATTCAATTCAAGCAATCAAACCATTGTAGTCAAACATCTTCATATCAAGCCATGAAGTCGATCGTTTATTACGGATGTCAAGTTTTCTTAGTCCATGTTATGGATTTGAATAAAGACACGTCGATTTGAATAATATTCTTGTTGTTATTGATTTTTCCGATGTATTTCTGAAGAATTTCTTAGCTTACTCCCAAAGCTTCGATATTAAATTTTGTATCGACTTTGAACCCAGACAAAACTCATTTCTAAAATCTTATATCGAATGGCTCTATTGAACTTCGGAGTTAAAAATTCAACTATAGAATTTGGTACCGAGCCTTTATCTTATGACTTCCTTTGTGGAATTCACCTAAAGCGGACTCTCTCCGTAGGGACGTCTATATTCGATGCGATAGTAAATCGATAGGTGTCAATGTGACGTCTTTATCCAAGATTGGGATATGAGTCACATTGAGAGCAACCTAAGTCAAGAATCGAAATACGTAGCTTTTGAAGCTTAGTTGGTTATTATCGGAGATTCGTTGAAGGATATTCTAGAATCGCTATTCCATTATCTTGGTGACTCGTAGAGATACAAAATTCGAATGGAGCAAGGAATGTGGGAAGAGCTTGAAGAACTCAAGAGGAGACTCATTTCAAAGACATGTTCTCACCATGCCATCCCGGAAAAGCGAACGTGGTAGGTGACGTGTTGAGTAGAAGATCGTATACAAGTACGAAAATACGATGTCATCAAAGACTAATTTCAGTATAATATACAAATAATAGAAATGGAGATGAAAACTCTAGGTACCCACGTGATGATATACTGAGCACGTGATGATATACGAGTATAATCGACTTTAATCGATAAAGTTAAAGTCATTCAAGCTACACACCGGAGATGATGAATTTGAAGAAGGAGGTGCAAGAAGTTGTTATTTTAAAAGCGAGAATCGGTGAGGTGAGAAAGCTCAAACCTTCGATTTATTAATCCATTTGAAATTCTCGATCGAATAGGAAGCGTGGCCTATAGACTCGCTTTTTACCACCAAGTATGACGCGTTGTTCATGCGTTTTCACGTATCGATGTTACGTAAATATGTGGACGACCGAAACACGTTATTGAGTTAGAACCGGACGAGATATAAGAAGACTTAACGTATGAGGAGGTACTGTCGCCAAGATCTTGGATAGGAAGGAGATGCCCTACGTTGAAAGGTCATACCACAAGTTAAAGTTTTGTGGAGGAATCATGCTATAGAGGAAATGACACAGGAATTGGAAATGAGAAATGAAAGCGAGGTATCCTCATCTTTTGAAAACACACAGTATCGTCACGTCAATTTCGAGGACGAAATTTCATAAGGAGGGAGGTTGTAAGACCCGATATTTTTTAAATAAAAGGAATTTTCTTTATTTATTATTTTGAAATAGTAAGGGTTGATTTGATTAATGTGGATAGTTAAGGGTTAAATACATAAATATTTCAAAATAAGCAAGTGGTTATAAAATATTCATTGTTGTTGGGGAATATTCGTTTGGTCGTGGAATATTAGATCGCTTTTGGGAATATATTAAATACTGACCAAGCAATGACCCATGTGTGGGCCCCATGTGAAAGCGATTGGATGAAGAAAATGACAAATATAAGTTGGTTAAAAATAACTACAGCGTAGTTATTACTGAGTTAAGACTGTTGGAATACCCGGTGGTTAAAATACTGATGTCTGGCGTGGTTGCAAGAAGAGACACCAGACGGTATTACAAGATTGTTGAATTATTGATCCTTACGTGAAGAAGGCACTACTCAATAATTTTCACGATGAGTTCTTGTTCAATATTTTATTTTATTGATTCAATAATTCTTTGCGTTGATATTTTATATTATTGTTGTTCAATAATTGTCATCGCATGAAGATTTCCCATTATCGGATCAATAATTCATATTATTTGAATAATATTATTAGATAGCATTATTGGCAATGTCTAGAAAGTTTCGTCTAAGGAGAGGTTTGGTCACCTAATTGCTGCGCCCTTGAAGAAGAAATTCTTATTGGAAAGCCCCTCTTTCTGAGGAGCTACCTGGTCATTATAATTGTGATTCTCGTAATATTATTTGTGAATAATTAATTATTGATTCATATGATAAGGAAATATTTATTTTATATGAATATAAATGATGGATTTATTTATGTGGTTATTAATGAAGGAATTAATCTTTGAGATGTTTTATTTGTATTTTTGCCGGATTGGAGGTATTAAAATCAAATCAAGTATTTTTACGATGTATTCGTGAGTTATAATATTTAATCCGACCGTTGGATCGTTGTAATTTTGGACATGTTATACATATATAAGTTGAGTATATGTCCACAAATTTTGAACAATTAAAGATGATAGCGTATAATTTATTATGAATTTTAAGAGGTGACCTGATTCTGTAAATTAGGTTATAAATGATTTTGGTGGAAAATTCTAGAATTGAGTGGGCCCCACTTGTGGTTGGTGAAGAAATGTGCTGAATTTTATTTCAAATGTGGTGGGTGGCAATAGTAGCGGTGTAAAGCCATCGTGTGGCAGTCAAGTCCGCTTTAGGGCTAACATTTTCCTATAAATGAGGGCTAAGTTAGAATTGAAAATCACACCGTAAACAAAGTTTTCTCTCTTCTCTCTATATTATTGAGCGTATTTTGTGAGTATTTAGATACTTTGAAAGTTCTTTGTTCAAGACAAGTTTCATTCAAAGATCACTCCGACCTTTCCTTCCAAGTATTGATTCTTTGAGGTAAGGGATATTATTTTTTTGTAATGATATTATTTCTTCAATATCATTATCTTTGAAATGTTGATCCGAGGTTTTTATCAAATTTGGAACTTTTTCATGTCTGGGGTTACTATTCATGAGTTACTATTCACGAGTTACTATTCATGAGTTACTATTCACGAGTCTTATTCACGAGTACTATTCATAAGCGTGAAAATGTTTTTTGTGGAATTTCTATCTTTTGTGTGTCGAGTTACTATTCACGATATCTAAGACTATTCACGATATCTGACTATTCACGATATCGGCACTATTCATCGAAAAATAAAATTTCTTCTTTTCGTCAAAATATCTATTTTGGATACTAGCTTTGATTGTATCCATGTTTTGATCATTCTTGAATTTTACACCACTATGATTATTTTTGAGGTATTGTTGGACATGGATAAAACAAAGTACTAATCCTTAATCCTTAATCCTTGTCATTTTGTTTCACCGGATTCGTTCTTTAAAAATATTTTCATCATCCTCCTCGCCTTAAATGATGATATTATTGAATATCTTTGGCTGTAGTGCAAAGATGAATGATTTCTAAAGAATATCTTTGGCTCAGAGTGTAAAGATGAGCGAGTCTTTAAATGAACACGACCGATCGATGAATATCTTTGGCCTTTAGTGCAAAGATGAACAGTGTTGAGATGAACATGACCGATTGATGAATATCTTTGGCACAGAAGTGCAAAGATGAATATTTGATTTGAGATGAAAATTGATTGATGTTACTGAGGATAAAATATTGATGATGGATCGTTAAATTCATAGATTATAGTAGATTTCATTCTCTACTTAACTCTTCTATGAATTATTATTTCATCATGCGAATATTGATCTCGAAACTTGTTGTCTATTGTATTCTATCGATTTTTCCTGTTGGAGACTAACGATAATTTGTTGTATATTATCTTAGTCATAACATTCTTTCTTGGGCTAGTTGAGCTCACCTTTTCCTTGTTGTTCCATTTTCTTCTCGGGAGGCGAGAATGTAGCGAGTACTAGTCGGGGTATGGAATGAAGGTTCTAGAGAGAGTTGTTTAGTAGTCCTCACCATTATTGTAAAATAATGTATCAATAAATGTGATGAGGATTTATTTGAGTATAAATATTGTCTAGAAGATAATATTTGTATTTAAACTCACAGTTTTATTGTTGTGATAATAAAGTTGTAGTTGTTTCTGTACCATGTATTTGGCGACTCAGAATGGGTTTGATGGAATGGACCTATTTTGGGGTCGTCACATTGAGTTCCTTGTATATACATCAAAGCTCATAACAAATTAATTCAATCCTTCTTATGCAAGTCTTTCTTCAACTATTACATTGTCATCTTCTTACAATTTTCATTCAACAAGTGCAACTCAAATTCTCTTTCTTAAATTGTTTTTCTTTCTCTTAGATAAAATTGAACCACATTGATTAGTTGAGTGTAATTTCTAGATCAGTGATTGAGATTTCAGATGCACCAGTTTTCAAAGTGATCAACGACACTTTGAGTATATGGACTTGATGATATGGAAGAACCGAGGAGGTTGGCGACATCGGTGGCCTTCGATTGCCAAGTTTGATTGTTGGTTCTTATTTAAGGGGATAAAGTTTTGCTATTGATGTTTGTTTAGTGAGGGAGTACTTTCAATCTATTGTTATCTACGGAGGAATTTTTGCAACAAGACTGGTTTTAGATCGATAAATGTGGACAATGCCAATGATTTGTAGGGGAAAGAGATGAGGGTAAGTGTGTAATTGGGTATGCTACATTTAAGGGTAAATTGGACATAAAAGATGAATAACTTTAAAAGTGGGGACCACTTGCGAAAATATCAAATAATTTTGTAAAAATATCAATTTCCTTAATTTATCCTATCTTATTGCATACACTTTCACCTTGGTCGTAATTTAAGTTTGTCAAATATATATATATCATTTTTCTTACTTATATACTAGCTTAATTTAAGCAAGCAACTTATGCAAAAATAATAATGCAAAAATCCAGTCTTTTTCATTTTATAATACATATTAAAGTCATCAAACAATAAATTCCCAAAAATAGAGTAAACAATCAAATATAAAAGTGGTCCAAAACACTGTATGTATACACATTGTGACGCCCCCAAAATAGGTATACATCACCCATTCTGAGTTGTCAATACATGGTACAGAAACAACTACAACTTTATTATTACAACAGTAAAACTGTGAGTTTGAATACAAATATTATCTTCTAGACAATATCTATACTCAAATAAATCCTCATCACATTTATTGATACATTATTGTACAAAAATGGTGAGGACTACTAAACAACTCTTTCTAGAACCTTCATTCCATACCCCGACTCGTACTCGCTATATTCTCGCCTCCTGAGAAGAAAAATGGAACAAAAAGGAAAAGGGTGAGCTCAACTAGCCCAGTAAAGAATATTATGACTAAGATAATATACAACAAATTATCGTTAGTCTTCAACAGGAAAAATCTAATAGAATACAATAGACAACAAATTTTAAATCAATATTCGCAATGAAAATAATAATTCATTAGAAGAGTTAAGTAGAGAATGCAAACTACTATCTTCTATGTATGAATTTAAAAGTTCATCGTCTCATCTTTTATCCCTCGTAACATCAATCAATATACATCTGGAATCAAATATTCATCTTTGCACTACAGCCAAAGATATTCATCACCGGGTCATGTTCATCTAAACACCTATTCATCTTTGCACTACGCCAAAGATATTCTTCAGAAATCATTCATCTTTGCACTACAGCCAAAGATATTCAATAATATCATCATTTAAGACCGAGGATTATGAAAATATTTTAAAGAAACGAATCCGGTGAAACAAAATGACAAGGATTAAGGATTAAGGATTCGTACTTTGTTTTATCCACGCCCAAAAATACCTCAAAAATAATCATAGTGGTGTAAAATTCAAGAATGATCAAAACATGGATACAATCAAAGCTAGTATCCGAATAGATATTTTGGACAAAAAGAAGAAATTTTATTTTTCAAAGGAATGAATAGTCAAAGATATCGTGAATAAGTGCCGATATCGTGAATAAGAAACTCCGACACCAAAAGATAGAAATTTCCCAAAAACATCTTCACGCTTCACATGAATAGTACTCGTGAATAGTAACTCGTGAATAGTAACTCATGAATAGTAACTCGTGAATAGTAACTCATGAATAGTAACCCCGACATGAAAAAGTTCCAAATTTGATAAAAAGTTCTAACCAATATTTTAGCATAATGATATTGAAGAAATAATATCATTTGAGAAGAAAATAACATCTCTTACCTCGAAAGATTAGTACTTCTAGCTGGAATACCGGGTATAGTTGTAACGACCCCAAAATAGGTCCATTCCATCCAACCCATTCCGAGTCGCCAAATATATGGTACGAAAAACAACTACAACTTTATTACAACAATTGTCGTGCAAAATACAACAACACATATTTTGTGAGTTTTGATACCAATATATACCAAATGTAACTCTGGACACCAACTTGGATAACACGTCACCATGACACCTTACATAAAGGTATAGTCAAAAACTGTTTTAGAAATTAGAATCTTTGGGAAGTGCTCAAGGAAACCTTCGTACATGGGAGGCCATGCTTTTAGGTTATGGTAGATATCATATGGCCACGTAATTATCCTTGGTTGACCTAATAGACCCTAAAGAAAAACGAGAAGATTACTATCATATTCTTCCCAATGGCGAAGTCTCTCTTGATTTATCATTATCTCCATTGTCTCAAATTGAGAATTATACTTCAAACAAACACCAAGATCATATAGGTAGTGCTCAGTAAATATACTCAAAGAAGTGGATGAGCACAACCATGTCTTATGATAACACGAGTTTGTATGTCATTAGACATCTTGTATGATGAGTGACAAAACACCCTTCCAAAGTTGGGTTCGCCTCACCCTATTTAATTCACCAAAATAACTATTAAATGATGTATAAAATACAACACACTAAAGCCCTCAATAAAATTATTTTCATACTCTTTTAGGAGAACCTCAACAACTATGACCACAATTCTATTTATTCCTTGTTATCTCCGCCAACCCAAATACACTTTTATTACGAAAGGAATTGTGAAACAAAAGGGTGAGCACAACTAGCTCAATAAAGAATATTATGACTAAAGATAAATAAATTATCAATAGTCTTCATCAAGAATAAATCGTAGATTTAGAACATATGGTAGATGATAAAACTTTTCAACCATAGTTGCGGTGAACGAAGCAATCCATTAAAAGAGTCAAATAGACTATAAAGTCTATTGTCTTCTCCACATTAAAAGTCCACCAACAATGTTTTATCCTGTAACATCAATCAACAGTTCCTTTCCACAATCATATGAATAACTCATAATCATAATTGTGATTCTAAATTCTCTTCTCATCCAGACGAAGATAATTTTCATCATTGCCTTTACTCGAAACATCAAATATCATGGTTATAACAAATCACGCTCCTCGCTCATAATCATCATACTAATAAATTCATCTTTGCACCACGGGTCAAAGATATTCATCAACAGATTCATCTTTACACTACAAAGCTAAAGATATTCAACAACATGTGTCATCTTTGCATTACGAGCCAAAGATATTCATCAATAATTCATCTTTGCCCTACAAAGCTAAAGATATTCAACAACAGTCATCTTTGCATTACGAGCCAAAGATATTCATCAATAATTCATCTTTTGCACTCTGTTTAAAGATATTCAACAATGTGCCATCTTTGCATTACGAGCCAAAGATATTCATCAATAATTCATCTTTGCACTACAAAAGCTAAAGATATTCAACAACAGTCATCTTTGCACACGAGCCAAAGATATTCATCAATAATTCATCTTTTGACTACATGTTTAAAGATATTCAACAACAGTCATCTTTGCAAAGACGAGCCAAAGATATTCATCAATAATTCATCTTTTGCACTACAAAGCAAAGATATTCAACAACAAAGTCATCTTTGTACAATGAGCCAAAGATATTCATATATCAAAGAAATACATAATCATCTCGAAGTTATATAACAATAATTATAACCATGTTGATCAATTCACCAGACTTAAGTTAAAAATATTCAATTGTAAATTCAATGGTCATGATCATACCAACCACAATTCAACTTTTTCCCCATCGCCAAAGAGAACCTATGGTCACGATCATACCAATAATCTACCCATCTTTACACTCAAGTCAAAGAGAAATATCATCATTAGGGTTATAAGAATGTTATATAAAAATAATATAATCAAAACATCTACATTTAATCTCAAGAGTAATATTCATAAATCAACTATAATTTGGTTAGAAAAAGAAACCAATTTTTCGTGAATAGTACCCTCAGATTCAGACATAGTCCCGTATATATGCGCATAAGAACTCTCGATACTAAAAGATAAAGTTTCATAATAAAATTCATATCCATATTTATAACACCTTAATCCAAATGTTATAAATCACTTAGAAATCTCATAATCTAATATTATTAATATTATAATAATATTTTAATCATTTCTCAAACTTATAAATAATTTAATTAAATTGTTTACACTTTACTAATTAATGCATTTAATCATCATAAAATGCCAAACTCATAAAATTTCATCACCAATAACTAAAACCCTCATAAAAATCTGCATATACCTCATATATGATTCTCAAACCATAAAATCATATTTTCTAATTTTCTTACTTCACATAACATATTTAATTCATTTATTCATAACTAGAACATTTTCATGAAAAATACCAAATCAGTTCAAAAATATTTCTTTTCTGGGATTTAGCATAACATAGTCCCATATTGAACATATATTTTTCTCAGAATTTTAAAAATTTATTTACTATTTTTCATATGGCCAAAACCACCGAATATTTAAACATTTATCATAAATTATACTTTTATCCAAAATTCTGAAATTAATACGGTATACTGATATTATATAGATGTACTCCCAATAAAAATTTCATCAATTTTGGAGTTAACCACAAGGAGTTATAAATAGTTACTTTTAAAATAGTCTTTTCTCATAAAATCCATAACTCCTAATCTATACATTCAAAAATAGCCATTTTGGACACACTCTACAAAACTCATCAAAATATCATTTCAAATTTTTCCAGAATTTTGAAGATCCAAAAAATTTCGAAACTAAAACATAATAACCCTTAAAATCCCTTACTATCCCTTACCTCAAAAAGAAAGAAGATTTTGGAATAATGAATCTAACTTGCACCGTATAGAAATACTCAAAATATACTCAAAATACTCACAAGAATACGCCGATAATATAGAGAAAGAAAACTTTAGTTTCGGTGTGATTTTCAATTCTAACCTAAGCTTGCACCCTATTTATAGGAAAATGTTTAGAACACCAAAGCGAGAAAATTTAATAAAATATTAATATAATATATATTAAATTCCTAAGCCCACTCTGACCATCTGACCATCTGAATTCAGCCACTAATAATGACAAAAACAAAAAAACGTTTTTGTTATTAAAATTAATTAAAACTTTCAAAAATCAATTATTTTTAACTTGAACTTCAATAATTCATAATAAATATCTCTTCTATCAGAAAATTCGAATCTCGCGAGTTTTTATAGGAAATTCAATTCTCTACAACTTTTCAGAAGAAAGTTTTTCCAAATTCCAAACAAAAATTGACCGAAATCCACAAATGCACGATTTTACGCCTATAATCAAATTTCATCAAGAAATGGGGTCCACCGACATGTTTAACATGTTTTAAACATTTATTGTAACAAAAATATTCTTCCTCCTCATATACTCATATATTCCACATTCACATAAAAAATATCACCATTAATATATTATTAAAATAATATATTTAAATGAATTATTTTATCGAAAAAGATAAAATATTAATTTTCAACAATTGTCACTTTAAAATTTTCTCCATATATATCCACATAAAATAAATATTTTCCTCATCATAAAAATCAATAATTAATTATTCACAAATAATATTACATAATCACAATATTGACAACCAGGCAGTTCCCAGGAAAGAGGGGCTTTCCAATAAGAATTTCTCCTTACTGGCGCGCAATTAGGTGACCAAACCTCTCCTTAGACAGAACTTTCTAGACATTGCCAATAATGTTATCCAATAATATTATTCAGATAATATGAATTATTGCTCCGATAATGGAAAATATCGTACGTGATAATTATTGAAACAACAATAATATAAAATATCAACGTAGTAATTATTGAATCAATAAAATATAATATTGATCAAGAATTACCGTAATGCTTATCGAGTAATGCCTTCTTACAAAAAAAAAATTATCATGCTTCATGAATAGTACTCGTGAATAGTAATTCGTGAATAGTAACTCATGAATAGTAACTCGTGAATAGTAACTCATGAATAGTAACTCGTGAATAGTAACTCATGAATAGTAACTCATGAATAGTAATTATAAAAAATTGAATACTTTTATTTCATAAAATTCGGTCTTACAATAGTCTTTGAAGGAACTTGCAGACCGCCTAACAATACTCAAAGTGTACTCAAAATACTCACAAGAATACGTTCGATAATATAGAGAGAAAACTTGATTTCGGTGTGATTTTCAATTCTAACCCAAGACCCTATTTATAGGAAAACGCTTAGAAACACCAAAGCAGTAAAATTTAATAAAATATTAATATATATATTAAGATTTCTACGCCAATAACCTTCCTAGATCTGATCTCAGCTCATTATGCATATGTTGTAGCCCACAAAACAAACAAAAAACGTTTTTATTATTTAAAATATTTTAAATTTCCAAAAATCAATTATTTTGAACTTGAAAATTCAATAATTCATAATAAATAGCCCTTCTATCGAAAAAATTGAATCTCATGAATTTTTATAGGAAATTCAATTTCTACAATTTTGAGAAGAAAGTTTTTCCAAATTCCAAGCAGAAATTGACGAAATCCACAAACTGGAATTTTATGTGCTATAATCAAATTTCAAATAATAAATGGGGTCCATGAGACATGTTTAACATGTTTTAAACATTTATTACAACAAAAATACTCTTCCTCCTCGTATACTCATATATCCCACATTCGTTGTAAAAATATCACCATTATTATATTATTAAAATATAATAATACATTTAAATGAATTATCTTATCGAGAAAAAGATAAAATTTCAATTTTCAACAATTGTCACATTAAAATTTTTCTCCATCTATATCCACATAAAATTAATATTTTCCTCATCATATGAATCAATAATTAATTATTCACAAATAATATTACAGAATCACAAAATTGACAATGAAAGGCGGTTCAAGGAAAAGGGGCTTTCAATAAGAATTTCTCCTTCTTGGGCGCGCAATTAGGTGACCAAACCTCTCCTTAGATGTAACTTTCTAGACATTGCCAATAATGTTATCTAATAATATTATTCAGATAATATGAATTATTGCTTCGATAATAAAAAAATCATGCAGATTGACAATTATTAAAACAATGTGAATATAAAATATCAACGCAGCAGAATTATTAACTCAATAAAATAAAAATCAAAAAGAATTATCGTAACCATTATTCAAGAGTGCCTTTCTTACGTAAGAATCAATAATTGGTGCAATACCGGTGTCTTCTTTGTGTTTTTAACCAAGAGAGTATTTTAATAAAGATTAATTCAGAATAACTACGCCGTTATTTTTAACCAACTTATATTTGTCGTTTTCTTCATCCAATCGCTTTCCGTTATGGGGCTACACATGGTCTGCTTGCCCGTCGCATACGAATATTCCCGATGATCTGAATATTCCACGACCAAACGAATATTCAAAACAACAATGAATATTTTATAACCACTTGCTTATTTTGAAGTATTTGCGTATTTTACCCCTAACTATCCACATTAATCAAATCAACCCTTACTATTTTAAAATAATAAATAGAGAAAATTAAATTTCATTAATAATAAGTTGGGGTCTTACACACATACTTAGCAAAAGTCCAATCACAAACATAATATAGTACATAAAGTGAATATAAAATCGACAAAAAATAGCAGCAAACAAAAGCTACTTGTACTAACTATTAGAACACTCTTTGAATCTTATTCAGAAAAGAATTACTAATATGAAAAGAAAAAAAATTTATTTTTAATAGAAGTATTATTTTAAAAAAAAAATCAATTTGTAATAAAAATTTTATTTTAAAAGTGTAAAATAGGAAGATGAGATATAGAGGTACTTTATAAATAGAGTATTATTTTGAGTTATTTAAGTGTAGCACAGTCAAAAGTTATGTAACATTCTAAGAGTTGAGAGAGGGTGTGAGTGGGTTTTGTATTTGTGCGAGGGAGAAGGTTTTTGTAGCTTTTATATTCCGTGCAAAAAAGTTTTATTCTGGGTGGGAGGCCAGGTTTTACGTTTTTTAGTCTTTGTAAAAAGTTGTGTCGCAGTATTGTGAAACCTTAAGTTTTATGGCGTAAAATTTTGGATGATTATTATAAGCTCATTATTTTGATATAGTGAAGATTCAGAGTTTGGCCTATGATTTTTTTTAAGGGTTTTTCACATTAAATTTTGTTCTATTTTATCTCTTTTTATTTTATTGTGTGGTTTGCGTTGACGTAATTTTCAACAAGTGGTATCAGAGCTAGGTGGATTGGATTCATGATAGAATGAGAATTAGTCGCATTGGGGTGACAAATAAAAAGAGTGAAAATTGAAGGAGTTGGTGTTCATTGTGATGTTGATGAATAAGAGATTTTGTGATTATGATCACCGTTACAGTCGCTAGATGATGAAGATGAAGATGAAGAGGAAGATGAAGATTATTGTGGTAGTGTAGATCATGTGGATGATATGAATGATACAGATGACACAGAATATGCGGATGTTACAGATGACGTGGATTATGTGTATATTACGGATAACGAGGATAATGCAGATTATGCGGGTAATGCGGATTATGTAGAGGATGCAAATGATGGAAAGAATACAGATAAGACGGATGATGGTGGCGACTACGACAACGATGACAATACTAATGGAGTTAAAGTGTTTGCGGATTCGAGTCGAAGGAAGAATTGTTGTGGTACTCCTCGAATCCTATTCAGATATAAAGTTGAAGTATTCAGGGATTCGAGTCGAGGGAGAAATTATTGGGATACTCCTCGAATCCTATTCAGAAAAGAATTGCTAATATGAAAAAGAAAATTTTCTATTTTTAATAGAAGTATATATTATTTTAGAAAGAAATCAATTTGTAGTAGGAATTTTATTTTAGAAGTGTCCTATTTTGAATAGGAATATGAGATATGTAGGTACTCTATAAATAGAGTATTATTTTGAGTTGTTGAAGTATAGCACAATCAAAAGTCATGTAGCATTCTAACAGTTGAGAGAGGCTGTTAGTGGGTTTTGTGTTTGTGTGAGGGAGAGAGGTTTTGCAGCTTTTATGTTCCGTGCAAAAAAGTTGTATTGTGGGTGGGAGAATTTTTCAACTTTTAGTCCGTGCAAAAAGTTGTGTCGCAGTATTGTGGAACCTTAAGTTTTAGGGCGTAAAATTTTGGATGATTATTGTAAGCCCATTATTTTGATAGAGTGGAGATTCAGAGTTTAGCCTGTGATTTTTTTCTTTAAGTGTTTTCCACATTAAAATTTGTGTTATTTTATCTCTCTTTATTTTATTGTGTGGTTTGTGTTGACTTAATTCCCAACACCAACTACTCTTCAGCTCCAAGAACTAATTTTTACAACGAACTCATTGGATCGAGTTAAAAACCCCAAGAGCCCCCTAAATTACCATGCAATCCACTCCGATCTGAAGAAGATTTGATAGAATATCCTAAATCGCTATAAAATCGTCTATCTATCTATCTATTTCACTTTCTCTAAACCCTAAATCGCATCATTTCTGTCCTATTCAATTAATATATGAAGAATAAATATGACTTTAGTCATTTAAAATCACCTTATTAACACATAAAACAATTTTTTACTTTACCTCAAAATTAACTTCGAATGTTTAAATGTAAGTTTTTAAATAACAAGTGATTAAATAGAAAAATGTTAAAATCTCAAGTGTTGAAATGTACCGTTAGTTAATTAAACCTTTCACTTTGTAGTAGGTATAGAGTATCCTAAGCTTGCTCTTCCCAATCTCAATTTCATCAAGTTGCGTTACAGGTGGACCAAGTGATTATTGATATTCTAATTGATGAGCATAGATTAAATGAAATACTCCATCTGTCCCAAAATAAAAGTCTATTCGATCTTATTTACATATTTATTTGTACACATATTTAGGAGGTTTATGATTATAAACAGACTTTGTACATAAATTTTCTTACTCTTTTTAACATTAATATTTATTATTGACTTAATTTCGGAGCTCCGTTTAATACTAAACCAAATATGAACGAGAGTCAAGAGAGAAGGCTTGTTTTCTATGATCATAAATTTGCAATAAAACGGAAGAATTATCTATAATACTCTTAAATTCTAATAATTATCTTATTTATCGTATTCTCTCTTATCTGTAATATTTTTCTATGAAAAATAATTTTAAAAATATTATAATTAATTCCCTTAAATTATATAAAACGATAAATAATTTAACAGTATGAATAACTGTCAACAGTTCGGTACATCCATGAACCTCGAAAAAAGAAGAAGTTGATATTGGACTGAATTAGGATCCTAGTAATAAGTAGAAGATAGAATACATTTATTTTGAGACCAGCCCAAACGTAAAATACCGTGTAGTTTCCTTTTTATATAACTATGTGTCGATATACTTTTAAAGAACATGGCCTTTAAGTTTAGCCATTGGAGCCAGGCTGAAAGGGTCCATTGGAATTTGAAAGCAAGAAAAGAGGTTGAAAATTCTTTTCCAATAGAATATTAGTCTAATTATTTATTTATTTACTCTCTTTTTTTTTGAAAAACCAATACCAATAGTGATATTTACTCCACTATTGAGAAAGCTCCTCTTCTTTTTTACATTTATTTTTTGGGAACTGATATTTTCACATTATTCTCTCTCACATGGACATACAGTGAGTCTTACCTTCATGTAAGAAGCAATCATGTGAAAATATGAAAAATACATGTAAAAATAGTACTCCCCTATTTTTTTGGAATCAGGATCCTCTAAGAGGATTTCTCTGTGAGGATCTTGTGAGAGTTTTGTTGTGGGGTTGACAACAAATTAAAAAGGTGATCAAATGGCTCACAACGTTTCGATAAGAATTTTTTTTTACAAGTTGACAGAAAATTAGAAGCCACCAAACGCGTTTATTTTTACATATAATTTTTTTAAATTTCTTGATAAAATTTATGAGTCGTTGGATCTCCTTTTTAATGTATTGTCAATCCCACAACAAAATTCTCACAAGATCCTCAGAGAGAAATTCTCATAGAAAATCCTGATTCATTTTTTTGTATTGTCCATCGGATCGCCAAATAAATGTTTAATATTTCTTTAAAGCCCAAAATCTTATTTTACAGCCAACTAGGGTGATGGACACCCAGATTTTTCTCTAGGCCCAACCAGGCTAAACCTATTTTTGTCCACCCGCAAAAATAATAAACAAATTCATTATATTCCTGATCAGGAATTTAGGATACTTTACCCACCTCTCATTTTCTGTACCAAACAAAAAATTATTATATCATATCAAAATAAATTGCGTTTGAAATTTTCTGTTTGTTAACAAAACGAAAAATTTAAATATGTTTAGATCTATAATGCACCAAACACTACATAAACTGGTAAAGGAATAAATATAATTGAATGATATATATTACGAATGTTTACCTAAAATATTTGATTATCATTTATGTGAGTAAGTAATACTTGTAATTTATTGTTGAATTTTTTTTATAATAAGTGAAACCCTCTTATTCTATATATTAATAAATAATTTGGCGTAAATTTATCGAGTTTCCTTTTATCCGTTTATAAGTGTATTTTTTATTGTAATAATAAAATAAATTGATTCAATGTAGTCTTTTATCTCTATATAAAAAAAATAAAAGTGGGAAGGAAGCAGATCCTCTCATTCCCCATTTTTTTTTTGTCTCTCAGATCTCTCATTTAAATTTTGATACTTAATCTCTTATTTAATACCAATTAACTCTAAAATTAAATAAAAGGTCAGATGTCAAAATTTAAATAGGAGACACAAGGGAAGAGAAAAAAACAGAGAGAAAATTTGCTCTCAAAATGAAATATATCACATCAACAGTTTATAGAATAGTTTGTGTATAAAACATTCTCTTTATTTATAGTCCATTAAGGCGGCCATACCACGGTCAGTCAACTTTTAGGCTCCTAGCTAGTAGTTTCTTAGAGAGCAGCATATTGGTGGATCTAATTGTGCATATATAATACTCTTCCAATCATCTGCAAAATCATGCCGAAAATTCTAAAATGGAGGAAATTCAGATGAATACAGAGGATATTCAAATGGAAGAGGATTATTCCGATATAACACTCCGCTTGTTAGATCTTTCCGACATAGACGATTTCATGGTATGGGCTAGTGATGATAATAAGGTCAGCAAATTTTGTTCGTGGGACACTTACAGTTCCAAGGAAGACGCGATGAACTACATTATTAATGTTATCGTCCCCCATCCGTGGATGAGGGCGATATGCCTTAAAGGCCGCCCCAGAGATGGCACCAAATGAGGGCAATAATAGAATTAGGGCTGAACTTGGATATGTTCTAGCATCCAAGTATTGGGGCAAAGGAATTATTTCAAAAGCTGTAAAAATTGTGGCGTCCACAATTTTTGTCGAGTGGCCTCATTTAGAGAGACTTGAGGCGTTTGTGGATGTCGATAATCCGGCCTCACAAAGGGTGTTGGAGAAGGCTGGATTTCAGAGAGAAGGCGTTTTGAGGAGGTATATGCTTTTAAAGGGGTGGCCAAGAGATTTGGTGATTTTTAGCCTTCTTTCTACTGATCCCCAAGTTAATTATTTCATGTAGAATAAATTTGGAGTGGGGATATTGATGAATTATTGAGTTGTTATTAATTAATAATTACAAATATGTATGGATTTGGGACAGTCCTAATGACATACTATTTCAATTGCATCGAATGATTATTGGTATTGGTATTAACCGTATATTAAAGATGGATGATTCCAGCTCTGCAATTATATCAAAAACCATAAACCATGTATCATCTTTATTAAAAAGGTAATAATACACATGTCTCTCCAATCGTACAAAAACTATACTGACCGCAAATAGGTGATGAAAGAATACATTTAATGGTACTGTAGTGAATCCTTGATAAATATGCTTAATTCCCTTATGCTACCTACTCGAGTATGAAGTAGAACAAAAACAGGAAAAAGAAAATGGCAACTATATATAGCTGTATCCGTAGGATTTGTGTACTGAAAGCGGGAAATCATCACCATCATCACATGGTGAAGGTCGAGGCATAGGATGCAACAAAAAGGAAGAAGAGCAGAGGAGTCGGTAATTTGTTAGAGCTTCCATCTGATGATCCACGTCCTGAACCATCTGAATATCAACAATGGAGATGATAGAAAGAACAAGTCTTTTCATGAGAGACATGATTTATAGACGTATACATAGAGATATACTGCTTTTTAACAAATACAATAGTTTAAATCTGTGTACTGGTGTAGTGTAGTGTAATAATAGAAGTAGACAATTTTTAGTACCTGAAGGTACTTTAGTTGGAGAATCTGATTTTCCTGCAGGAGAGCCGTTTGGAGAGGAAGCTGTCAAAGGTTGAGATGGATACATGTTAGAAGTAAGCATATATATGTGTGTGTGTGTGTATATATATATATATAGTTTGGGCATGCATATTCTTCTCTTTGTTATAGGGACAAATGAATATTGATACTATGGAGGTTGGTATATTGAAGTGAGTTTTTAATTACCCTTGCAGCTGCTGAGGGGTGGAGTTTGAACTTTGCAAGAACCGGGTAAGGCCTCTGCCTGAGTTTGGTTCACGTCCAATCCTAGAGATGAGCCACCGCCATTAAGGACCTGGCACAAACACTCTGGCCTTGACCGTACGACGCTACCAAGCTGCGTGCAGCACCCTGATGTTGGCGCTGAGGAGTTCCCAGTAATGTAATTGAGGCACGGCGACATGCTAATTATCACGTTCGTACAATCCGACTGAGCCGTTGCTCCTGTCCAGAGCATGGCCACCAGGACCACCAAGGTAGTGACACCCAACGGTCCAATTCTCTGACTTGCCATTAGATGATTTTAGATAGGGGCTGTGAAATGCTTGTAAAATGAGATCTGCTGCCGAGTTTGGTTGAAGAAAAGAGAGGCGATGAAGATATATAGGGAGGGGGCGTTGAGGAGAGTCAAACTGAAGGAGGGCCTTTTGTGGGTGGCCGACTTCTCCTACTCTGTACAGGTATGCTCTTGTTTGGTAATGTGCAATTTATAAAATATAAAGTGATTCAGAGTTTCAGATCTTGAGAGTTTTGAGATATTTTTCTGATGGACTAGAAGACAAAGGGTTTGTTATTTAGGTTACCAACTCTTCGTATAATTTATAATTGATTTTTGGAGTAGCAAGCTTTAAGATTTCAAAGCTTTAGACTTTTGGAATCTTTGCCCAAGAATAAAGCTTGACTTGTCTCTTACTCCTACCTTTTCTATGTTTTGAATTTTTGACATGGGTTTTTTTTGGTAGAAAATCGAAACTAAATTCCTCTCGGGGAGAATTTCCCACATCGGGCTTGTGTGATTGATCACCACGCCAACACCTTGGAGTTGGTATTGGTAATATTTACTTCCCCCGTTCTTAAAAGATTGTCGTTTTAGAAAGTAATTTTTGTTTCAAAAAGATTATCGTTTTGAGTTTATCAATACACATTAGCTATTTTTTTTTTCTCTATTTTACCCTTATTTAAAGCTTTCTTCTTATTTAAATTTTTTCTTCTTCCCAATGATTCTTATTCAATTTAATGCTTTATAATCCAAGTAGTAATTGGTTGAATAAAAGTATAATTAGTTGAATTGAATAAGAAATATTGGGAGGAATAATTGGTTAAACAATTAATAAGGATAGTATAGTATTTTATTTAAGCAGATTAATTATATTTCTTAATCTGTGTGCATTAACCTTAAACGACAATCTTTTAAGAATAGAGGGAGTAGTAATTTGTTTTAATATTTGGTCGAACTTTCATTTTTTAAGAAAATTGGAACAGAGTAAATAACAGGATAATAATATGACCGAGGCTTAAATTTGAACAGCCGTTCCAAGCCGGTTAATGATAGGGAGCTGATGGTTTGATCCAACCACTAACAATTACCAAGTCTGGGAAGATCTTTGACATGACTTAAACTATGAGCACATATGGTGCACCCCGATTGAGCCATGTCCTGTGCCTAGAGCACGGTCATTAGGACGAGACCTGTGCCATTTACAGAAATCTGACGGGGACCGAGGCTATATATTCTTGGAGATAATAAGAGGAAAAGGGTGTTATTTAAACAATATGGTAAATTTCATTAGTAATTTTTAGGAGCAATAAGTAATTGGAAAGTGGGAAACTAGAATTCTATTATTAAAAAAAATAGTAAATTACATGCCGTATTAGAGCAACTCCAGCGGGCCGGAGCTGCTGGATTCGTAGACTATATTTAGTTTAGGACGGAAATACTCCGCCCCTTTTTCCGGCAAGCCAAACCAACTAAATCAGCGAATCAAATCTGATGGACTATAATTTATATTATATTTAAATAGAAGGCTCAACGGATAGGAGAAGAAGGGAGGTTGAGGAATGGAGGTTGAAGATGAAGGAGAAAGAGACAGATGAAGGAGACGAAGAGTATGCCAACGGATAGATATGAAGTTCAGAACGGTAATAAAAAATCATCAGTACGGTAATAAAATGAAATCAACGGATAGAAAATGAAAGTCTATAAATATGTACCATTATTCAACATATTTTACAATCTCTCAATCAATTAGTTCAACATTTAACAATTATAAGTATTTTGTTAATTATTGTATTTTTATTATATTTAATTTTAGTTTTTATTGATAATATCTCTTTAATTTTTTTTAGATGGAAAATCATGGTCCTCCGATGTATTATTCTTCATTATTATCTGAAAGTTTTTCACCTGATGATCCAAATTTGTTGGATGAATTTTCAATTCAAACTGATGTACCAATTCGGACTCTCGAAAATGAGTCCAATAAAAGAACGTATGAAAGGAAATTACACTATTGATGAAGATACCCTTCTTGTTTCGCACGGCTTAATGTAAGCATGGATCCAATTCAAGGAAACGATCGTAAACATGGAAGATATTGGGAAAGGGTTCACGAATACAAAAATTTTGAGTCCGAACGCAATTCTACCGGCATGTAAACGTTGGTCAACAATTCAACTCATGGTGAATAAATTTTGTGGATATTATGCTTCAATTGAAAGAATGCAACAAAAGCAGTAAGCGAACAAGATAAGTTATTTCAATTTTTTCATGTAAAATTTCATTAAGTTTTATTCTTATATTTTATATTTAATACTTTGTAAAAAAAATTAATAGATATGTCAAGCATTAGAGATGTTCAAAAGTATGCAAAATCAACCATTTGGATTTATGCATTGTTGGAGAATATTAAAGGGTGCACTGAAATGGAGAACAGATAATAGTGGAAAAAAATAGAAAAGTAATAGAAAGTCAAGTCCAGCAGCATCTTCTCCATCAACCGCAGAAGAAGTCTGTGACGCCCCCAAATCCGGGTATCTTCCAACCCGACAGATGGTTCTACACGGTACTCACAACTGTACATTCATTCTATTGAAACGACATCAAAATGTGTGAATCAACGACATTCTTATTACATTAATAATATTACATCTCGTTCCCAGGTTCTAAAACCATTACATTCTTTATTCATCATACTATAATATACACAACTTACTAGTTTATTACAAGGTAAACTAATCGTTTATCTTCGTCTTGCCTTTATCATTGTTGTATCCCTCGGTTCGTTTGGTCCTAGCTGCATTCATATGGTTCAAGCAAGAGTGAGCATAACAAGCTCAGCAAGTACAACAATTTCTTTTAAACGACATGCTTGAAACATAGGAATCGTATATCTTCAATAACTGGACAATAGTTATGAAGTACTATCGATAATTCAAAATATCACTTCTTCTTTTTTCATAACGTTTTACAATAACAATATTCAGTAAAACATCAATTCTGGCTCAAGACCACGAGCAGTTCATAAATTCTTTGAAAAGGACAACCCGACACTAAGTTCAGAAGTCCTAAATATATCTTACGAAAGCACATCGGATGATCACCCATAAGTACTCTATGTTGATCAACACTACATCCATTAAACGTATGTACGTTTAAGTTTTGGCAACCTCACGTGCCCATCGAATAATCGATGAAAAATACATTTGTTTATTCATACTCAGGCTTATCTTGAATCCATACCAAACAATTGGCGTAGGATAGCGTTAGCAATTCTATATTGAAAGACTTGTAAATAAATCAATCAACTCTTCAAGATTAGTCTAGCTGAGGTAAAACTGGCATCGACCCTTTAGTAAATTATTTCACGCATCTCATAACATGAATCACAGAAAACTTGGCTAACATGAAAGTTAGACAAGCGTTTAAGAAAAACTTGCCTTCAGTGTCTGCTACAGTAAAAATAACTTTTCCTTTCAGTCTTTACGGTCTCTATAATACATAACCACATAACATACCACATTAGGTCATGAATGAACATACATGGTTCCTAATGAATCTTACCATTCTTCTCAATTTAATCATATATTAGATTTGTTACTATTGGTTCCGGCTTGCCATTATATTTTACATTATTCTTACCAACTTCTTTCTCTTCTATGTCTTACATGGATTTACTTCATTAATAGAACTCGTTTCGATTTAATCATCCTTCCTAACGGCTTACTAACATTCTTACGTTATTAATCAAAACTCGATCGTCGTTAGTTAAGTACACTTTATTGCATACCGTTTACGTTTACGTATTACTTAACAACTTTTAGTTGTAACTCTTAACGTTATAGTCCTTATCATTATTGAATACGGTTCACGTTCTTTATACTTTACGTTCGTCGTTTAACTACTCATTAAACAACATTAAATTCCTAAAAGTCATTACTATAACAGTGATTTAGGAAATGTCTTATCATGTTCATTAAGTAATTACATAACCCATACTTGTATTGCAAACCATTGGATTCATAATCAACTTGGTCAACAAATTTCTACAGCCGGCTTAGCACATTACGTTGTTCTCATTACATTCATCTTCAATTGATTATTAACCTTTAATCATCATTCATTAAGTGTCTAACAATGCCTTAACAATGTTATTTTAACACCTTAGTTAATTACTAATGAGTTATCTTTCATTTTATATTTGTAAACATTCTTGTTTGTCAAAACTCCTGGATTTGGCGCCATGAACGCCACTTACTTAGTTTTTCATCTCGCGCATGCATGCCATGAAGTTAGCAGATGTCTCGACACTATTATTACTACACATGCACCACCATTTATTTGGGTTCAATAGCCATGGCTGCTAACTCAGGTTCTCAAACTAGTTTGCAAAATTTAAAAATTTTACTAAACTCCCGGACTCATAACTTCTTCGTTATAAGTCCGAATTGGCTCGTTCAAAAGCCTACGGTTCACAAATTACATACTCTATGCGTTCATGCAAGAATTTTATCTATTTGACTTCATTTGCTAAAATTTCACCTATTAGTTCATTTTAACGAAAACGATAAACGTTCGTGAACGTTCAACGCTCGTTTCTTCGTTCTAAGTCAGAATCCGGTCATTTTCGAGTCCGTAACTCTATAATGCCAAATATGACTTGTCTCCATCGAAAACCAACGTTTCCGAGTTCAAACACAAAATACGACTTCCATTCCGAGAATTTCACAAATTCGACGCTTAACGTCCAATCGTGTGAATTCTGGCATAACTTCGTTACTAACGATTTGATCATTGTTCTAAATGGATTCTAACCATCATATAAACATTTCAAACTACTTAATTATTACATTAACTTATTTTCAAATTAGGTTTTGACTTATTCTTTATAAGTTCATGGCTTATCAACTTATAACTTTCATGATTTCATTTACTTATGACTTATTATTGATTTAAGTCCTTTACTCAATGTTCTCATATCATATCCAACATACTAACTTCATATGACAAACATATTACAAGTTCATCATAAGTTATCAACTTATTTAGGTTCAAGTTGCTTCTTCATAACTTATTCGGCTTAAGTCCATTCATAACTCAATTCTTATATGTTCTTAGCATACATGTTCATTAATTACACTTTCTTATCATCCTATTATGATAGAGATGGAAGAATATTGGACATAAGATCATTACCTTTGATGTCTAACTTCTTCTTCTTGGAAAATCTAACAAAGGAAGCTTTGACTTAAAAGTGCTTATTCTCTCTAACACTTAAGTTACTTTGTAAGAGAAAGTTGAAAGGAATTTGATCAAGCAACAAATGAATTATGAGCTCTCTATTTATAGGCTTGACAAAGTGAGGGTAGAATAGTCATTTAGGCCCTCCACCTCCTTAATCCCACTTCCTTATTAACCTCTTTACTATTCATTACTTTGGCTCTAAGTAAACTTGCTAGCCACATTAATTTCTTGTTCACCACAACACTTGATCATCACATAAAGTACTTGGGCATCACATAAAGTTCTTGCCCATCAAGTCTACCCATGGGTTGCACCATGGATCCTACTTATCCAATGAATCATTACATTGGACTTACTTAATTAATCTAGCTTATTCCTTGTTGGGCTTGCATCTAAATTCTCATTGGACTCTACCAATTTCCTATTCAATCCTACAAGTCCATTACATTTGGCTTAAAGCCTTATAACGTATAATTTACGTATTGATCTCATATTCTAACTCGTATACTTATTTAATATACGACATTCCATCATTCATACATACTCGTATTATACTTGTATCCATTACTTCGTACAATACCTACGTATTATACGATCATAGCTTTAATTCATTATACGCATTTAAATTCCTTCTCGAAATTCATTTTTCCTAATCGTTAGGTTTTAAGTCCGCAGGCGAAAAACTGCGTTTGCCATAACTGAAATATTATTGGATATTCTATCTCACCTCGATATTCTATCATTGCGTATTTTTATCGGAAGTTCAAAAATAATTCCCGAGCAGAAATGCGTGAATAGTATTTTTCGGAAAATTTCTCGGAAAGTTTTTATTTTCGTCTTGGAAATTCAAGCACTTTAATTCTATCACGTAGCCAAAATACTACGACGTTCCGATATGTCTAGGTCATAGAACGACCTTCAATTAGCTTACTCCTATAAATAATTAATTAAATTCATTTAATCCACATAATTAAATAAAAAATTTAATTCTCAAAAATCCAAATTTTCTGGGGCGTTACAAAGTCAGTTTGGGTGAAGACGATGGTATTGAAGATACAATCTCTGCAGGATTAGAGAGGCCAATGGGAAGAAAGGCTTTAAAAGCATTATTTAAAAAGGGCAAAGGAACCAGTGATACTAGTACACCTATGGAGTTGAGGTTTGAGAAATTCGAGCATCAAATGAAATTGAACCAACAAAAGAGACAAGAGAACATGGGCAGAATATATTTTCAAGAGCAAGAGAAGTTGAATATACTGAAAGCACAAGAAGATGAAAGGATCATGATGATCGACACCGCTAATATGGAGCCTGAAGTAGCTGAATATTACAAACAATGCAAGAAAGAAATCATGAAAAGAGTTACATCTAGTAGTTGATTTGCTTATTATTAGATAATTATAATTTGCTTATTATTGTAGTAGAATGTAATGGATTAGGCTCCGCCATGTAGTGATCACAAGTGTTGAATAATATCTTCTTGCAGTTTAGAATGAACTTGTTTATCCCTTATGCGATGATTTGCTTCAATGAATTCAAGTAATTGTAATGTACGCTCATGAGACACTTCTACAGTTGGAATCTCGTCATGTGTATCGTAGGTTGTTGGTTCTTGATTTTCATCTCGTTCATCTTCAACGATCATATTATGTAATATTATGCATGCAGTCATAATTTCTTTTAGTGTTGTTTGATCCCAAAATCGTGCGGGACCACACTTAACTATAGCAAAACGTGCTTCATAAAGTACCCAAATGCTCGTTTCAAAATACTTTCTAAGCGCCTCTTGAGTCTTAGCAAATAGTTTTCTTTTATTTCTAGGTGTGTAGAAATGGTTTTAACAAATGTTGCCCATGGGGATATATCTTTGTGACGCCCCAAAATAGGTATACATCACCCATTCGAATTGTCAATACATGGTACGAAACAACTACAACTTTATTATTACAATAAAGAAAGCTGTGAGTTTGAATACAAATATTATCTTCTAGACAATATCTATACTAAAATAAATCCTCATCACATTTATTGATACATTATTGTACAAAAATGGTGAGGACTACTAAACAACTCTTTTCTAGAACCTTCATTCCATACCCCGACTAAGTACTCGCTTATATTCTCGCCTCCCGAGAAGAAAAATGGAACAAAAAGGAAAAGGGTGAGCTCAACTAGCCCTAAAGAAAGAATATTATGACAAAGATAATATACAAAAAATTATCGTTAGTCTTCAACAGGAAAAATCTAATAGAATACAAATAGACAACAAATTTTAAATCAATATTCGCAATGAAATAATAATTCATTAGAAGAGTTAAGTAGAGAATGCAAACTACTATCTTCTATGTATGAATTTAAAAGTTCATCGTCTATCTTTTATCCTGTAACATCAATCAATATACATCAGAATCAAATATTCATCTTTTGCACTACAAGTCAAAGATATTCATCAGTCGTATGTTCATCTAAACACTGTTCATCTTTAGACTACGGGCCAAAGATATTCTTCAGAAATCATTCATCTTTTGACTACACGCCAAAGATATTCAATAATATCATCATTTAAGACCGAGGATTATGAAAAATATTTTAAAGAAACGAATCCAATTGAAACAAAATGACAAGGATTAAGGATTAAGGATTCAGTATTTTGTTTTATCCACGTCAAAAAAATACCTCAAAAATAATCATAGTGGTGTAAAATTCAAGAATGATCAAAACATAGATACAATCAAAGCTAGTATCCATAATAGATATTTTGGACAAAAAGAAGAAATTTCATTTTTAAATTGAATAGTGCAGTATTCGTGAATAGTCTCAGATACGTGAATAAGAAACTCAGACACCAAAAGATAGAAATTTCACAAAAAAACATCTTCACGCTTCATGAATAGTACTCGTGAATAGTAACTCGTGAATAGTAACTCATGAATAGTAACTCGTGAATAGTAACTCATGAATAGTAACCCCGACATGAATGTGAGACCCCATATTTTATCAATAAAGATTTAAATTTTGTCGAAATAATTTTTAATATTATGGTGTGAATTTGAGATAATATTATAGTTGTGGGTAGTATTTATAAATTTTGCAAAGTATGCAAGTTGTTATAAAATATTCGTTTAATCGGGGAATATTCTTTTTGTTAGGAATATTCGTATAACTACTCAATCATTGGTGGACCCTAATAATGTAATTATCATTCGGATTGAGAAAACGACAAAATATTTTATAAAAATAACTACGGAGAGGTGTTACCGTTAAAAGCATTGAACTACCCGGTGGTAAAAGTATAAGTAATCTGGCGTGGTTGCATAAGAAGACACAAGATTGATTATTGATGCTTACGTGAGAAGTCACTCAATTTACGCTTAATTATTATCGCTACAAAGAATTCACGCATCATATCTCTTATATTATTGATTCAATTATTGTCACAAGATTATCTCAGATAATATGTTATATTATTAATTGAGACGACAAGTTATAAATGATTAATAATTGTTGAAAGATTAAAAATGTGTTGATTAAAAATAAAATGATTTGTGGTAATATTTATTCAATCCTTAATGTATATAAAAGTACATATATGAGACGTTTGTGGTAAGTTTGATTATTTTATGGGGGGCCCATATGTCATTATCTAAGAGTCTCTTCGTCAATAGTAATTACCTTTGTGAATAGTAATTACCTTCGTCAATAGTATTTACCTTCGTCAATAGTATTTACCTTCGTCAATAGTAATTACCTTCGTCAATAGTAATTACCTTTGTGAATAGTAATTACCTTCGTCAATAGTATTTACCTTCGTCAATAGTAATTACCTTCGTCAATAGTAATTACCCTTGTGAATAGTAATTACCTTCGTCAATAGTAATTACCTTTACCAGACGTCAAACCACTTGCCGTTTCACATTACAGGCGTCGAACCACTTTTCTTTTCACATCACCAGTCGTCAAGCCACTTGCCTTTTCACATGGTAGGTGCTAAGCTAGAAATCTTCTATAAATAGAGGCCTAGTGCTTCATTATTTTTCACTTAATTCAATGAAACTACAGAGAGAAACTATAGAGAGAAAGAAGAAAAGTATTACGCTACTTCACCTTCGCCAATATTCATTCTTCTAAGGTAGGAAATATTATTTGTTGTGCATCTAGTAAAGTGTTATTCTTTCTTATTCATGAAGAGAAGTGTTGTTATTCCATCGCTTATTATTACATTGGAATAACTTTGTAAAAGTGGTATACCCTATACATAACCTCGATACATGACATACCCTATACTTGTGAAATCCTTATATTATTCCATTCTTATTTATTACATTGGAATAACTCTTGATACGCTGAATCCCCTATATTTGGTGATCTCCTTCGTTATTCCATTCTTTATTATTTCGTTGGAATATCCTGCTCGTGTGTTTTACATCTTTGGACTCGGTTCCATTATTTATTATTCGCATTTATTATTCTCATTGGAATATCCTCGTCATGTGTTTTACACCGGACTCGGGTTCCATTGTTTATTATTCAAACATTTATTATTCTCATTGGATCATCCGCTTGTGTGAATTTCACCGACCGTTCCGTTATTATTATTCTCATTGAATAACTTTCATGCTGGCAATCGCATGCGTACGGTGATTTCTTTTGTTATTCCATTCTTTATTATACTCGGTTGGTTAAATCTTTGACTTCTATACTCCATGAAATTAGTGGAATATCCTTGATATTTGCGCTTCATCCAAAGATATCTTTTCATGAAAATATTCTTCCGATCATTCTTGAATTTTACTCTACAAAACAAAGATCATTTTGACAATTTGGGACGTTAATAATTCCCGGATAAAATAATTCTTGAACTTGTTTTATTGAATTATTATGTCATTGTCATCATCCTCATGTTATATTATGTTATCTTCTACTTTACGTGTATAGATGAACTTAGTATGATTATGACCGTGGATCATTCGGTATAATCATGGCTTGTTATAAATGATGTGATAAAAGTCCTCAAAGTATTCGTGTAATAAAATGATGGATAGTTTTTGGTATGATTATGACCACTGGGGTGATTCGGTATAGTCGTGACCATTGATAATTTGATGAATATCCTTCAGAAGTAGTGGGGGTGATTCAATGATGTGGATTATTTATTAAAGTCGAGTCTCATTTATAACAAATGATGAAAACCTTTTAAAACCTAAAAGATAGTAGACTTTATTCTCTACTTAACTCTTTTAATGGATCGCTTATTCACGCATTAAACTTGTTGTCTATTGTATTTTATCGGTTTAACATCTTTGTTGAAGGCTAATGATAAATTATTCGCATTATCTTAGTCATAATATTTCTTCTTTGGGCTAGTTGAGCTCACCTTTTCTTTCACCGTATTCTTCAAGAAATGAGAACATAACGGGACGAGTCGGGAACGGAGTAATGGTCCAGAGGATAGCATTAGTAGTCCTCACTATATTCGTGAAATAGTGTGATAATAGTAGTAATGAGGACTCCTTTTGAGTTTGTATAATATCTAGTAGACAATATTTGTATTCAAACTCACGCTTTATGTCGTATTATACCTACAGTTATATTAGTAAGTTGTATTTGAATTTATGTACCATGTAAGTGGCACCCAAGATGGGTGACGTAAACCTAATTTTGGGGAGTCACAATGAAAAAGTTCCAAATTTGATAAAAAGTTCCAACCAATATTTCAAAGATAATGATATTGAAGAAATAATATCATTTGAGAAGAAAATAACATCCCTTACCTCGAAAGATTAGTATTTCTATTTGGAATACGGTATAGTCTTTCAAGGAACTTTGCACCGCCTAACAATACTCAAAGTATACTCAAAATACTCACAAGAATACGCTCGATAATATAGAGAGAAAACTTGAGTTTAAAGTGTGATTTTCAATTTAACCCAAGACCCTATTTATAGGAAAACGCTAACACCAAAGCAGTAAAATTTAATAAAATATTAATATATATATTAAGATTTCTACGCCAACCTTCCTAGATCTGATCTCAGCTCATTATGCACATGTTGTAGCCCACAAAACAAACAAAAAAACGTTTTTATTATTTAAAATATTTTAAACTTCCAAAAATTAATTATTTTGAGTTTTGAACTTCAATAATTCATAATAAATAGCCCTTCTATCAGAAAATTCGAATCTCATGAGTTTTTATAGAAAATTCAATTCTCTACAACTTTGCAGTAAGAAAGGTTTTCCAAATTCCAAATGAAATTGACCGAAATTCACAAACGGAGGATTTTATGGTATAATCAAATTTCGGTCAATAAATGGGGTCCACCGACATGTTTAACATGTTTTAAACATTTATTGCAACAAAATACTCTTCCTCCTCGTATACTCATATATCCCATATTCGTTGTAAAATATCACCATTATTATATTATTAAAATATAATAATACATTTAAATGAATTATCTTATCAGAAAAAGATAAAATTTTAATTTTCAACAATTGTCACATTAAAATTTTTCTCCATCTATATCCACATAAAATCAATATTTTCCTCATCATATGAATCAATAATTAATTATTCACAAATAATATTACAGAATCACAATATTGACAAACAGTAGCGGTTCCTAAAGAAAGAGGTGCTTTCAATAAGAATTTCTCCTTCTTGGCGGCGCAATTACGTGACCAAACCTCTCCTTAGATGTAACTTTCTAGACATTGCCAATAATGTTATCTAATAATATTATTCAGATAATATGAATTATTGCTTCGATAATGAAAAATATTGTGTAATGACAATTATTGAAACAACAGCAATATAAAATATCAACGCAGCAATTATTGAATCAATAAAATAAAATCTTTGAACAAGAATTATCGTAACCATTATTGAGTAGTGCCTTCTTACGTAAGAATCAATAATTGGTGCAATACTGCAGTATCTTCTTGTGTTTTAACCACCGAGTATTTTAACAAGATACTTCTGAATAACTACGCCAAGTTATTTTTAACCAACTTATATTTATCGTTTTCTTCATCCAATCGCTTTTTTAGTTATGGGGGCCCACACATGGGCTACTTACGTCGCACGAATATTCCGACAAAGATTTAATATTCCACGACCAAACGAATATTCCCCGACAACAATGAATATTTTATAACCACTTGCTTATTTTGAAATATTTGCGATTTTACCCCTAACTATCCACATTAATCACATCAACCCTTACTATTTCAAAATAATAAATAGAGAAAATTAAATTTCATTAATAATAAGTTGGGGTCTTACAACCTCCCTCCTTATGAAATTTCGTCCCTCGAAATCGACGTGACGTACTGTGTGTTTTGAAAAGGTGAGGATACCTTGCTTTCATTTCCGTTTCCAATTCCTGTGTCATTTCCTCTATAGCATGATTCCTCCACAAAACTTTAACTTGTGGTATGACCTTTCTTGGCGTAGGACATGCTCCTTCCTATCCAAGACTCGACAGTACCTCCTCATACGTTAAGTCTTTGGCTATTTCGTGGGTTCTAATTTATAACGTGGTTGGGTCTTTCACATATTTTGATAAGGATGATATGTGAAACACATTATGAACACAAGACATACTTGAGGTAACGCAAGTCTATAGGCTACATTTCCTACTTCGGTCAAGAATTTGAAATGGACCAATAAATCGTGGATCGAGCTTTCTCTCTTCCCAAATCTTGTAACTCCCTTCCATGGAGCAACTCATAACAATACATGATCCCCTACACTAAATTCCACGTCTTTTCGATGAAGATCCGCATAACTCTTTTTTGTCGATCTTGTCTCAGTTTGTATACGTTGTCGAATCATTTTAATCTTTTTCGGTGAGTCATACGTCTTAACTCGGGTCCCAACAATGTTGCTTCACCCACCTCATCCCAACATATCAAGAACGACATTTTCGCCCATATAATGCTTGAATGGAGCCACACCTATACTTGCTCGATAACTGTTGTTGTAGGAGAATTCCATCAATTTTAAATACTTATCCCAACCGCCTTGAAGTTCAGGACACGTAGTCTTAATAGATCTTCAAGAGTTTGAATAGTCCTCTCCGATTGTCCGTCCGTTTGGGGATGATATGCCGAACTAAATCGCAAATTTGTGCCCATAGTGTGAGACCCCAGATTTTATTAATAAAGATTTAAATTTTGTCAAAATAATTTTTTAATATTATGGTGTGAATTTGAGATAATATTATAGTTGTGGGTAGTATTTATAAATTTTGCAAAAGTATCGCAAGTGGTTATATTATATTCGATTGGTCGTGGGAATATTCGGTTTAGCAGGAATATTCGCATAACAACTCAATCATTGGTGGACCCCATACAACGTAATTATTGTCGGATTGAAAAACGACAAAAATATTTTATTAAAATAACGGCGGAAGTTTTTACCGTAGTTCTTGTTGAACTACTCGGTAGTAAAATGCGAATACGTGTGGTTGCATAATAATAATACCAGTATTGATTATCGATGCTTATGTGAGAAGTCACCAGGTTTGATTCCATTATCATTCGATTAATAATATGAATTATTATAAGCGATAATGACGTTTTGTTTTATTCATATTATTAACGTAATAAAATGCGAAACATCTTTTATATAAAATAGAATACTTTATTAAAGTTATTCTATAAATAGAATATATTATATTTTATTATGCATAGTGTTGCGTAGTGTTTTGCATAGTATTGCATGATAGTGTTTGCATAGTAAAACTATTTTTATATAAATAGAATATATTATATTTTATTTAAAAGATTTTTCTTTAAATATGGACCGCCGATTAAAGTAAATCAATCTGGACTGTTCATGGATTAATTCTTATGCATTCCATTTTCCTATAAATATAAGCTCATTCCTTCATTATTTTCTTATTTAATTCATTGAAACTCTAGAGAGAAATTATAGAGAGAAGTTTATAGAGAAAAATAGAAAGAAGAAGAGTATTCTCGCTACTTCACTACTTCTATATTCATTTTTTTTTACGGTAGGGTGTTATTCTTTCTTCTTCGAAGAGAACTTCATTATTCCATTCATTATCATTTCATTGGAATAACTCCGTAAAAGTGGCATACCCTATACATAACTTTGTATACGCGGCAGATACCCTATACTTGGTGAAATCCTTATGTTATTCCATTGCTTATTATTCATTGGAATAACTTCAGAGCATCTTGATTTACCCTATACTTGGTGACATTCTTCTATTATTCATTTGAACATCCATGCGTCTGTGTTACACAGGACACGGGTTCTGCTTTTTTATTATTCGTTGGAATCATCACATCATGTGTTTTACACCCGGACTGGTTCCGCCTTTTATCATTCGTTGGAATATCCTATCGTGTGTTTTACACCGGATCCGCAGTTCCATCTTTATTATTCTGTTGGAACATCCCGCCGATTGTGAATTTCACGACTCTGTTTAGGTTATTATTATTATTACATTGAATAACTCCCTCATGCCAAGTACCGCATGCATGGTGATTTCTTTTGTTATTCCATTCTTTATTATACCGGTTGGTTAAAACTTTGACTTCTATACTCCATGAAATTAGTAGAATATCCTCGATATTTGCGTTTCATCCAAAGATCTTTTCATGGAAATATTCTTCCGATCATTATTGAATTTTACTCTACTAAACGATGAGATATGTTGACAATTTGGACGTTAATAATTCATGGATTAAATAATTCTTGAACTTGTTTTATTGAATTATTATGTCATCATCATCATCCTCATGTTATATTATGTTATCTTCGCTTACGCAGCATAGATGAACTTAGTATGATTATGACCGAGGATCATTTAAGTATAATCATGACTTGATATAAATGATGTGACAAAAGTCCTCGATGGCTGTAATGCAACGTTGATTGATAGTTTTTGGTATGATTATGACTGAGGGGTGATTCGGTATAGTCATGACCATTGATAATTTGATGAAAATCCTTGACCATGGTATACGAGATGATTAGATGTGGTGGTTTATTTATTAAGTTTGAGTCTCAAATGATAAAAATTGATGAAAACCTTTTAAAACCTAAAAGATAGTAGACTTTATTCTCTGACTCTTTTTAATGGGTTGCTTATTCGCCGCAGATTAAACCGGTTGTCTATTGTATTTTATCGGTTTAACCTTTGTTCAAGGCTAATGATAATTTATTCTCGCATTATCTTAGTCATAATATTTCTTCTTGGGCTAGTTGAGCTCACCTTTCTTTCCTTTGTTCTCTTCGTGAAATGAGAACATACCGGGACGAAGTCGGGGAACGGAGTAATGGGTCGAGAGGATAGCATTAGTAGTCCTCACTATTCGTGAAATAGTGTGATAATAGTTGTAATGAGGACTCCTTTTGAGTTTTGTATAATATCTAGTAGACAATATTTGTATTCAAACTCACGCTTATGTCGTATTGTATACACGGCGCTTATATTAGTAAGTTGTATTTGAATTTATGTACCATGTAAGTGGCGACCCAAGATGGGTGACGTATATACCTAATTTTGGGGCGTCCGGTTGGTATCGAGCTTAGGATATGATCCCGGCCGAGATGTGAGATAAGAACTAGGAGGGAGAGGCGGGAATTCCTTCGCTAGTATGACCTACCTAAATTTATTTGGTATTTAATTGGTCTGGCCGTCGAGAGTATAGGATAATATGTGATATGTTAATTAACCCTTGTTTTGTGTGATGTTGTTTGAGAATGATATCCGAAAATCTTTGAGATAAGCAATGAAGCACATGAGAGTGTTGATTCAAATTTCAAACAAAAGGTAACGACCAACAACACGATAATAATCATATTTGGTGGCAACGGCTATTATCGTAACAATGATAACCATCGTGGGGAAAATTATCATCTTAAGAATGGTAACCACTTCGATGGTAATCATCGCAAAGATAATAATAAGTGGAAATTGTAAGAAGAGAAGGTCATTTAGCTCAATTTTTGTTTGTGCACCAAAGTCAAGTCTAGCCGGGACGGTGGAACCAAAGGTGGATATGGACAAAACAAAGTCGTTGGTTTTAGGAAGTACATTTTCATGACTTCTCAAAAGCGAGTAAACCGAACGAAGTTAAGACGGGTAAGTTAATTATAAATTAATGCGAAGTCTATACTTTATTCAATACAAGTTCTACCCACTCTTTTATTTCACCTAGTTGTGTTCAACGTTTGAATTTGACTCAAGAAGAAGTTAAACTTTGACTTATTGGTTGAAACTTCGTTAGTAGGAGCCTTCGTTATCGCTTACTATTTTTAAATCTTGTTTAATTCAAATAAACACTTTCACGTTACTCCGTCGATCTTATCTCTTTGAAAATACTTGCCTTTGAGGTAATTTTTGAAAACGATTGATTAACTACTCATTATTCTTTTTGTAAGGTTGTTAGCTTTCATATTCCTAACCAACTTTGTTATACTTAATTCAAAGTAACCAAATCCTAAAGTTAATCAACGTGATATCAAGCCATAAGTAAAGAGCCCCGATCCTTTCGTTGTTGACTTTCTTTGTGTGGAATGCACCGGTTCGGACTTTCAGAGGCGACATCGTGAATGAAGATGGCAAGTTGATAGGTATCATTGTGAGGTCTTATCTAGGTTAGGGATAGAAGTCACAGTTGGTATCAATGTGACGTCTTATCCAAGTCTTGGATAAAAGTAATGATTTTGAATGATATTTCTATCATTAATAAATTTCTTGACGTATTCTTGAAGATTTCCTAGCCTACCCTAGAGCGTGAAATCGAATTTTGTATTGACCCCAGTACAAAAACCCATTTCTTAAACCCTCAAATATTTCTTCAACTAAATGAACAGTTTACGTGGTTTATGATGAAAGTCATAATAAAAGTATTGGAATAATGAAAATCATGGGTATTCGTGGTATTAGTAAGTTTTATGATGAGTTATGTTGGTTAGTATGTAAAAACATGAAAGTTTCTTAGAAATCACAAAGAGTGGAAAATCAAATTTTGATGAAAAACGTAACATGAAATTCAATTGATCATATCTCTTATTATATTTTGAATTTTGAATGTGGTCAAGTCCTAGAGTTATATCTATGAGTTACCTAACTAATCCAAGTGGAATTCTTTGGAAAAGGTGTTGTAGATTTTGTGTGGACTGATTTTAGCAAAGGAGGCCAAAGCTGTAAATTTCAAAAATGCTACGCCCAGAAACTTTAAGGGGCTGTTTCGGCCACTTAAATTATGAAAAATTATGGCCTTTTGGGACATGAAGGTATATGGTATAAAGTATCTCCTGTCCAAAAATGAGCTCATTTCGACTTAAAATGAGCAAGTTATGACTATTTCAATATTTAGGTTTTTTTCGATTTAAAAACGCTTATAACAGGAGTTCTATAACTCGATGACCATGAAATTTAAACCTGAAGCTCACGTTAACATGTGTAAGGTCCTGCCAAGATTTGGGAATTTTGGAGTTAAACTTGAGGTAGCTAATTTCTTAAGGAATTAAGTGGAAATTGATTTTTAAAAAAATAGTAAATGAATTTTAAAATTCGAGAAAATATATTTTCATTATGGGACTATATTATGCTAAATCCCAGAAAAAAAATATTTTTGGGACTGA
Organism: Panax quinquefolius; assembly: GCA_020205615.1. NCBI lineage: Eukaryota > Viridiplantae > Streptophyta > Magnoliopsida > Apiales > Araliaceae > Panax > Panax quinquefolius. The sequence goes on from CM035173.1 coordinate 25,275,641, forward strand.
TTTGGTATTTTTCATGAAAATAGTTTAGTTACTGAACATATGAGTTAAATATGTTATGTGAAGTAACAAAGTTGAAAATAGGATTTTATGGCTAAAGAATCCTATATAGAGTATATGCATATTTTTTGATGAGGATTTGATAATTGGTGATGATATTTTATGAGTATGGCATTTTGAATGATTAAATGCATTATATGGTAAAAGCGTAAACAATTGAGATAAATTGTTTATAAATTTAAGAAGTGATTAAAATATTATTATAATATTAATGTTATTAGATTATGAGATTATTAAGTGATTGATAACATGAGGATATTCTTGAATCTCGGATAAATTATATTATAAATGTTTAATATTTATCCTTTATCTCATTTGATTGATTCTTTATATCTTTATCCTCACGCTTATATTATGTTGAAAGTCATCGTGGCACAGAAGGTGCGTAGATGGACTTGGTATGATTATGACCGTGGATTGTTCGGTATAATCATAATCGTAAATGAATACACGATTATCTTTGGTAGTAGTGCATGGATAATTGTGGTCGTGATACTAATGAATACACGATTATCTTTGGTCGTAGTGCATGGATAATTGTGGTCGTGATACTAATGAATACACAATTATCTTTCGCCGTAGTGCATGGATAATTGTGGTCGTGATACTAATGAATACACAATTATCTTTGGTAGTAGTGCATGGATAATTTGTGGTCGTGATACTAATGAATACACGATTATCTTTCGCCGTAGTGCATGGATAATTTGTGGTCGTGATCTTAATGAATACACGATTATCTTTGGTAGTAGTGCATGGATAATTGTGGTCGTGATATCTAATGAATACACAGATTATCTTTGGTAGTAGTGCATGGATAATTTGTGGTCGTGATACTAATGAATACACGATTATCTTTGGTAGTAGTGCATGGATAATTGTGGTCGTGATACTAATGAATACACAGTTATCTTCGCAGTAGTGCATGGATAATTTGTGGTCGTGATACTAATGAATACACGATTATCTTTGGTAGTAGTGCATGGATAATTTGTGGTCGTGATACTAATGAATACACAATTATCTTTAACCGTAGTGCATGGATAATTTGTGGTCGTGATACTAATGAATACACAATTATCTTTGGTAGTAGTGTATGGATAATTTGTGGTCGTGATACTAATGAATATCCTTGGCACGTAGTGCGGGGATGATTCGATGATATGGATTAATTATTGGTTTGAGTCTCAAAGAATGAAATATTAATTCTCGGATGTGGTAAAAGTCATCTTCGTCAGTAGTGTATTGATAGACTTGGTATGATTATGATCAAGGATTATTCGGAAGATAATCACGATCAGTAATTGAAAACACGAATATCCTTGGCGATTGGTGCATGGATAATTCGTGGTCGTGATACTATTAAGTGCGTCTCAAGATTATTGGTTTTACAAATTGTATATCTTTAGCTTTCAGTAGTAGTAAAAGATCAATTGTTAATGAATAGCTTTTGGCGATTTCAAAGATGAATTTAATATTTTTAAACGATAAAGGTATTCAAGGTATCCTCATCTCTTTATCATACCAGTATCGCACTCTAATTTCGAGTAGAAATTCCATAAAGAGGGAGATTGTGAGACCCCAGATTTTATTAATAAAGATTTAAATTTTGTCAAAATAATTTTTAATATTATGGTGTGAATTTGAGATAATATTATAGTTGTGGGTAGTATTTATAAATTTTGCAAAGTATGCAAGTGGTTATATTATATTCGATTGGTGGGGAATATTCGGTTTAGCGGGGAATATTCGTACAACTACTCAATCATTGGTGGACCTAATAATGTAATTATTATCGGATCGAGAAAACGACAAAAATATTTTATTAAAATAACGGCGGAAGTTTTACCGTGGTTCTTTGTTGAACTACTCCTAGTAGTAAAAGTACAAAGAATACGTGTGGTTGCGTAATAATACCGGTATTGATTATTGATGCTTATGTGAGAAGTCACTCGGTTTGATTCCATTATCACGATTAATAATATGAATTATTATAGCGATAATGACGTTTTGTTTTATTCAGATTATTAACGTAATAAAAGCGAAACATCTTTTATATATAAAATAGAATACTTTATTAAAGTTATTCTATAAATAGAATATATTATATTTTATTATGCATAGTATTGCATAGTGTTTTGTATAGTATTGCATAGTGTTTGCATAGTAAAATATTTTTATATAAATAGAATATATTATATTTTATTTAAAAGATTTTTCTTTAAATATGGACCGTCAGATTAAAGTAAATCAATCTGGACTGCTCATGGATTAATTCTTATGCATTCCATTTTCCTATAAATAGAAGCTCATTCCTTCATTATTTTCTTACGAATTCATTGAAACTCTAGAGAGAGAAATTATAGAGAGAAGCTATAGAGAAAATAGAAAGAAGAAGAGTATTCTCGCTACTTCACTACTTCTATATTCAGTTCTTTTTACTACGGTAGAAGGGTGTTATTCTTTCTTCTTGAAGAGAACTTCATTATTCCATTCATTATCATTCTGTTGGAATAACTTTGTAAAAGTGGCATACCCTATACATAACTTTGATACGCCAGCGTACCCTATACTTGGTGAAATCCTTATGTTATTCCATTGCTTATTATTACATTGGAATAACTTTTGATACGTGGTTTACCTATACTTGGTGACATTCTTCTATTATTCTGTTGGAACATCCTGCCTCATGTGTTTTTACCGGACACGGTTTCGCTTTTTTATTATTACATTGGAACATCACATGTCGTGTGTTTTACACCGGACTGGTTAAAATCTTTATCATTCTCATTTGAATATCCTATCGCGTGTGTTTTTACGGATCTGGTTCCATCTTTATTATTCATTGGAACATCCCGCTTGTGTGAATTTCACCGACGGTTCCGTTATTATTATTCATTGGAATAACTCGCCTACTGTCAAGCACCGCATGCATGGTGATTTCTTTTGTTATTCCATTCTTTATTATACCCAAATTGGTTAAAACTTTGACTTCTATACTCCATGAAATTAGTAGAATATCCTTGATATTTGCGTTTCATCCAAAGATCTTTTCATGGAAATATTCTTACGATCATTATTGAATTTTACTCTACTAAACAAGATTATGTTGACAATTTGGACGTTAATAATTCATGGATTAAATAATTCTTGAACTTGTTTTATTGAATTATTATGTCATTGTCATCATCCTCATGTTATATTATGTTATCTTTGGCTTACGTGCATAGATGAACTTAGTATGATTATGACGAGGATCATTCGGTAAGATAATCACGACTTGATATAAATGATGTGACAAAAGTCCTCAATGGCTGTGTAATGCAAAATGATGGATAGTTTTTGGTATGATTATGACTGGGGGTGATTCTAAGTATAGTCGTGACCATTGATAATTTGATGAAAATCCTTGACCGCGGGTACGCGCGTGGTACGGGGATGATTAGATGTGGTGGTTTATTTATTGTTTGAGTCTCAAATGATAAAAATTGATGAAAACCTTTTAAAACCTAAAAGATAGTAGACTTTATTCTCTACTTGACTCTTTTAATGGGTTGCTTATTCAGCCGCAGATTAAACCGGTTGTCTATTGTATTTTATCGTTTAACATTGTTCAAGGCTAATGATAATTTATTCTCGCATTATCTTAGTCATAATATTTCTTATCGGGCTAGTTGAGCTCACCTTTCTTTCACCGTTCTCTTGTGAAATGAGAACATATTTGGGACGAGTGGGGAGCGGAGTAATGGTCCAGAGGATAGCATTAGTAGTCCCTCACTATTCGTGAAATAGTGTGATAATAGTTGTAATGAGGACTCCTTTTGAGTTTGTATAATATCTAGTAGACAATATTTGTATTCAAACTCACGGTTTATGTCGTATTCATGTATACTACAGTTATATTAGTAAGTTGTATTTAAATTTATGTACCATGTAAGTGGCGACCCAAGATGGGTGACGTATACCTAATTTTGGGGGCGTCACACATAGCTTTTTGCAAGCTAACCCAAAATCTTGAAGTGAATCTTGGGTCACGATCCGAAACTATGGACACTGGCATGCCATGCAACCTCACAATCTCATTCACGTACATACTAAGAAGACGCTCAAGGAATAAGTCTCCGATCGGCTAGAAATGAGCAGACTTGGTTAATCTATCAACAATAACCCAAATAGCATTGGTGCCTTGAGAAACCGTAGGAAGACCCGTAACGAAATCCATGGTAATGTGTTCCCACTTCCATTTCGAAATCTCAAGTGGTTGCAACGGACCCTTAGGTACTAGATGCTCCGCCTTTACACGTTGACAAGTTAAACACATTGAGATAAACTTTGCAATCTCTCTCTTCATATTGTTCCACCAAAATGTATGTCGAAGATCACGATACATTTTAGTACTTCCGAGGATGGATTGCAAATGGTGTATTGTGTGCCTCCATCATAATCTTGTACTTCAAATCGTAGTCGTTAGGAACAAAAGTCAGAGTGGACTCAAGTATTCCTTCTTCATCAATTCTCGCTTAGGAATAGCTCCTTCTTGTACTTTCTTCTTCATCACGATCAATTTCCGATTCGGTGGCTTGAGCAACCTTAACTTTTTCTATTAAAGTTGGCTCTACGTATACTTGACATCATCGCACTCGCTCGTTCCGATATGATCTTCTACTCAATGCGTCACTACCACGTTCGCTTTACCGGGATGGTATTGAATAGTGTGGTCGTAGTCTTTCAATAGCTCGAGCCAACGTCATTTGCTGATGTTGAGTTCTTTTTGAGTGAAGAAATATTTAAGGCTTTTTATGGTGCGAATATATCTCCACTTTCTCCCTATATAGATAGTGCCTCCATATTTTTAAGCAGCTGAACGACTTTGCCGCTAACTCTAGATCATGAGTAGGATAATTCCTCTCATACTCTTTAAGTTGTCGCGAGGCATAAAGGCTATGACTTTCCCACGTTGCATGAGAACACATCCTAACCCTTTGCTCGAAGCATCATTGTAGATAACAAATCCATCAAGAACCAGATGGTATTGTTAGAAACAGTGCCGAAATAAGTCTCCTCTTAAGCTCTTGGAAACTCTTCTCGCATTCTTCGCTCTAAACGAATTTTGTATCCTTCCGAAAGTTAGTTGAGTTAATGGAGTAGCGATTCGAGAAAACCCTTCCACGAATCTCCGATAATAACCAATTAAGCCCAAAAGCTACGACTTGATCCACCGACTTGGTTGCTCTAAACTTTGTATTGCTTTAATCTTCACGGATCCACGGATACTCCATGTTTTGACACCACGTGCCCAAGAAATGCTACTTCCTCAAGCCGTAACTCGCATGATTCTTCAATTTGTCATATAGTTGGTTTTCACGAAGCCTTTGGAGTACCGACTTCAAATGGTGCTCATGATCTTCACGGCTTTTGGAATATATGAGGATGTCATCAATAAAGACAACAACGAATTGATCCAAATATTCCTTGAATACTCGGTTCATCATATCCATGAAAGCGCAGGGAGCATTAGTTAGTTCGAAAAGACATGACTAAGAATTCATAATGCCCATACCGAAGTTCTGAAGGCGTCTTTGGAATATCCTCGCTTTTAATCTTGGTGATGATATCCCGAAGCGAAGATCGATTTTTGAAAAGAATGTGCCCTTGCAATTTGGTCAAACAAGTCATCAATACGAGGTAGAGGATACCTATTCTTGATGGTGACATGGTTCAATTCCGATAGTCAATACAAAGTCGCATACTCCCCGTCTTTCTTCTTTACAAAAAAATAGGAGCACCCCGAGGAGATGTACTAGACGAATGAAACCGATGTCCAACAATTTACGTAGTTGGACCTTTAACTCCTGAAGTTCAATAGAGCCATTCGATATGGGGTTTTAGAAATGGGCTTTGTACCAGTTCAAGATCAATAAAGAATTTAACTTCACGTTCGGGGTAGACAAGGGAAGTTCTTCAGAAATACGTCCAGAAAGTCAATAACAACAGAATATTATTCAAATTTGGCGTGTCTTTATTCAAATCCATAACATGGGCTAAGAAAGCTTGACATCCGCTTTTTCAATAAACGAATATAGCTTTATGATTAGATATAGCGATGATTGATTTTAATGGTTTAGTTGCTTGAATTCGTGCAACAGGTTGGTTAGAATATGAAAACTAACAACCTTACGAAAACAATCAATTTTGGCATGATGAGTAGTTAACCAATCAATCCCTAAAATCACATCAAAAACAAGTATCTTTAAAGAGATAAGGTCAACGTAAGGTAAGGTAATGGTGCCAACTTGAATCAAACAAGATTTATAAACAATTGGATGTGATGAAAGTTTTCTCTAACGGAGTTTCCACAGATAGGTCAAAGTCTAATTTCTCCGAGTCAAGTTTAAACGTTGAGCACAAGAAGAGAGATAAATGAATGGGTAGCACCCCAGATCAAGTAAGGTATAAACTTCGCAAGAATTTATAAATAGCTTACCCGTGATCACCTCGTTTGGGTCGCATTTGACCGACCACAACAAACGCTCTTCCGGAATCGTTGACTTTGACTTTTTCGGGACGATTTTTGAGTCACCGTCCCCATTGAACTAGGTTTCGCTCATTGTATAATCTCGAGCGATATGTCCTTCCTTTCCACAATTATAGCATACCTTAAACTGTTGTGGGCGGTTTGGTGATATGTCCCTCTTTTCCGCATTTATAATATACGACCGGTGGTCGGTTCTCCTCCCTTAGAACCGATTCACGCCAGAGTCTTTGTCGTCTTCACATGGTCGTTGTTAAATCTCCTCTTTTTAAAATCTCTTCCGACTCGCTTCTTCTATTTTCATGGGCATGATTACACACGAGTGGTTACCATTTTTGTCTGTCTGTTTTCTTTCTCCATTTGGTTATCATTATTCATTGATCGCTATCTCTACGTACGATCCCGGTTGTGGTCCCTCGGTTGATAGTACTCGTTATCTCGCTTCTAATAATTGAGCCCCATTTACAACATCTGAATAGAGAAAATTTATGAGAAATGAGATACCGACGTACGCCTGGGTTTCAAACCTCTAAGAAACATCCGTGTAATACACGTTCCTCATTCTCCACCAAATGAGGTGCAAACACGGATAACTCGCAAACTTTGCCTCGCATTTAAGACACCGCCATGTGTTGTTCGCTCGATCTAATAAACTCCACTTCCTTCATATAACGAACACTTTCGGGAAGTATTTGTCATTAAATAGTTTTCGAAAAGTCTCCCAAGACATCTTTGAGTCTTTGGTGGATGGGTACGCTTCACAGACTCCCACAAGTAGTCCGCTTTCGCCACGGAACATAAAGGTGGTGAATGGAACCTTCGTTCCTCCGCATCCCAAGACATCGAATATCTTGGTAATTTGCTTGACCCATGTTTCCGCCATGATCGATCTCGCTTTCCTTAAATTCGTGGTCCCAACTCTTTGAATCGCTTGGTTGTGACAACCCGTGAATTGCTATCATTTCCTCCTCATATTTTGAACACGAGTCTCCTCGTCGATTTTGCATGAACTGCAAAAAGCTTCTAAACATCCCCTCGTTCATCATACGCCGCCGGTGGTGTTGTTCACAGGAGGAACATTGCCACTGTTGACGTTCTCCTCGTTGGTGATAAAGGCTCCACCGGTCTCATTTCCATTGTTAATATTCTCAACGACATTCTCAACACCGCCATAAAACAAGGGTTAATTAAGGAAATCAATATATCACATAATATCCCTATATATCGACCATTAACTAACAAATAAGCTTAGGTAGACATACTAGCGAAGGATTTACTTGTCTCTCCCTCCTAGTTCTATTCCCCGATCTCCGCTGTAGAGATCATATCCTAAGCTCGATACCAACCGTATGACGCCCCCAAAATAGGTATACATCACCCATTTCGAGTTGTCAATACACGGTATGTAAACAACTACAACTTTATTATTACAACAAGAAAGCTGTGAGTTTGAATACAAATATTATCTTCAGACAATATCTATACTCAAATAAATCCTCATCACATTTATTGATACATTATTGTACAAAAATGGTGAGGACTACTAAACAACTCTTTCTAGAACCTTCATTCCATACCCAGACTCGTACTCGCTTATATTCTCGCCTCACGAGAAGAAAAATGGAACAAAAAGGAAAAGGGTGAGCTCAACTAGCCCAAATAAAGAATATTATGACTAAGATAATATACAACAAATTATCGTTAGTCTTCAACAGGAAAAATCTAATAGAATACAATAGACAACAAATTTTAAATCAATATTCGCATGAAATAATAATTCATTAGAAGAGTTAAGTAGAGAATGCAAACTAGTATCTTCTATGTATGAATTTAAAAGTTCATCGCTCATCTTTTATCCCTGTAACATCAATCAATATACATCCGAATCAAATATTCATCTTTGCACTATGTGCCAAAGATATTCATCGATTGGTCATGTGTTCATCTAAACACTGTTCATCTTTGCACTACTGGACCAAAGATATTCTTCAGAAATCATTCATCTTTTGACTACTGTGCCAAAGATATTCAATAATATCATCATTTAAGACCGAGGATTATGAAAATATTTTTAAAGAAACGAATCCAATGAAACAAAATGACAAGGATTAAGGATTAAGGATTTGTACTTTGTTTTATCCACGTCCAAAAATACCTCGAAAATAATCATAGTGGTGTAAAATTCAAGAATGATCAAAACATGGATACAATCAAAGCTAGTATCCATAATAGATATTTTGGACAAAAAGAAGAAATTTAATTTTTTGGTGAATAGTGCCGTATTCGTGAATAATGCCGTATACGTGAATAGTGCCTTATACGTGAATAGTAACTCCGACACCAAAAGATAGAAATTTCACAAAAAACATCTTCACGCTTCATTTAATAGTACTTCATGAATAGTAATCGTGAATAGTAACTCATGAATAATAACTCATGAATAGTAACCCGACATGAAAAAGTTCCAAATTTGATAAAAAGTTCCAACCAATATTTCAAAGATAATGATATTGAAGAAATAATATCATTTGAGAAGAAAATAACATCCCTTACCTCGAAAGATTAGTACTTTTAATTTGGAATACTGTATATAGTCTTTGAAGGAACTTGCACTTGCCTAACAATACTCAAAGTATACTCAAAATACTCACAATAATACGCTTCGATAATATAGAGAAAACTTGATTTACGGTGTGATTTTCAATTCTAACTAAAGACCCTATTTATAGGAAAATCTTAGAACACCAAAGCGAAAATTTAATAAAATATTAATATATATATTAAGATTTCTACGCCAACCTTCCTAGATCTGATCTCAGCTCATTATGCACATGTTGTAGCCCACAAAACAAACAAAAACGTTTTTATTATTTAAAATATTTTAAACTTCCAAAATCAATTATTTCGAAGCTTCGGAACTTCAATAATTCATAATAAATAGCCCTTCTATCAGAAAATTTGAATCTCACGAGTTTTTATAGGAAATTCAATTCTCTACAACTTTACAGAAGAAAGTTTTTCCAAATTCCAAACAGAAATTGACCGAAATCCACAAACGGAGGATTTTACAGGCTATAATCAAATTTCAGTCAATAAATGGGGTCCACCGACATGTTTAACATGTTTTAAATATTTATTGCAACAAAAATACTCTTCCTCCTCGTATACTCATATATCCCATATTCGTTGTAAAAATATCACCATTATTATATTATTAAAATATAATAATACATTTAAATGAATTATCTTATCAGAAAAATATAAAATTTCAATTTTCAACAATTGTCACATTAAAATTTTTCTCCATCTATATCCACATAAAATCAATATTTTCCTCATCATATGAATCAATAATTAATTATTCACAAATAATATTACAGAATCACAATATTGACAACCGTGCAGGTTCCAAGAAAGAGGGGCTTTCAATAAGAATTTCTCTCTTCTTGGCGCCGCAATTAGGTGACCAAACCTCTCCTTGTATGTAACTTTCTAGACATTGCCAATAATGTTATCTAATAATATTATTCGGATAATATGAATTATTGCTTCGATAATGAAAAATATTGTGTAATGACAATTATTGAAACAACAAAGAATATAAAATATCAACGCAGACAATTATTGAATCAATAAAATAAAAGCGAATAAGCGATATTATCGTAACCATTATTGAGTAGTGCCTTCTTCACGTCAGAATCAATAATTGGTGCAATACTGAAAGTGTCCATCGTATTTTAACCAATTTAGTATTTTAACAGTATTACTTGAATAACTACGCCAAGTTATTTTTAACCAACTTATATTTGTCTATTTTCTTCATCCAATCGCTTTCAGTTATGGGGCCCACACATGGTCGCTACGTCGTCGCATTTAATATTCCCGACAAGATTTAATATTCCACGACCAAACGAATATCCCAAAACAACAATGAATATTTTATAACCACTTGCTTATTTTGAAATATTTGCGTATTTTACCCCTAACTATCCACATTAATCACATCAACCCTTACTATTTCAAAATAATAAATAGAGAAAATTAAATTTCATTAATAATAAGTCGGGGTCTTACATATACCATCAGCAAGGTAATATCCCATCGTGTACTCATTTCCATTAATTAAGTAGTTCACTGGTGGAGCACGACCTTCAGTAAGAGCAGAGAAGATAGATGACCTCTCCAAAACGTTAATATCATTATGAGAGCCTGGTAATCCAAAGAATGCATGCCATATCCAAAGATCGTATGAAGCCACCGCTTCTAAAATAATTGTTGGCTCATGACATGTCCGAATACATACCATGCCGCTAATAGGACAATTCTTCCATTTCCAATGCACGCAATGATGCTCCCCAACATTCGGGAAAACCACGCTCTTGACTTTTTGATAGCAATCTAATGATGTCATTACTATTGGGGATCTCGGATATTCATCACCAAAAATTAAAATGACTGCTTTTACAAACCTTTTAAGACTCAATATAGCCGTGCTTTCACTAATCCGCACATAATCATCAACGAAATCCGCTGAAACACCATAGGCAAGCATCCGCATTGAGGTAGTTATCTTTTGTAGAGAAGATAAACTGAGATGTCCTGCAACATTCATTTTTTGGACGAAGTATGAATTATACGCTTCAACTGCTCTTTGAATTCGGAGTAAAAGCGGGCGCCGCATTCTAAACCTTCTCCGAAATAGATACGGGGGATATGTAAGATGTTCAGCAAAATAATCACGAAAAAAGTCGATTATGACCTTCATGTCTACCACGATCAATGGTCATACGACCTTGCACAGAACCACGATGACGTGATGTATGCCTATTGACATTTTATTGTTCTTCTTCAATAGCCGCCATGCCACACAATTGTCCATATGCTTCTACATCTTCTTCTTCATCCATGTGCAACATAGCTAATTCGAATTGACGAGACATATTTAAAATAACTTATTTGACTGGAAGAATGAAGTTAAGATGAGTGAATATGAGAGACTAGATGTGACATATATTTATAGATGCTAAATATAGCCGTTATAATATGGCCGTTGGAATATGACCGTTGGAATATGGTCGTTGGATTATGTCCGTTGGAGTTTTTTTGAATTTATTTATTATTTTAATTTTTTTATATTATAATCCACGGAATAGTCCACAGGATAGTCTATCTGCTGGAAGGAGTGAAGACTAAAGGATATTTGCTGATGTTAGATAGACTAAATATAGTCCAACAGATAATCTATCTGCTGGAGATGCTCTTAGGACATTGAAATTTCTACGCCTTAATAATTATATTGATCCACGTACCAATGGTAGAAGACCAAGTCTTTTGAACTTAGTCAGCAAGGCTCTTGGGTAAGAAGACACCTAAATGGTCTCAGCCGCCCAAAGAAGAATTGGAACATAAAAAGCTCACAGTTGAAGCAGGGGCGGTAAAACTCATTGCATGTGGGATCGCTATCTCTACATACTTCTTTATTTTAGGGTTAAATACATTTTTTTTCACTATACTCGATCTCGATTTATAAATGCATCACTGGATTAAATTTTTTTACGATCAACTCATTGAACTATAATCTTTTTACAAAAATTGAATTATTCGTCTAAAAATATTAAAAATTAACGGAAAATCTACATGACAACGCTTACGTGGAATATAAAATCCACTGTGGATTTTTTTTAATAATAATAATAAAATAACTTTAGTTTAAATTCAGATAACTTTAGTTTAAATACACGTGGCAACGCTTATGTCTAAAATTCGGGTAATGATTCAGTTAATTCAGAATTGAATTCTCTTTTTTTTCAAATAACAAATAATTAAATTAATAAAAAAAATATTAATTAATAAAAAAATATTAATATATAATTTTTATAAATGTATTTATATAAAATTAATGAATACATATTATTTTTTTTAATTTTTAAATATTTGAAGTTAACTTTAAAGATACAAAATTATCTAATATAATTCATCATCTTCTCCACCATAAATTCAAATCTGAATTCATCATCTTCTTCGTCACAAATCCAAATTCAAATCTAATTCATCATCTTTTTCGCCACAAATTCAAATATAATTCATCATAGTAATCAGAACTAGCCAAAATACAAATCTAATTCATCATATTATTCACCACAAATCCAAATAAAAAATAATTCGAAATCAAAAATCTGAAACTACTTCATCTTCATCTTCTTCTTCTTCACTACCATCCAGATCCAAAATCTAAAATAATTCGAAATCAAATCTACATACTTGGACTCATCACTACCCCTTTCAGACCACTCACAAACTTGGACTCATCACTACCCAAATACACCACCGCCGCCGCCGCTACGTCCTCCGCCGTCGGCACAACCCGTTTCAGATTTGCATGATTTTAGAAGAATGATTTGAAGAACGGATCAGAGGGAGAGGCTTTTTTAGATCTGAACAACCCAGATCCAGATCTTAACTTTGATTTCCACCAATTTCTCCACTTATTGTTTTTCTCCTCTTTTGATCCTCTATTTTGAAGAAATTGATTTCGGCTCCTGTTCGGCTGTTCCTCTGTTTTGAATGATCTGGATATGAATTACAGGAATTAACATATTAATTTTATATAAATAAATATATTTGTAAAAATTACACATTAATATATTTTATTATTAAGTACTTTAATTAATATATTTTATTTAATTACCTTATTTATTTGTTAATATATTTTTAATTAATTTAATTATTTGTTGATATATTTTTAATTAATTTAATTATTTGTTAATATATTTAATATTTATTTAATGATTTCATAATATAAATAATAATTATATTAGTTTTCAAAATAAAAATAATAATTAATTTTCAAAATTTTAGTTATATTTATGAAGTTTGAATTTATTTATGAGTTATTTAAATTAAAAGAAAATTATATAATTATATGTAATTTATATAATTTATTTAAAATTTTACAAATATTAATGATTAAAATAAAATTTTAAAAATTATATTTATTGTACTTTTATTTTGAATGCATTATTTTAATTTATTTATTTGATTTTAGTAATTATATTAGTTTTCAAAAACAAAAATAATAATTAATTTTCAAAATTTTAGTTATATTTATGAAGTTTGAATTTATTTATGAGTTATTTAAATTAAAAGAAAATTATATAATTATATGTAATTTATTTAAAATTATACAAATATTAATGATTAAAATAAAATTTTAAAAATTATTTTTATTGTAGTTTTATTTTGAATGCATTATTTTATTTTATTTATTTGATTTTAGATTAATTTAGCATTAAATATGCTTCAAGTTTCCATCTAGGCATGCCACATGGAAAAATATCTGACATGTAGGATTTCTCTCTCTCACATGGCAACGCGTGTATTTTTTTTCATTCAAAGTCAAACCATTTAATGAAATCAGAATAGCGGTTTGTAAGAAAATTATAGTTCAGTGAGTCGAATGAAAAAAATTTCAATTCAATGATTCATTTGTAAACCGAGATCGAGTAGAGTGGAGAAAAGTGTATTTAACCCTTTTATTTTATTCTACTTTTTTATTTTTTTGAATTTATACGATGAACATTCTTCAGTTTCAAAAGTGATAGGAATACATACATATGTGGTCACAACTCACACTAATACAGATTACATGAATTATCAATTTTAATATCACAGACGTTGGTTGGCCACTTGCTCTGTTGCTCACACCATTTACTCTCTTATGGTATTTTTCAGGACTTTTTAACTTTTTAGCCTCTTTTTTTTCTTTTCAAATTCATTTTAAGATGTGAGTAAATTTCAAACCCTCAATTTATTCATATTGCTCAAACAAGCAGCCTATCAGGGCAGGGCACCCGAGTTACAAAGGGCCCCCTTTTTTTTTTAATTGTAATGTACACACAAAAAAAAAGAAGCAAGTCAAAGAGGTGTACAAAGTAACAAATAGGCTTCTACAATTCAAGCAAGCCCAACTAAACTAACTTATTCTTCACAAAGTTAGTTAAGGTTGTTCAACCTCAATATCCACTTCATCTACTCACTCATCCTTCCCTCCACTTTTATTTCCTTCAAACTTCCCCCCACCCCTACCCCTATAAATTCCTTCATCCTCTTCTATATCCAACACCAAATCCTATCATCCATTTATCTTTCAATTTCCCATTTTCAGCCACCTACACAAATATGGCAGTATCCGTGGCTCTTTCGCGCTCTCTCCCAGCTTTGGCCATCGCCTTAATCGCTCTTATTGTGCCAGTTTACGGGCAGATCACCACAGCATGCAGCCCTACAATGCTCTCTAACTTCAGCCCTTGCATGAATTTCATTACTAATAGCACAGGGAATGGAACTTCACCTACTACTGACTGTTGCAATTCCCTCAGGTCCATCGCCAGCAATGGCACAGGTTGTCTTTGCCTAATTGTAACCGGAAGTGTCCCCTTCCAAATTCCCATTAATCGCACTCTCGCCATTTCTCTCCCCCGTGCCTGTAACATGCCCGGTGTCCCTCTCCAATGCAAAGGTAATATAGCTCCCAACATTTTAATGAATTATGACTCCATATATTATATGCTAATGAAGAATCCCCCCACTCCTCCTCCCTCCCCCTCTCTATTTTCTCTGAAAATTGCAGCCTCTGCCTCACCTGTTCCAGCTCCAGGTAACAAAGCATCACAATTTTTACAATTATTTTTTTGTTTAATTTTAATAATCATGTTTAATTTACTGATTTTTTTTTAAAATTATATGTTGATCATTATTGATATTTTTAACTGTCAGGTCCAGCAGCACTAGCTCCAACTCAATCTCCAGGAACTTCTCCTTCTGCTATTAGTCCTACAGGTAGCATGCTTGTTTAGATAGATTACTCACAATTTTAATTTCATTTCATAAGATAATGTACTTATAAATATTTGACTCTTTAACCCCCCTCCTCCCCCCCTCCCTCTTATGATTAGCAGCTTCTAGTGTTCCTGAAGCAGTGTCACCTGCTACTAATGCTTTGACACCGGAATCTGATGCAACTCCTGCATTGACTCCACCGTCAACAGTGAGTTCCGATGCTCCAACTACAAATTCAGGGAGTCGACCAGTAGTGAACCCATCTGCTGCCAATCCCTCTTACAGTTTTTCGCCATCATTTCTCCTAGCTGTACTAGGAGCTACATTGTTCAAGTACTATTACTAGTTGATTAAGCCTTTTATGTTGTTTTGTAAGAAATATTCTTGGGGTCGGGGATTTGAGTGGAATTTTTTTTTTTTAATTTTGTGATTCGTCTTGCTGTAATTGATATTAGATACTTATTCTTTGGGTTAGGGGGAGTGATTTTATTGTTTTTGGATTGTTCAAATTATTCGAGTGTTATGGTTGAATTGATTCACTGAATAGTATTATTGTCTCTTTCGAATACATTTATTGTTCCTGATGAATCTCAAGTAAGTCCATTATTTTATAACCGCGGTTTGATAAACAAGCAAAGATACAGACTAAAAGCAATAAAACTAACCGATGCTACTACTTGTTAATTTCATGAGTTTGACCTTGAGCATATGAAAATTTCTAATGTAACAGTTTGACACAATAAAGTTGTGAGAATTGGGTGATCATTATCCTTGCGGACAAAAAGAATAATTAATTGAAATATTAAAAGCAGGATACGAATGATTTGAGTAGGTTATAAGCATGCAAAACCACCCTTCTTGCACAAAGCATGTTTATACCACCAGTTCACGTTCAAACTCTAAACTTTCCACATATAAATATGTACGGAGACTGAGAGACTTTGAGTTGCTGTCATGCGTGTTCAGGTAATGGTTTGCTTCAAGTTTAATTGCGTTTTAACATGTCTTCTCTGTGTTACAACTTCAATTGTAAAAGCACAAGAGCAAGGATGTTTTCTTCAGGGCATAAACCTTGATCCGTGTCTAGATTTAGCTCGGAATTATGCCTCAGATTCTTGCTGCAAAGCTCTTAATCAAGCTCTTCAAGTTGGGATTTACTGCTTTTGCTTGCTATTGTCTTCTTCAAGTCCTCTTTTGAACATCCCATTTTCACTGCCCTTGTCCAATTGTTTTCTGTCACTGCCTCCAATTACACTGTCTAGGTAATCCTAGTCCAACTTTTTCAAAATCAGTAAATTTGTTCATAATTTTTATTTTTTAAACAATATCTATGTTCATATTTGTGTTATAGCTCCAAAGGCAGAGCTTCGACCATCGGCTAGTCCTGTGCCATTGCCACTTTCACCGGCCATTCCGAAGGAGCTGCCACAACCACCTTCACCCACAGTACCTTCAGTGGAAGTTCTCGTTCCATTGAATTCAACTTCTGATAACAACATCTCCACAGCGGGGACGGGGAAACCACAGCCTAGCGACAAGGGTGCTCCTTATTCCAACAGTGGGAATGCAACATCACATTGTGGCAACAAGATGAAAAATTTGTTACATCTAAAAATGTTGTTAGCTATATCTGTTTTAGCTTGTATGTTGTAGTAGTAGTAGTACAAAACAGTGTTAACCGTACGTATAATATGAACTTATTGTTCTTTCCAACAACTATATTTCAAGGGAATTAAAAGCACATATATATAATAAGGAAAGTGCTGTAAATGGTGCTGATATACTCAACTCAACAAGCCCTTTTTCTGAATATGAAATATGTGTATTGGGGTGGGTGATTCTTGTTGGAAAATATAGCAATTAACAAGACGAATAATATAGAAAATTGGAACAACTTAATTTGGAAAACGAGGAGGCGTAAGTATTTCATTGTCCTAAAAAAGTGATTTCATCTCACCGATAATAATCATAGTACAAATGGGTGCCGATGGTCACTCTCAGGATTCAATGAAGTCTCCGATCGTGTGTACTTCGCGGAAGGAGACTTTGACTTATCTATGTGGATTGCCCAATTAACAGAGTATAAGAGTTGAATATATCGAGAAGAATAAGATACACAGAGATAATATGGAGAAGAAGAATAAAGTTGTTATTGTGTGTATCTTTTTCTTCATGAACATAAACTAAGAAAATGAAGAAACTGATTATATTATTTATGTTTTCTCCTATCCCTTATAAGGAACAAGGAAAGTTGGAGAATTTAATGGTTTTAATGAAACGCTTGGGAGTTACAATTGGGGAAAATAATGTCAATAAAAGCTCATAACTGCTAGGGTATTAAAGGAAATAATAATAATTTTTAAGCATAACCAACAATCCCCCACATGATTCAAAATTATCAAAGATAGAAAAATTAAAAAGAAGTGAGAAGGGCAATGGATTTTAGATACATAATGTCGATACCTTGTGGGTTTGAATCGACACTTAGTGGAACAAGCTCATGACTGTAGATTATAGGTGAATTATATTCTTGAACCCATTATCTGTGATACAATCAATTGAACTTGCACACATATCAAAAAATTCTAAATCCACACAAGTTCGCGGTTGGGCGCGTTCTAGGCCATGCGCCATATCCCAGATTTTCGTAAAGGCTCTAGAGAGTATGTCAAAGACTCTTATAGGAAGCAGTCTACACTTCCACCTTTATATAGGTGAACCCATCAAGTGTATACTGACATACAGCACCCTTTAGGGCTATGAGTTTCATTAAGAATCTAAACGATTCATCCTTTCACAATTTGTCGAAGAAGCACCACATGTATACGAAAGGATATAAATAATTGTAGTGCTATAATTAAGTAATTACGTGACTTGTTGTTACCCATTGAACCCAATTCATGGGATCTCCAATCACATGGGTTGGGTTTCCATCGCGTATTACTTACTCAAGATGTTGGCAATAGTCTCATCCCTCTGGATGCTTTTTGGACACTCTTTTAATTAATCCCTTTGTAAGCCATTTCAGACCTCACAAATTCTATGGAAATAACACCGTTTACTGATCAGTCTTCATTATATCTCAAGCGAATACGTCTTTGTTTCCCATTATACACATGATTCATTACTCTTCCAATAGCAGCTTGAGAATCACAATGCAGAGATGTAGAAGGAAGGAATTGGTTTAGACCACAACGTTATGTCTGACAATAAATTCCTCAGCCACTCTGCTTCTGTACCTGTCAATTCTAATGCAATAAATTCAGATTTCATAATAGATTTAACAGTACAAGTTTGTTTAGCAGATCTCCAAGAAACAACTCATCTACTTAAAGTAAACACATATCCACTTGTGAAGCTTGTTTCATCATTAGCAGATACCCAATTAGCATCACAATATCTTTCAAAATCATTAGGATTATCAGAAAAATGTACACTTACATTAACTGTTCCTTTTAAATACCTCATTAGACGTGACAATGCATTCTAATGAATCTGCCAAATCTACTAATGACATATTCAATATCAGGTCGAGTACAATTCATTAAGTACATTACACTATCAATGATTCTGGCATCTTCAATTTGTGCAATACCAATCCCCTTTATTTTTCTTTAAATGCACACACTAGAGTCACAAGGTGTTCCTAATGACTCTTCATTAAAGAAATTAAATTTCTTAAGAATTCCACATAATAAAAATAAACCATATGCATTTTTATTAATTCTCATGCCAAGAATCAAGTTTATTTTTCATGTCAAATTTAGAGAATAAAATTGTTTAATAGTTTTCACAACTTTCTCATCTGTACCAAATATCATCAAATCATTCACATATAAACAAATAATCACATCACAATTTTCATGCTTTGTATCTCATGCATATATCACATTTCTCATGCTTCACATCTCATGTATAATTAGCATTTTATACATTCTTTGTAAGACCCCATCTTATTATGAAAAAAAATTAAATTTTCTCTGTTTATTATCTTGAAATAATAAGGAGTTAATTTGATATAATACTTTGGTTATTGGTGAAATGTGCAAATTTTACAAAATAAGCAAGTGGTTATAAAATATTCATTTTTTGTCGGGGAATATTCGTTTGGTCGTGAAATATTCTTGTGGTCGGGGAATATTTGTACGACGGCGCAACCATTCGTGGGCCTCATAACAGAATAACTATCGGATGAAGAAAACGACAAGTTTGAGTTTTTTTAAATAACGGCGTAGTTGTTACCGTTAACACTGTTGGAATACCCGGTGGTTAAAACACACTAATACGTACGTTAAGTCTTCGGCTATCTCGTCCGGTTCTAACTCAATGACGTGGTTCGGGTCGTCCACATATTTACGTAACATCGATACGTGAAAAACGTTATGAACACGCGTCATACTTGGCGGTAAAACGAGTCTATAGGCCACAATTCCTATTCGATCGAGAATTTTAAATGGATTAATAAATCGAAGGTTTGAGCTTTCCTCACCTCACCGATTCTCTCGCTTTTGAAATAACAACTTCTTGCACCTCCTTCTTCAAATTCATCAGCTCCGGTGTGTAGCTTGAACAGCTTTAACTTTATCGATTAAAGTCAATTATACTCGTATATCATCACGTGGGTACCTAGAGTTTTCATCTCCATCTCTATTATTTGTAAATTATACGAAATGAGTCTTTAATAATATCGTACTTTCAGATTTCAGATACGATCTTCTACTCAACACGTCATTTGTGACGCCCCAAAATAGGTATACATCACCATTTCGAGTTGTCAATACATGGTACGTAAACAACTACAACTTTATTATTACAACAAGTAAAGCGCGTGAGTTTGAATACAAATATTATCTTCTGACAATATCTATACTCAAATAAATCCTCATCACATTTATTGATACATTATTTTACAAAAATGGTGAGGACTACTAAACAATCCTTTCTAAAACCTTCATTCCATACCCCGACTCGTATTCGCTATATTCTCGCCTCCTGAGAAAAATGGAACAAAAAGGAAAAGGGTGAGCTCAACTAGCTCAGTAAAGAATATTATGAATAAGATAATAAATTATCAATAGTCTTCATCAATAATAAATCAGAGATTTAGAACATATGGTAGATGATAAAACTTTTCAACCATAGTTGTAAGTGGAACGAGCAATCCATTAAAAAGAGTCAAATAGACTATAAAGTCTATTGTCTTCTCCACGTTAAAAGTCCACCAACAATATTTTATCCCTGTAACATCAATCAACAGTTCCTTTCCACAATCATATGAATAACTCATAATCATAATTGTGATTCTAAATTCCTCTTCTCATCCAGGACGAAGATAATTTTCATCACCTGTCTTTACCTGAAACAACAAATATCATGGTTATACCAAATCACGCCTCCTGCTCATAATCATACTAATAAATTCATCTTTGCACTACGGGCCAAAGATATTCATCAACAGATTCATCTTTACACTATAAAGCTAAAGATATTCAACAACAGGTCATCTTTGCATTACGAGCCAAAGATATTCATCAATAATTCATCTTTGCACTACAGGCTAAAGATATTCAACAACTGGTCATCTTTGCATTACGAGCAAAAGATATTCATATATCAAAGAAATACATAATCATTTCAGAAGTTATATAACAATAATTATAACCATGTTGATCAATTCACCTTTGCACTTAAGTTAAAAATATTCAATTGTAAATTCAATGGTCATGATCATACCAGTCAACAATTCAACTTTTGCACTACTGGCCAAAGAGAACCTATAGTCACGATCATACCAATAATCTACTCATCTTTACACTCAAGTCAAAGAGAAATATCATCATTAGGGTTATAAGAATGTTATATAAAAACAATATAATCAAAACATGGTTTTAATTTCAAGAGTAAGATTCATAAATCAACGATAATTTGGTCAGAGAAGAAACCAATTTGTCGTGAATAAGTACCCGTATGATAAATACATAAATACAGTATATCGTGCGTAAGTAACTCTCGATACGAAAAGATAAAGTTTCATAATAAAATTTATATCCATATTTATAACACCTTAATCCAAATGTTATAAATCACTTAGAAATCTCATAATCTAATATTATTAATATTATAATAATATTTTAATCATTTCTTAAACTTATAAATAATTTAATCCAATTATTTACACTTTAATAATTAATGCATTTAATCATCTAAAAATGCCAAACTCATAAGATTTCATCATCATTAACCAAAATCCTCATTAAAAAATCTGCATATACCTCATATATGATTCTCAAGCCAATAAATCATATTTTTCAATTTTCTTACTTCACATAACATATTTAATTCATTTACTCATAACTAGAACATTTTCATGAAAAATATCAAATCAGTTCCAAAAATATTTATTTTCTGAGATTTAGAAGAATATAGTCCCATATTAAATATATATTTTTCTCAGAATTTTTAAAATTCATTTACTATTTTCCACATGGCCAAAACCACCGAATATTTAAACATTTATCATAAATTGTAATTTTGTCCAAAAATTCTAAAATTAATACGGTATACTGATATTATATAGATGTACTCCCAATAAAAATTTCATCAATTTTGGAGTTAATCACAAGGAGTTATAAATAGTTACTTTTAAAATAGTCTTTTCTCATAAAATCCATAACTCCTAATCTATACATCCAAAAATCGCCATTTTGGACACACTCTAAAACTCATCAAAATATCATTTTAATTTTTTCCAGAATTTTGAAGATCCGAAAAATACAAAACTGAAAAACATAATCACCCTTAAAAATCCCTTTACTATCCTTACCTCAAAAAAAAGCGGTCTTTAATTAGAATAACTGAACGAACTTTGCACCGATATAGCAATACTCAAAGTATACTCAAAATACTCACAAGAATACGCCGATAATATAGAGAGAAAACTTCAGATTTACGGTGTGATTTTTAATTCTAACCCAAGACCCTATTTATAGGAAATTGTTTAGAACACCAAAGCAGAAAATTGAATATAATAATAATATTATTATCAAATTTCAAGCCCACCTCTAGACATTTGAAATCAGCTGATTTTGCACATGTTTAATGAGGCCACAAAATATAAAAAACGTTTTTATTAATAAAATAAATAAAACTTCCAAAAATCAATTATTTTAACTTGTAACTTCAATAATTCATAATAAATAGCCCTTTTATCAGAAAATTCTAATCTCGCGTGTTTTTATAGGAAATTCAATTCTCTACAACTTTTCAGAAAAAAGTTTTTCCAAATTCCAAACAGAAATTGACCGAAATCCACAAACGGACGATTTTACAGTCTATAATCAAATTTCAGTCAAGAAATGGGGTCCACCGACACATAAAACATGTTTTAAATATTTTTGGTAACAAAAATACTTCTCCTCCACATATACTCATATATCCCACATTCATCGTAAAAATATCATCATTAATATATTATTAAAATAATATATTTAAATGAATTATTTTATCAGAAAAAGATAAAATATTAATTTTCAACAATTGTCACTTTAAAAATTTTCTCCATCTATATCCACATAAAATAAATATTTTTCTCATCATAAAAATCAATAATTAATTATTCACAAATAATATTACATAATCACAATATTGACAACGAGGCAGGTTCTCAGAAGAGGGCTTTCAATAAGAATTTCTCCTTCTTGGCAGCAATTAGGTGACCAAACCTCTCCTTAGATGTAACTTTCTAGACATTGCCAATAATGTTATCCAATAATATTATTAGGATAATATGAATTATTGTCCGATAATGGAAAATATCGTCTTACGTGACAATTATTGAAACAACAATAATATAAAATATCAACGTAAGCAATTATTGAATCAATAAAATATAATATTGAACAAAGAATTACCGTAACAATTATTGAGTAATGCCTTCTTACGAAAAAAAAATTATCATGCTTCATGAATAGTACTCGTGAATAGTAACTCATGAATAGTAACTCGTGAATAAGAACTTCGTGAATAAGAACTCATGAATAAGAACTCATGAATAAGAACTAATGAATAGTAATTATAAAAAATTGAATACTTTTATTTCATAAAATTGAGGTGGTCTTACATCGCCTACCACGTTCGCTTTTCCAGGATGGCATGGTCGTAACATTCTTTGCTCCATTCGAATTTTGTATCTCTACGAGTCACCAAATTTGAGTTAATGGAGTAGCGATTTGAGAAAATCTTTCCACGAATCTCTCGATAATAACCAATACTAAGCATGTAAAGCTACGTATTTCGATTCATCGACTTAGGTTGCTCTCAATCGTGACTCATATCCCAATCTTGGATAAGACGTCACAATGACACCTATCGCTTTACTTATCGCATTTAATACGACGCGTCCCTATAGAGGGTCGGCTTAGGTGAATTCCACAAAGGAAGTCACAAGATAAAGGCTCAGTACCAAATTTATAGTTGAATTTTTAACTCCACGAAGTTCAATAGGAGCCATTCGATATGAGATTTTAGAAATGAGTTTTGTAACGGGTTCAAAGTCGATACAAAATTTAATTTCAAAGCTTTGGGAGTAAGCCAAGAAATTCTTCGTAAAAAATACGTCGGGAAAATCAATAACAACAAGAATATTATTCAAATCGACGTGTCTTTATTCAAATCCATAACATGGACTAAGAAAACTTGACATCCGTAATAAACGAATGACTTCATGGCTTGATATGAAAATGTTTGACTTTAATGGTTTGATTGTCGAATTCGAATAACAAAGTTGCTTAGGAATATGAAAACTAACAACCTTACGAAAGCAATCAATTTTGGCATGATGAGTAGTTAACCTTAAAATCACATCAAAAGCAAATATCTCTATAGAAATAAGGTTAACGGTGTAATGTGATAGTGCCAACTGAATCAAGCAAGATTTCTAAACAACGGATGTAATGAAAGTTTCTCTAACTGAGTCTCCATAAATAGGTCAAAGTCTAATTTCTCCGTAGTCAAGTTCAAACGTTGAGCGAAGCAAGAGAGATAAAAGAATGGGTAGAACCCAGATTCAGTAAGGTATAAACTTCGTAAGAATTTATAATTAACTAACCCGTGCTAACTTCGTTCGGGTTCCTCGCATTTTGAATGGCCACGACAAACGCTTTTCAGAATCGTTGACTTTGATTTTTACGGGACAATCTTTTGAATCACCGTCCCTCACTGAACTAAGGCTTTGCTACCGCATGATCGAAGCGATATGTCCTTCCTTTCCACAATTATAGCATACCTTAAAGCTGTTGTAGGCGGTTTAATGATATGTCCCTCTTCCCGATTTGTAACATATATACGACCGGTGGTCTTTCTCCTCCTTGGAACTAGTTACATCTGGCGCCGACGTCTTCATAGTGGTCGTTGTTGAATCTCTCTTTTAAAATCTCCTCCGACTCGCTTCTATTTTCATGGCCACGATTACCACCAGAGTGGTTACCGCTTTTATCAGTATTCTTCTTTCTCATTTGGTTATCGTTATTCGATGATCGCTATCTTGTAGATGATCTCGGTTATGGTCCCTCGGTTGAACGTACTCGTTATCTCGCCTAACAACCTTGAGCCCTGCTGACAACATCTCGAATAGAGAGAAAATTTATGAGAAATGAGATATCTCGACGTATGTCGGGTTTCAAACCTCTCGTAAACATCCGCGTCATACGTTCCTCATTCTCCACCAAATGAGGTGCGAACACTCGATAACTCATGAACTTCGCTCGATTGGGACACCGCCATGTTATTCTCGCTCGCCTAATAAACTCCGCTTCCTTTATACGACGAATACTTTTAGGGAAGTACTTGTCAATCATTTCTGAAATGTCTCCCACGACATGCCGAAAGTGCGGTTGGATGGGTACACTTCTGATTTCCCACCAATGTCCGCCTCGCCACGGAACATAAAGGTAGCGAATGGAACTTTCTGTTCCTCCACGCATCCCAAGACATCAAATATCTTGGTAATTTGTTTGACCCACGCTCTCCGCCTTTAATCGGATCCGCTTCTGCAATTCTGGTGGTCCCAACACTTTGAGCTGCTTGTTTGTGACCACCCGTGAATTGCTATCATTTCTCCTCAGATTTTGAACACGAAGTCTCCTCGTCTCCGATTTTGCATGAACCGCAAAAAGCTTCTAAACATCCCTCGTTCATCATCCGCCGATTGGTGTTGTTCACAGGAGGTACATTGTCCACTGTTGCGTTTCTCCTCGTTGGTAGTAGACAGCATCTCCATGGTCTCATTTACTCCATCGTTAATATTCTCGGTCGACATTCTCAAATCTGTCGCTATAAAACAAGGGTTAATTAAGGAAATCAAAATATCACATAATATCCCTATATCTCGACCAACTAACAAATAAGCTTAGGTAGACACCCTATGAAGGATTTACTCGTCTCTCCCTCCTAGTTCTATTCCCGATCTCCGCCAAAGATCATATCCCCAAGCTCGATACCAACCGTGATGCCCCAAAATAGGTCCATTCCATCCAACCCATTCTCGAGTCGCCAAATACATGGTACGTAAATAACTACAACTTTATTATTACAACATATAAATCTGTGAGTTTAAATACGATATTTCCATCTGATAATATCCACACGCAAATAAATCCCCATCATAATTATTGATACATTATTTTATAAAAATGGTGAGGACTACTAAACAACTCTCTCAAGAACCTTCATTCCATACCCGACTAAGACTCGCTTACATTCTCGCCTCCCGAGAAGAAAATGGAACAACAAGGAAAAGGGTGAGCTCAACTAGCCCAAGAAAGAATATTATGACTAAGATAATATACAACAAATTATCGTTAGTCTCCAACAGGAAAAATCTAATAGAATATAATAGACAACAAATTTTAAATCAATATTCGCAATGAAATAATAATTCATTAGAAGAGTTAAGTAGAGAATGCAAACTACTATCTTCTATGTATGAATTTAAAAGTTCGTCAATCATCTATCTTTTATCCTCGTAACATCAATCAACATACATCCGGAATCAAATATTCATCTTTGCACTACAGCCAAAGATATTCATCATTAGTCATGTTCATCTAAACACTGCTCATCTTTGCACTCACGGCCAAAGATATTAATCGAAGTCATGTTCATCTCAACACTGCTCATCTTTGTGACTACGGCCAAAGATATTCATCAAGAAATCATTCATCTTTGCACTACAGCCAAAGATATTCAAGAATATCATCATTTAAGACCGAGGATGATGAAAAATATTTTAAAGAAATGAATCTAGTGAAACAAAATGACAAGGATTAAGGATTAAGGATTCAGTACTTTGTTTTATCCATGTCCAACAATACCTCAAAAATAATCATAGTGGTGTAAAATTCAAGAATGATCAAAACATGGATACAATCAAAGCTAGTATCCGTAATAGATATTTTGGACTTAAAAGAAGAAATTTCATTTTTCGATTGAATAAGGTCGATTCGTGAATAATGTCGTATATGTGAATAGTGCAGATACGTGAATAGTAACTCGACACCAAAAGATAGAAATTTCACAAAAACATCTTCACGCTTCATAATAGTACTCGTGAATAAGAATCGTGAATAAGAACTCATGAATAGTAATCGTGAATAAGAACTCATGAATAAGTAACCCGACATGAAAAAGTCCCAAATTTGATAAAATTTCCAACCAATATTTCAAAGATAATGATATTGAAGAAATAATATCATTTTCGAATAAAATAACATCCCTTACCTCACAAAAGACAAAGATTTAAGTTGAAACACCTGGATATAGACTATGACTTGAACTTCCACCGTATAGCTATACTCAAAGTATACTCAAAATACTCACAAGAGTACGCTCAAAATATCGAGAGAGAAATAGAGAGAAAACTTCAGTTTTCGGTGTAATTTTCAATTCTAACCCAAGACCCTATTTATAGGAAAACGCTTAGAACACCAAAAGCAGTAAAATTGAATATAATATTAATATAATTATACAAATTTTCTTTAGCCCACCTTTTGGTCAAAAAACACCAGCCACACAAGTTAAATAAGGTTCACAAACTCACCAAAAACGTTTTTGTTGATATAAATAATTAAAACTTCCAAAAATCAATTATTTTTGAGTTTTGAACTTCAATAATTCATAATAAATAGCCCTTTCATCAGAAAATTCGAATCTCGCGAGTTTTTATAGGAAATTCAATTTCTACAACTTTACAGAAGAAAGTTTTTCCAAATTCCAAACAGAAATTGACCGAAATCCACAAACCAAGCGATTTTACAATTTATAATCAAATTTCACCAAGAAATGGGGTCCACCGCACACACAAAACATGTGTTAATCATTTAATGCAACAAAAATACTCTTTTTCCTCATATACTCATATATCCCACATTCATTGTAAAAATATCACCATTATTATATTATTAAAATATAATAATATATTTAAATGAATTATTTTATCGTAAAAAGATAAAATTTCAATTTTCAACAATTGTCACTTTAAAAATTTTCTCCATCTATATCCACATAAAATCAATATTTTCCTCATCATATAAATTAATAATAAATTATTCACAAATAATATTACGTAATCATAAGATCGCAACTGTGCGGTAGTTCTTCAGAAAGAGGGGCTTTCCAATAAGAATTTCTCCTTCTTCAAGCGCAATTAGGTGACCTAACCTCTCCTTAGATGTAACTTTCTAGACATTGTCAATAATGTTATCTAATAATATTATTCAGATAATATGAATTATTGCTTCGATAATGGAAAATACGCAGTAATGACAATTTATCAAACAACGATAATATAAAATATCAATGCAAAGAATTATTGAATCAATAAAATAAAATAATCGAATAAAGAATTGTCGTAATAATTATCGAGTAGGCCTTCACGTAAGAATCAATAATTGGTGCAATACTGGTGTCATCTTGTTCAACAACACGTATTAGTGTGTTTTAACCACCGGTATTCCAACAAAGATAATTCAGAATAACTACGCCAGTTATTTATAAACAACTTATATTTGTCGTTTTCTTCATCCAATCGCTTTCGTTATGGGGCCCATAAAAGATCGCATTGCGTGCATTTAATATTTCCGACAAAGATTTAATATTCCAATGCACCAAACGAATATTCCTCTAATAATAATGAATATTTTATCACCACTTGCTTATTTAAAATATTTCATGCATTTTACCCATAACTAACCACATTAATCAAATCCATCCTTACTATAAATAAAGGAAATTCCTTTTATTTAAAAAAATTTTTGGTCTTACATATTCGCTTATCATCACACGCGTCCCTCGAGTCTTTAACTCTATCTCCATCCTTTGCAAGTCACACAAATGGGCCTTTATGCTGACAATAACGCACTCGACTTGCATATGATCTTCTACTCAACGCGCCAATTACTACCACGCTCGCTTTTCCAGGATGGTATTGGATGGTATGATCATAATCTTTCAATAGTTCAAGCCAACGCGTCGTTGTCAGATGTTGAGTTCCTTTTGAGTGAAGAAATATTTGAGGCTTTTATGATCCGTAGAAGATTTCCACTTTCTCCCCATACAAGTAATGCCTCCAAATTTTAAGTGCAGAAGAGACAATACCGCCAACTCGGATCATGAGTAGGATAATTCTTCTCATATTCTTTTTGAGTTGTCGCGAGGCATAAAGCTATAACTTTTCCATGTTGCATGAGAACACATCCTAACCCTTTGCCCAAGCATCATCAGAGATGACAATCCCTCCGAGCCGGATGGTATCATCGTAACAGTAATCAAATAAGTCTCTCTCGAGTTCTTGAAAACTCTCTTCTCACATTCTTCGCTCCAACCGAACTTTGTATCTTTTCGAGTCAATTTGAGTTAATGGAGTAGCGATTCGAGAAAATCCTTCCACGAATCTCCGATAATAACCAAATTTAAACCGAGAAAGCTACGATTTTTGGTCATCGATTTAGGTTGTTCCCAAACTTTGAATAGCTTCAATCTTTCTTTGGGTCAACAGATATTCCATGACTTGATACCACGTGCCCAAGGAATGCTACTTCTTCAAGCCGTAACTCGTGATTTCTTCAACTTGGCATAAAGCTTATATTCACGAAGCTTTTGGAGTGTCACCTCAAGTGTTGCTTTCATGATCTTCACGGCTTTTGGAATAAATAAGGATGTCATCAATAAAGACGACCACAAAGTGATCTAAATATTCCTTGAATACTCGGTTCATCATATCCATGAAGGCGGAGGAGCATTAGTCAATCCAAAGGACATGACTAGGAATTCATAATGCCCGCATCGAAGTTCCGAAAGCCGCCTTTGGAATGTCGGTGGTTCTAATCTTCAATTGGTGATATCCTAACTAAGATCTATCTTTCAAAAGAATTTGGCTCCTTGCAATTGGTCAAACAGTCATCAATACGTGGCAATGGATACCTATTTTGATGGTGACATGATTCAACTCCCGATAATCAATACAAAGTCGCATACTCCCATCTTTCTTCTTCTTCACGAATAGAACAGAGCACCCCAAGGAGAAGTACTAGGACGAATAAAGCCAATGTCTAACAATTCCTCAGAGTTGGGTCTTTAACTCCGAAGTTCAATAGAGCCTATTCGATATGGGGCTTTGGAAATAGGTTTTGTAATTAGGGTTCAAGGTCGATACAAAATTCAATTTCACGCCCGGGGTAGGCGGGGAAGTTCTTTCGGGGAATACGTCAGAAATTTATTAACAATAGAAATATCGCTCAAAACCGGCGTATTTTTGTTTAAATCGTGATATGAGCTAAGAAAGCTTGACATCCGTTTTTCAATAAACGAATAGCTTTTATGGCTTGAGATGACCGTGATTGATTTTAATGGTTTGGTCGTTTGAATTCGTGATAATAGGTTGATTAGGAATATGAAAGCTAACAACCTTACGAAAACAATCAATTTTTGCATGATAAGTAGTTAACCAATCAATCCCTAGAATCACGTCAAATGCAAGTATTTTTAATGAAATAAGATCGACGGTGTAATGTGAGGGTACCGATTTGAACCAAACAAGACTTATAAGCAAATGGATGTAATGAAGGTTTCTCCCAACGGAGTTTCCACAGATAAGTCAAAGTCTAATTTCTCCGAGTCAAATTTAATCGATGAGCGCAAGTAGAGAAATAAAAGAATGGGTAGAACCCGGTATCAAATAAAGTATAGACTTCATTAGAGTTTATGATAAGCTTACCCGTGATGACCTCATTCGGGTTCCTTGCTCTCTGGGAGGTCACAACAAACGCTTCTCCCTTGACTACTGGGTTTTGACTTTTACGGGACTACCTTTGGTGCCTCCATCCTAGTTGAATTTGTCTTTGGTAAACGCATAAAATCGAGCTAAGTGACCTTCTCTTCCACAATTATAACATGCTTTGAATGACGGCGCAGCTTTGATCGATGTGTCCTCTCCTCCGCATTTGAAGCATATGATAGGTGGTCTTTCTCCTTCCTTAACAACGAGTGCTGGTGCTGACGTCTTTCCATCATTGTTGAATCTTCGTTTCTTGAAATGTCCATTCTTATTGTTTTGGCCCTGATTACCACCGAATTCGTTACCATATCTGGCTTGTTGATTCTCTCCACGCTTGTTGTCACCGCTTCGATGACTACTCTCGCTGGTATTATAATTTTGCCGCTCTTTTAGTTGTGTTGACTCGTTATCGCTACCCACTAACTAAGCCCTATTTACAACATCTGAATACAAACACAGTTTATGAGAAATAAGATGTTGACGTATCTCCGACTTCAAACCTCTTAAAAAAATTCGCGCCATTCTTTCTTCATTATCCACCA
Organism: Panax quinquefolius; assembly: GCA_020205615.1. Taxonomy (NCBI): domain Eukaryota; kingdom Viridiplantae; phylum Streptophyta; class Magnoliopsida; order Apiales; family Araliaceae; genus Panax; species Panax quinquefolius. The sequence goes on from CM035173.1 coordinate 25,306,938, forward strand.
AGTGGGACGCAAATCGTGATAACTCCGCAAATTTTGCCTCGTGATCGCGATACTGGCCATATTGTTTTGTTCTAACTTGATAAACTCCACCTCCTTCATGTGGCGAATACTTTCGTGAAAGTATTTGTCGTTGAAAACTCTGGAACTTCTCCCAAGATATCTTCAAGACAAAGAAGTTGAGTACATTTTACCGATTCCCACCAAGAATCAGCCTCTCGCAAGCAACATAAAGGAAGTAGTGGAACCTTTTGCTCCTCGGAGCATCCCTAGACATCAAATATCTTGGTAATCTGCTTTATCCATGCTTCCGCGTAAGTGGTTTTGGCTCTCCTTAAACTCCGGTGGTCCGGCTCCTTGAATTGTTTAGTGGTGACCGCCCGAGAGTTTTCCGTGTTTCCACCTACGTTTTGGGACAGAGTCGCTCGCTCACTTTCATTGTTGCATAAATTGATAAAGCCTCGAACATTTGATCATTCATCATTTGGTCGTTGTTGTTGTTTTGCATGAGGATTGCGCTTCCCGATGCACATTATCTCGATTATTGATATGTGGCGAATCAACGACCATCGCCGTGCTCCATTGCTATTCTCAACATTCTCGATGTCATTTTCAGACATCGCCACAAAACAAAAGTTAATTGACATGTAACAAATTATCCCTATATTACGACCCACCAATAAAATAAGACATAAACTTAGGTAGGTCATACTAGCGAAGGTATTCCCTGCTCTCCCTCCTAGTACTATTCTCACATCTTAGCTGTGGATCATATCCCTAAGCTCTAATACCAACTGTGGACGCCCCCAAAATTAGGTATACATCACCCATCATCTGGGTAGTCGGATACACATGGTATGTAATTTAAATACAACTTACTAATATAACTGTCGTGGTATACAATACGACATAAACTATGAGTTTGAATACAAATATTATCTACTAGATATTATACAAACTCAAAAGGAGTCCTCATTACAATTATTATCACACTATTTCACGTAATAGTGAGGACTACTAATGCTATCCTCGGACCATTACTCCGCTTCCCACTCGTCCAAATTTATGTTCTCATTTCTCAAGAGAATAGTGAAGAAAGAAAGGGTGAGCTCAACTAGCCCAAGAAGAAATATTATGACTAAGATAATGCGTAATAAATTATCATTAGCCTTCAATAAAGATGTTAAACCGATAAAATATAATAAACATCAATTTTAATGCAATGAAACAAGCAATCCATTAAAAGAGTCAAAGAAAATAAAATCTACTATCTTTTATGATTTAAAAGGTTTTTGTAAGACCCTCAAATTTTTAAATAAAAAGGAATTTCCTTTATTTATTATTTTGAAATAGTAAGGGTTGATTTGATTAATGTGGATAGTTAAGGGTTAAATACGCAAATATTTCAAAATAAGCAAGTGGTTATAAAATATTCATTATCGCGGGGAATATTCGTTTGGTCGTGGAATATTCAGATCGCTTGGGAATATTCGCATCGACTACGCAGCAAATGCCCATGTGTGGGCCCCATAACTGAAAGCGATTGGATGAAGAAAACGACAAATATAAGTTGTTTTTAAATAACGGCGCAGTAGTTGTTACAATTATCATGTTGGAATACCCGTGGTTAAAACACACTAATACGCTATTGTTGAAAGAAGTTATTATACCAGATTGCACCAATTATTGATTCTTTACGTAAGAAGGCACTACTCAATAATGGTTACGTAGAATTATCGCTCAAGATTTTATTTTATTGATTCAATAATTTCTGCGTTGATATTTTATATTGTTGTTGTTTCAATAATTGTCATTACACAAAGATTTTTCATTATCGAAGCAATAATTCATATTATCTGAATAATATTATTAGATAACATTATTGGCAATGTCTAGAAAGTTCATCTAAGGAGAGGTTTGGTCACCTAATCGCCGCCAATAAGAAGAAATTCTTATCGAAAGCCCCTCTTTCCTGTGAACCGCCTCGGTTGTCAATATTGTGATTCGTAATATTATTTGTGAATAATTAATTATTGATTTATATGATGAGAAAAATATTGATTTTATGTGGATATAGATGGAGAAAAGTTTAATGTGACAATTGTTGAAAATTGAAATTTTATCTTTTCTCGATAAAATAATTCATTTAAATATATTATTATATTTTAATAATATAATAATGGTGATATTTTTACAACGAATGTGGGATATATGAGTATACGAGGAGAAAGTATATTTTGTTGCAATAAATGTTTAAAACATGTTAAACATGCTCATGGACCCCATTTCTTGATTGAAAATTGATTATATACTTGTAAAATCACCCGCTTGTGGATTTTTTGGCCAATTTCTATTTGGAATTTGGAAAACTTTCTTCCGCAAAGTTGTAGAGAATTGAAATTCTATATAAAACTCACGAGATTCGAATTTTCTGATGAAAGGGCTATTTATTATGAATTATTGAAAGTTCAAGTCTCAAATAATTAATTTTGAAGTTTTAAATATTTTAATAAGAAAACATTTTTTTTAGTTAGGCAAGGTGAGTCACTCTTGGTGGTGATGGTTTGAATCAGATTTTGGGTGCGTGAGGAATTTAATAATTATATATTAATATTTTATTAAATTTTCGCTTTGGTGTTCTAAGCATTTTCCTATAAATAGGTGCTTAGGTTAGAATTGAAAATCACACCGTAAAATCAAGTTTTCTCTCTATATTATCGAAAGTTTATTCTTGTGAGTATTTTGAGTATACTTTGATTATTGTTATACTGGTGCAAGTCCAAGTCATAGCCTATATATCCAAAGTGTTTCAAATTTAGAAAAGATCGATCTTTTCGAGGTAAGTGGATGTTATTTTCTTCTCAAATGATATTATTTCTTCAATATCATTATGTTGAAATGTTGATCTCAAGTTTTTATCAAATTTGGAACTTTTTCATGCTCTGGGGGGGTTATTCATTATTATGAGTTATTATTCACGAGTTACTATTCATGAAGTTACTATTCACGAAGTTACTATTCACGAGTACTATTCATGAAGCGTGAAGATGTTTTTGTGGAATTCTATATCTTTTGGTGTCTGAGTTACTATTCACGATATTTCAAGACTATTCACGATACTATAGACTATTCACGATACTAGATTATTCAATCGAAAAATAAAATTTCTTCTTTTCGTCTAAAACATCTATTCGGATACTAACTCTCGATTGTATCCATGTTTTGATCATTCTTGAATTTTACACCACTATGATTATTTTTGAGGTATTTTGGACGTGGATAAAACCAAGTACTAATCCTTAATCCTTAATCCTTGTCATTTTGTTTCACCGGATTCGCTTTTTTAAAAAATATTTTCATCATCCTCACCTTAAATGATGATATTATGGAATATCTTTGGCCCAGAGTGCAAAGATGAATGATTTCTTAAAGAATATCTTTGGCTCAGAAAGTGCAAAGATGAATGATTTTCAAGAATATCTTTGGCCCAGTAGTAAAAGATGAACAGTGTTTAAATGAACATGACTAATCGATGAATATCTTCGCTCAGTAGTGCAAAAAAGATGAATATTTGATTCCAGATGTATATTGATTGATGTTACAGGATAAAAGATAGACGATGAACTTTTAAATTCATACATGTAAGATAGTAGTTTGCATTCTCTACTTAACTCTTCTAATGAATTATTATTTCCGCATGGATATTGATTTAAATTTTTGTTGTCTATCAGTATTCTATTAGATTTTTCCTCGTTCAAGACTAACGATAATTTGTTGATATTATCTTAGTCATAATATTCTTTATCGAGCTAGTTGAGCTCACCCTTTTCCTTTTTGTTCCATTTTTTCTCGGGAGGCGAGAATATAGCGAAGTATTTAGCCTGGGTATGGAATGAAGGTTTTAGAAAGGATTGTTTAGTGAGTCCTCACCATTTTGTAAAATAATGTATCAATAAATGTGATGAGGATTTATTTGAGTATAGATATTGTCTGAAGATAATATTTGTATTCAAACTCACGCTTTAATCTTGTTGTAATAATAAAGTTGTAGTTGTTTTCGCATTCATGTATTGACAACTCGTAATAGGTGATGTATACCTATTTTGGGGGCGTCGCAGTTGGTATCGTAGCTTAGGATATGATCTCCATGAGATCGGGAATAGAACTAGAGGGAGAGACGAGTAAATCCTTCGCTAGTGTGTCCTACCTAAGCTTATTTGTTAGTTGGTCAAGATATAGGATATTATGTGATATATTGATTTCCTTAATTAACCCTTGTTTTATGACAAGATTTGAGAATGTCGAATCGAGAATATTAACAATGGAAATGAGACCGTGGAGATGCCCTGACTCACCAACGAGGAGAACGTGCAACAGTGGCAATGTTCCTCCCGTGAACAACACCATTGAGAAAGAGATGATGAACGAGGGATGTTTAGAAGTTTTTTGCGCTCATGCAAAATCGACGAGGAGACTCGTGTTCAAAATATGAGGAGGAAATGATAGTAAATTCACGGGTTGTCACGCCAAAGGTTCAAAGAGTTGGGACCACCGAATTTAAGGGAAAGCCAGATCCGATCACGGCGGAAACATGGGTCAAACAAATTACCAAGATATTCGATGTCTTGGGATGCACGGAGGAATGAAGGTTCCATTCGCCACCTTTATGTTCCGTGGCGAGGCGCAGATCATGGTGGGAGTCTCGTGAAGCGCACTCCATCCAAACCGCACTCAAGCATGTCTTGGGAGACGCTTTCAGAAGCTATTTAATGACAAATACTTTCCCGAAAGTGTTCGCGTATGAAGGAAGTGGAGTTCATCGATTGGAACAAAACAAACGACGGTATTTGTCTCAAAGACGAGGCAAAGTTTGCAGAGTTATCCGTGTTTGCACCTCATTTGGTGGAGAATGAGGAACGATGACGCGGATGTTTCTTAGAGGTTTGAAACCCAAGATACGCCAAGATCTCATTTCTCATAAATTTTCTCTTTATTCGAGATGTTGTAAACAGGCTCAATTATTAGAGCGAGATAACGAGTACTACCAATCGAGGACCATAACCAGAGGATCGTATCGTAGATAAAGTCAATGTAATAATGATAACCCACGGAGAAAGAAACAGACGGACAAAATGGTTACCACTCGGTGGTAATCATGGCCATGAAAAAAAGAAGAAGCGAGTCAGAGGAGATTTTAAAAGAGGAGATTTAACAACGACTATGTGAAGACGACAAAGTCTTGGCAAGAAAGAATCGGTTCTAGGGAGGAGAACGACCACCCATTATATGCTACAAATGCGAAAAGAGGGACATATCACCAAACCGCCCACAACAATTCAAGGTATGCTATAGTTGTGGAAAGGAAGGACATATCGCCGAGAGATTACTAGAAGCGAAACCTAGTTCAATGGGACGGTGACTCAAAAGATCGTCCCCGTAAAAGTCAAAGTCAACGATTCCGGAAGAAGCGTTTGTTGTGGACTGGTCATAATGCGAGGAACCCAAACGAGGTGATCACGGTAAGTTTATTTATAAATTCTTTCAAGTTTATACCTTACTTGATACCGTGCATACCCATTCATTTATCTCTCCCGCATGTGCTCAACGCTTAAACTTGACTCAGGAAAATTAGACTTTGACCTATCTCGTGGAAACTCCGTTAGAGAAACTTTCATCACATCCATCGCTTATAAATCTTGTTTGATTTAAGTTGGCACCATTACCTTACATGTTGAATTTTATCTCTTTAAAGATACTTGCTTTTGATGTGATTTTAGGATTGATTGGTTAACTACTCATCATGCCAAAATTGATTGTTTTCGTAAGGTTGTTAGTTTTCATATTCCTAACCAACCACTTTTATTTAATTCAAGCAACTAAACCATTAAAATCAATCACTATCATATCTAATCATAAAGCTATTCGCTTATTGAAAAACGGATGTCAAGCTTTCTTAGCCCATGTTATGGATTTGAATAAAGACACGCCAAATTTGAATAATATTCTGTTGTTATTGACTTTCCGACGATTTCAAGAACTTCCTGCCTACCCCGTAACGTGAAGTTGAATTCTTTATTGATCTTGAACCCGCATAAAGCCCATTTCTAAAACCCCATATCGAATGGCTCCTATTGAACTTCAGGAGTTAAAGGTCCAACTACAGAATTGTTGGACATCGGTTTCATTCGCCCCTAGTACATCTCCTTGGGGTGCTCCTGTTTTATTTCAAAAAGAAGAAAGATGGGAGTATGCGACTTTGTATCGACTATCTGGAATTGAACCATGTCACCATCAAGAATAGGTATCCTCACCTCGTATTGATGACTTGTTTGACCAATTGCAGTAAGGGGCACAATTCTTTTCAAAAATCGATCTTCGCTCGGATATCATCACCGAAGATTAGAATCGAGGATATTCCAAAGACGCGCCGTAACTCGGTATGGGCATTATGAATTCTTAGTCATGTCTTTCGGACTAACTAATGCTCCCGCGACTTTCATGGATATGATGAACGAGTATTCAAGGAATATTTGGATCAATTCGTTGTTGTCTTTATTGATGACATCCTCATATATTCCAAAAGCCGTGAAGATCATGAGCACCATTTGAAGTCGGTACTCCAAAGGCTTCGTGAAAACCAACTATATGCCAAATTGAAGAAATGCGAAGTTCGCTCGAGGAAGTAGCATTCCTTGGGCACGCGGTGGTGTCGAAACATGGAGTATCCGTTGATCCGCCAAGATTGAAGCAATACAAAGTTGGGAGAGAACAACCGAAGTCGGTGATCAAGCACGTAGCTTTTTGGGCTTAAATGGTTATTATCGGAGATTCATGGAAGGGTTTTCTCGAATCGCTACTCCATTAACTCAAACTAACTCGGAAGGATACAAAATTCATTTGGAGTGAAGAATGCGAGAAAAGTTTCCAAGAGCTTAAGAGGAGACTTATTTCTAAGACTGCTCTAACAATACCATCCGGTTCGGATGGATTTGTTATCTACAAATGATGCTTCGTGCAAAGGGTTAGGATGTGTTCTCATGCAACGTGGGAAGGTCATAGCCTATGCCTCGCGACAACTTAAAGAGTATGAGAGGAATTATCCTACTCATGATCTAGAGAGTTAGCGAAGAAGTTCAGCGCTAAAAATATGGAGGCACTATCTATATGGGGAGAAAGTGGAGATATATTCGCACCATAAAAGCCTTAAATATTTCTTCACTCAAAAAGAACTCAACACGCGGCAATGACGCTGGCTCGAGCTATTGAAAAGACTACGACCACACTATTCAATACCATCCCGGTAAAGTTTAACGTGGTAATGACGATTGAGTAGAAGATCATACGCGGAACGAAAGCGATGATGTCAAGTATACGATAGAGCCAACTTTAATAGAAAAAGTTAAAGTTGCTTTCAAGCCATCAACCGGATGATGATGCGTATGAAGAAGAAAGTACAAGAAGGAGCTATATTAAGCGAGAATTGATGAAGAAGGAATACTTGAGTCCACTCTAGACTTTGTGTTCCTAACGACTACGATTTGAAGTACAAGATTATGATGGAGGCACACAATACGCCATTTGCAATCCATCCTCGAAGTACTAAAATGTATCGTGATCTTCGACATACATTTTGGTGGAACAATATGAAGAGAGAGATTGCAAAGTTTATCTCGATGTGTTTAACTTACCAACGTAGTAAAGGCGGAGCATCTTGTACCTAAGGGTCCGTTGCAACCACTTGAGATTAGGAATGGAAGTGGGAACACATTACTATGGATTTCGTTACGGGTCTTCCTACGGTTTCTCAAGGCATCAATGCTATTTGGGTTATTGTTGATAGATTAACCAAGTTCCGCTTTCATTTCTTGCCGACACGGAGACTTATTCCCTCGAACGCCTTGCTAGTATGTACGTGAATGAGATTGTGAGGTTGCATGGCATGCCCAGTATCCATAGTTTCGGATCGTGACCCAAGATTCACTTCAAGATTTTGGGTTAGCTTGCAAAAAGCTATGGGCACGGATTTGCGATTTAGTTCAAAGATACCATCCCCAAACCAGACGGAAAATCGAGAGGACTATTCAAACTCTTGAAGATCTATTAAGACTCGTGTCCTAGACTTCAAGGGTAGTTGGGATAAGTATTTACCATTGGTGGAATTCTCCTACAACAACGCTTATCGTGCAAGTATAGGTGTGGCTCCATTCAAGCATTATATGGACGAAAATGTCGTTCTCAATATGTTGGGATGAGGTGGGTGAAGCAACATTGTTGGGACCCGAAGTTAATACGTATATGACTCACCGAAAAGATCCAAATGATTCGACAACGATACAAACGGCACAAGATCGACAAAAGAGTTATGTGGATCTTCATCGAAAGGACGTGGAATTTAATGTAGGGGATCATGTATTGTCATGAGTTGCTCCATGGAAGGAGTTACAAGATTTGGGAAGAGAGGAAAGCTCAATCCACGATTTATTGGTCCATTTCAAATTCTTGACCGAGTAGGAAATGTTTCCTATAGACTTGCGTTACCTCCGAAAGTATGTCTCGTGTTCATAATGTGTTTCACATATCTCACTTCAGTAAATATGTGAAAGACCGAACCACGTTATTGAAGTTAGAACCGGACGAGATAGCCAAGACTTAACGATGAGGAGGTACTGCCAAGATCTTGGATAGGAAGGAGCATGTCCCACGCCAAGAAAGGTCATACCACAAGTTAAAGTTTTGTGGAGGAATCATGCTATAGAGGAAATGACCGGGAATTGGAAACGGAAATGAAAGCGAGGTATCCTCACCTTTTCAAACACCAGTACGTGACGTCAATTTCGAGGACTAAATTTCATAAGGAGGGAGGTTGTAAGACCTCAAATTTTTAAATAAAAAGGAATTTCCTTTATTTATTATTTTGAAATAGTAAGGGTTGATTTGATTAATGTGGATAGTTAGGGTTAAATACGCAAATATTTCAAAATAAGCAAGTGGTTATAAAATATTCATTATCGCTTGGGAATATTCGTTTTGGTCGTGGAATATTCAGATCTGTTTGGGAATATTAAGATTTAACACAAGCAAGTGACCATGTGTGGGCCCCATGTGAAAGCGATTGGATGAAGAAAACGACAAATATAAGTTGTTTTTAAATAACGGCAGTAGTTGTTACCAATATAATACTATTGGAATACCCGGTGGTTAAAACACACTAATACGCGTTGTCATTAACAGATTACCAGATTGCACCAATTATTGATTCTTACGTAAAAGGCACTACTCAATAATGGTTACGTGAATTATTGCTCAAAGATTTTATTTTATTGATTAAATAATTGTGCGTTGATATTTTATATCATTGTTGTTTCAATAATTGTCATTACACAAGATTTTTCATTATCGAAGCAATAATTCATATTATCTGAATAATATTATTAGATAACATTATTGGCAATGTCTAGAAAGTTCGCGTCTAAGGAGAGGTTTGGTCACCTAATTCAAGCGCCAAGAAGAAGAAATTCTTATATCGAAAGCCCCCTTTCTCTGAATCCGCCACGGTTGTCAATATTGTGATTCTCGTAATATTATTTGTGAATAATTAATTATTGATTTATATGATGAGTAAAATATTGATTTTATGTGGATATAGATGGAGAAAAAGTTTAATGTGACAATTGTTGAAAATTGAAATTTTATCTTTTTCTCGATAAAATAATTCATTTAAATATATTATTATATTTTAATAATATAATAATGGTGATATTTTTACAACGAATGTGGGATATATGAGTATACGAGGAGGAAGAGTATTTTTGTTGCAATAAATGTTTAAAACATGTTAAACATGCTCATGGACCCCATTTCTTGTTCGAAATTTGATTATAGCTTGTAAAATCACCCGCTTGTGAATTTGGCCAATTTCTATTTGGAATTTGGAAAAACTTTCTTCTCGCAAAGTTGTAGAGAATTGAAATTCCTATAAAAACTCACGAGATTCGAATTTTCTGATGAAAGGGCTATTTATTATGAATTATTGAAGTTCAAGTTCAAATAATTAATTTTTGAAGTTTTAAATATTTTTAATAAGAAAAACGTTTTTTGAGTTAGGCAAGGTGAGTCACTCTTGGTGGCTGATGGTTTGAATCAGATTTTAAAAGCGAGGAATTTAATAATTATATATTAATATTTTATTAAATTTTCTCGCTTTTGTGTTCTAAGCATTTTCCTATAAATAGGGTGCTTAGGTTAGAATTGAAAATCACACCGTAAAGCCAAGTTTTTCTCTCTATACTATCGAGCGTATTCTTGTGAGTATTTTGAGTATACTTTTGAGTATTGCTATACTAATGCAAGTCCAAGTCATAGCCTATATCCGGTTTTCAACTAGAAGATCGATCTTTCGAGGTAAGTGGATGTTATTTTCTTCTCAAATGATATTATTTCTTCAATATCATTATCTTTGAAATGTTGATCTGAAGTTTCTATCAAATTTGGAAATTTTTCATGCTCTGGGTTCTTATTCATGAGTTACTATTCATGAGTTACTATTCACGAGTTCTTATTCATGAGTTCTTATTCACGAGTTACTTATTCATTTAGTACTATTCATGAAGCGTGAAGATGATTTTTTGTGGAATTTCTATCTTTTGGTGTCGGATTTATTATTCACGATACTAAGACTATTCACGTATATGGCACTATTCACGATATCTGGTCTTATTCAATTTAAAAATAAAATTTCTTCTTTTCGTCTAAAACATCTATTCGGATACTAACTCGATTGTATCCATGTTTTGATCATTCTTGAATTTTACACCACTATGATTATTTTTGAGGTATTTTTGGACGTGGATAAAACCAAGTACGAATCCTTAATCCTTAATCCTTCTCATTTTGTTTCTTTGGATTCGTTTTTAAAAAAATATTTTCATCATCCTCGGCCTTAAATAATGATATTATGGAATATCTTTGGCCCAGTAGTGCAAAGATGAATGATTTCTTAAAGAATATCTTTGGCCTGTAGTGCAAAAGATGAATGATCTCTCAAGAATATCTTTGGCCCAGAAGTGCGAAGATGAAGCAGTGTTTAAATGAAACATGACTAATCGATGAATATCTTTGGCCCTGTAGTGCAAAAGATGAATATTTGATTCCAGATGTATATTGATTGATGTTATGAGGGGATAAAAGATGGCGATGAACTTTTAAATTCATACATAGAAGATAGTAGTTTGCATTCTCTACTTAACTCTTCTAATGAGGATGATGACAATGATATAAGAATTCAATAAAACAAGTTCAAGAATTATTTTATCCAGAATTTTAACGTCCAAATTGTCAACATGATCTTTGTTTTGTAGAGTAAAATTCAAGAATGATCATAAGAATATTTCCATGAAAAGATCTTTGGATGAAACGCAAATATCAAGGATATTCTACTAATTTCATGGAGTATAGAAGTCAAAGTTTTAACCAACCTGGGTATAATAAAGAATGGAATAACAAAAGAAATCACCATGCATGCGGTACTTGCAGCATGAAAAGTTATTCCAATGTAATAATAATAACGGAACGTGTCGTGAAATTCACAACCCATGGATGTTCCAATGAGAATAATAAAGATGGAACCGGATCCGGTGTAAAACACACGATAGGATATTCCAACAGAATGATAAAGGCGGAACCGGTCGGTGTGTAAAACACATGCATGGGATGTTCCAGCGTAATAATAAAGACAGTAATCAGTCGGTGTAAAACACATGCATGAGCGGGGATGTTCCAACGAGAATAATAATAAAGAGCGGAACCAGTCCAGGTGTAAAACACATGCATGGATGTTCCAATGTAATAATAGAAGAATGTCACCAAGTATAGGTAAACCACAGATATACAAAGTTATTCCAATGTAATAATAAGCAATGGAATAACAACAGATTCTCTTCATGAATAAGAAAGAATAACACCCCTTATTTAGTACAACAAATAATATTCCCTACCTTAGAAGAACTGAATATTGGCAAAGTGAAGTAGCGAGAATACTTTTCTTTCTTTCTCTCTATAGTTTTCTCTCAGAGTTTCAAGGTGAATTAAGTAAGAAAATAATGAAGGAATGAGCTTTATTTATAAGAAAATAGAATGCATAGTAATTAATCCATGAACGGTCCAGATTGATTTACTTTAATCGACGGTTCATATTTAAAGCAAAATCTTTTAAATAAAATATAATATATTCTATTTATATAAAAACATTTTACTATGCAAACACTATGCAACACTATGCAAAAACACTATGCAACACTATGCATAATAAAATATAATATATTTTATTTATAGAATAACTTTAATAAAGTATTACATTTTATATAAAAGATGTTTCGCTTTTATTACGTTAATAATACTGAATAAAACAAAACGTCATTATCGATATAATAATTCATATTATTAATTGACAATAATGGAATCAAACCTGGTGACTTCTCACATAAAGATCAATAATCAATACCGTAGTGCTACTATGCAACCACACACGACATCGTACTTTTACTACCGAGTAATTCAACAAGATCAACCAGTAAAACTTCCGCCGTTATTTCAATAAAATATTTTTTTGTCGTTTTCTCAATCCGACAATAATTACATTATCAGGGTCCACCAATGATTGAGCCGTTGTACGAATATTCTCTGCTAAACCGAATATTCCCCGACCAATCGAATAATATAACCACTTGCATACTTTGTAAAATTTATAAATATTACCCACAACTATAACATTATATCAAATTTATTCCATAATATTCAAAAATAATATTTATAGAAAATTCATCTTTATTTATAAAAGCTGGGGTCTTACATTTTTGGTAATCCAAAAGAATCCAAAAAATGCTCCCTCCAATTCAATTAATACCTTCCTTTCCACTTCAGAATGCCCCACGGTGAAAGTCAATTAAGCCACTAAGTTTCCATTTATTACATTGTTGTGGAAAAAAAATTAATAAACAACTCTACGAAAAGAGCTTCAAAATTCAAATAACATTAGTGTGATTCGTGTATGAAATGTTCAGAACCCTAGCTATCGGGAAAAAAAAACACCCCAAATATGATTTACATACAAACCCATAACCATTGAAGCTTTTAAATGTGAACATAAAATTATGGATTGACGGCATACCTCTTAGTTTCTCTATGTAGTGTTTCGTTTAACAGAATTCATGAGAAGGAAATTGAAAGCCATTAACTCATATTTCTCAAAATCAAGTTTCATGTTGTCAGATAAATGCTTCCGGTCTCAACAATGATCAAGATTAAGGCTATATTGTAGGCAGATACAAACAAACAAGAACCACAAAGAAAATGACGACTTTCGAAACATTTTCCATTATTGAAGACACGTGCAAATTAACAATCACAGATAAATAAATTCTAATAAGCTCTCAGATATTGGAAACCTTGAATAAAAATATAAATCTTCATGACATTTGAAGAATTTAACTTACACGAATAATTAATACTATACACAAACAATTTTTACACAGGTTCATATTATAATTACCTGTCAAGACTTTGGCTCCATAACACGAAATTAATTCTAAAATATGCAACTTCTAAAGTACCCAATGACAGAATATATTTACTCTCTCTCTGTCCCACTTATTAATAGATTAAAATCACTTTTTAGATTGTTGGAAAATATAGCAATTAACAATACGAATAATATAGTAAATTGGAATAACTTAGCTGGAAAACCGAAGCGTAGCGTAGCTACTGTCCTAAAAAGTGATTTCGCTCCCACTGATAATAATCATAGGTATAAATGGGCTGCCGGCGGTCACTCTCTAGGATTCAACGGCGAAGTCTCCGATCGTGTGCACTCACGGAAGGAGGCTTTGGACTTGTCTATGTGGATTGCCCAATTAACAAAGTATAAGAGTTGAATATATCGAGAAGAATAGGATACACAGAGATAATATGGAGAAGAAGAATAAAGTTGTTATTGTGTGTATCTTTTTCTTCATGAACATAAACTAAGAAGATGAAGAAACTGATTATATTGTTTATGTTTTCTCCTATCCCTTATAAGGAACAAGGAAAGTTGGAGAATTTAATGGTTTTAATGAAACGCTTGGGAGTTACAATTGAGGAAAATAATGCCAATAAAAGCTCATAACTACTAGGGTATTAAAGGAAATAATAATAATTTTTAAGCATAACAAACAATTCTTAATTATCCAATTACACACTTGAATTATATATTTATTGTTAAAACAGTATCTTTATAAGTTTATATCTTTACTTCTACTAATTAAGCAACTAATATAACCATCATCATCATGAAATATTCAACAATTAAAAAGGAACATCAAGAAGGTCATTTGGGTAAAAGCACAAGCTCCCTTTTCCCGCCATTCGGCTATATATAAATAAACATTCAACAACGGCACCACACCAGTCAGAACAGAACGAGTAATAGTTCATTCTCTCTCCTCTCCTCTCCTCTTCTTCACAGATCACCAAGCCCTCAAACTCAAACCATGGCCAACAAAACTCCGGTGCACTATTTTCCGGCGACAATTGCACTCCTCCTAACCTCAATGCTCGTACTCACCTCCACCGCCGCACCACCACCACCGTCTCCTTCAGGCTGCTCCGACCAAGTGCTCGCTTTCTCGCCGTGCCTCCCTTACATCTCTGATCCACCAAACAACGTCTCGAACTCGCCTTCCTCTCAGTGCTGCGACGTCTTTGGCTCGGCTTTCGACGCCGGCGAGGCAAACTGTCTCTGTTACCTGATTCGTCGACCTCTGATATTCGGATTTCCTTTGAACAGAACCAAGCTGTATTCTCTCTCTTCTTTTTGTCCAGTGATTGATACCGGAATGAAGACAAACAGCTCTCTCAAATCTCTCTGTACAGGTACGGCTCTTCGTTCATGAGTTCGTTTCTGTATTAAATTGAATTCTTATATTTTGATCGATCAATCGTAAACTTCCAATTTCATTTGAATTTCTATTATTGCGTATTCTGAGTAGCTGCAATTTCATTTGAATTTCTATTGTTGCTAAATTACTTCGGAGTAGCTGATTTATGCGCATCGTTCTTCATGAACTGAAATTGAATCGAGAGATTCACAATGTGCGTAGAGTAGAATTATATGTAATACTCGAGAAATCTCTCTCCCAAAATATATGAAAATTTGTTCGTACATCATACAGTATACACAATCTAGATCTAGATTTTACTCTACCGCCAAAGACTAGTTTTGCCACTTCGTTACTCTGTTGCTTTAAGCGTAGCGTAGGATTATGATTTATCACTACCGGAGCATGTTATTATTGTTTAATTTTAGTTGATCCTGACCACGAGTCAAAGACGAATGACCGCAAAGAAAGCAATATATTCTTAAATTATTATTATTATTGTTTTTGTTTTTTTAAGTAGGCTAGAATTCTTAAATTTTTGTCACAAATTTTGTATCAAATGGCGGTGGTTGAATATCTATTTCTTTAGGTGTTTGAAGTTAACATTTTTAATCTATTGTAAAATTATTATAAGAACAACTAAAAAACAGAATAATGAGAATCTCTCCCATTACATTACATGATGAGAAATTAGAATGGTAAAGACATAATAATGGCATGTGTAACATTGCATATTATTAGACATTGCAAGTTTTGCTAGAATTTTCCTATATGTACTTGAAAAGTTGTTAATAGGAGTTGCTATTCATGATTTTAAGCTGACATTATGCTTAGTATAAACACTAAAGCTACTGCTATTGTACTTGGATATGCTTTCTTCGTAATTTTTCGTTACATCATATTTTTTATTATATCATCGTAAACACTTCATAGTCGTAGTCAGCAAGTTTCTTACTTCTTCCTACATAATCCACCTTTTGCCATTTGTCTAATTTGATCATGAACTCAACACAATATCTTCCTTCTATTCCCCTAACAGTGATCAAGTGTTGGCTTATTCTTTAGAATTGACAAATTAATCTAGTCATGGATTATGCAACAGGGTCAAAAGCACTCCCTCCTCTCCAGAGTACAACAGGTATGCTCAGACAATATCTCAGTTCTCTGGATACTGTTTGACCTTGTATGGTTTCTAGCTAATCTGGTTTTAGTTGATCTAACAGGATCTGGCCTTTCCACGTCACACAGTTCTGGTAATGTAGCATCAGTTATCAATAAACTTATCCATTACTTTACACTATAGTGCATTCTAGGAAACAAAGTTAGCATTATACAAGTCTCTTTGAATTATTATGTTCTTATTAAATTGCTTTCTAGAGTGAGTTAAACCTGCTGAATGGGTTAGAAGGAACAGCTTAAGCATAGACCGGAAAAAGAGCATCACAAATGATTCCCCATTGCCTAAGAGTGGTGAACTTCAAGTACAAAATGGAAGTAATCACAGTTCACACAGAATCAGAAACGTTTGTTCAAATACAATTTGTCGGACAACTAATTTCTACCATGATTTTTCAGGTTCTGGGAATTCTCTGCCTCCTTCCACAAGCTTGCCGCTGCCAGAATCTGATGATGATTCACTTCCACCAGAATCTTCTGACGATTCACCCTTACAACCCAGCACACTAACACCAGTAATGCCTACCAATAGATCATCTGCATCAGGAAAGCTTTACAAGAGCCACAACTGGTTTCAACGACATACTATGATCCTCATTGTAACCATCTTCTTTTGCCTTTAGCACAACAGCCACCACACATCTTGCCATTGTCAGTTGTAGTTTGAGTTTGTATCCACAAACTGCAATGATGAAGAGAATGAATCGATCGAATTAGCATCAATTTGATATCATAAAGGTCATGCACATAAAAACTGGTTTGTTCCCAAACGTACTGGGTTACATATGGATGCTTAATGCAATTTTCATCTTTTGTATGCTTATTTCTTCTCTTTTGCCATTTCTTTCCCTTATTTCTGTTTCGAATTCACTCTATTGGTGGCGTGGGTCATGTAGAGAGGTTAACATGACTAAAATTACGAAGGCAACATCCACCTTATGTTCTAGTTGTTTTTCAAAAAATTAGCCATCAGCCCATTATCATAGGCCAAAATCAAAATTCTAGCCATCATCATAAGCCAAAATAAAATTTCTAGTCATTATCATAGGCCAAAATCTAATTCTTAGCAAGGCAAACACAGGTTTAAAATTAATCAATCAAATCTGCAAGATACCAAAGAAAAAATACAATCAGAATACTAAATGTTTGTATTGAGACATTTAAGCAAGGTTAGTAGAGAAAAGATGCTTTACATTTTACCTCATCTTTTTGTCCGGAGAAAATTAAGTCCAACCATCTGACCATTCAGTTGATTCATCTGGCTGAAACGTCTCTTGACCCCATTCTACCTCTTTAAAGGGGGAACCCAATTCTACCTCTTTAGAGGGTTGACTCCATTCTACATCTTCAGAGGGTTGACCCCATGCTACATCTTCAGAGGATTGACCACCCCATTCTCCATCTTCAGAGCCTTGACCCCATTCTCCATCTTTCCAACGTTGAAGCCTGTATTCCTGTTCATTATCCAGATTATCCACTTGTGCCAGGTTTTTGTCGAGCAATTCCTCCCTGTCTGGAAGAAAGCAACCCCTGTAGGAGCTATTATCGTGACAATGCCAAAAAAGCTTGTTCCAGTAGGGATCCTATTATATATCAGACACGTGAGAAATCAGTACTAATAAGAAAACCCCTATGCTATGTTTGTTTGCAAGGATTATAATCCCATGACTATTAATCCTAAGATTATAATCTTGGGATGATAATTATAATGTCAAGACTATTAAGCCATTTTATAATCCAAGACTAATAGTCCCAAGTCTAAATTTGAAAACAAATAAGACACTTGGGATTAATAGCATTCAAACAAACACAGTGCTAGAGTTTGGCTGTCCGTTGTCATGCGCTTCAGATGATTATAAGGATTCAGAAATGCACATGATTACACTAAGGAAACACCCATTTTTACAGTACTTCATGTTGTTCAAATTTGTAGATGTCCAGGAAGTGGCAAGTCATGATCTACTGTTCATTATCTTGCAATCATGTTTCTTTTTTACCTTATACAAAACTTATCTACTCAACTTGAAAAAGGAAAATCAGATTGAGGATTACCTTGCAAACAATATGTGGGTTTCCAATAACAACCAGTAAAGATTTTGCTCGGGTAATCGCAACATTAAACCTTCTGGGATTGCTCAAAAATCCCAAACAGTGAGTTCTGTCAAACTCATTGTGTTTTATAGTTGATCGGACGGTAGATACAATAATTACTTGCCTTTCTTGTCCTTGGAATTGTTCAACACTGCCAACCTGGATATTAGACCTGCCAATACCTTCAAGTGCTTTCTTTATTTTGACTACTTGTTGTCGATAAGGTGTTATTACACCAATTTCTTCATCGCCCAGCCCCCTCGTTTCTGTAAGATCTTTGATGATCTCCACTGTTTTGCTTGCTTCAATCCTATTAAACCATGACGGATTGCTTCCTTCTCTCTCATCCAAACCTTGGATGCCAAAGAAAAATACAGGGAAGTCCTCGTTAGGAATGAGGTCCACCCAATCTCTGGAAGTCCTCGTATCATCATCTTTACAAGGGATTAATTCCCCCTGATAGAACAACTGTGAAGGGAGATATAATATTTCTGGATGACACCGGTAGTTTCTGACCAATTTTATTACATAATTTTGATTGCTTTTCCCATAAAAATCAAACTCGAACAGCCTCTCCAAGTATGATTTTCCTAATCCATAAATTTCAGCATCTTTCGAGTAGATTACAGGACCTAGTTGCATTGGGTCTCCAGCAAGAACGACAGCAGTCTTCCTGCTGCAAAGGTTGGAGAGAGGAACCATTGTTTCAGGCTCTGAAGCCTGGCCTGCCTCATCTAGGAAAATATGAGAGAAATGGCCTCGTCTAATGCCTTCTGCATTAAGAAGAGAGGAACTTGCATATGTAGATACGATGATCTTATAGCGCCTGAGCTCCATAAGGGAAGGGCACTTAAAGACTCTCTCTGCTACATCATAAAAGCAAAATTTGATATATTCAGGCTTAACATCCTCAAGAGAACGAGTGAGTGCATTGAGTCTTAAAATCTCTCTGTTTTGAACTTTAACTGCTTTTTCACCTAGAAGTTTCTCTAATATATGATCTGCTGCACTGTTTGAAGGTGCGCAAACAAGAATCTTGGCATTCTTTCGAGTTGTGTAGAGCTGGAGGATAGCTTCTATTATAGTCATAGTTTTACCAGTACCTGGAGGCCCATATATCACATAGGGAGCCCCTCCATTGCAACCAATAATCAGTTCAACTGAAAGTATTTGCTCCTCATTAAGCAAACTAGATACAGGCACCAAAGGAGTGGAATGTATCAGTCTGCTCTTACAAGAGTCAGCTGGGAATAGAAAATCTGCCTCCAAACTTTTGGCAGCTTCAATGGCTTGATACAATCTTCGCATATTTATTCGATTATATGTGAACTGTACGTTGTAGAGGTTGCTGGCTCTATAGCTCGAGTGAAATCCTTCATTAAACTTTAAGAATATAACCTCAGCCTCAACACGATGGATAAAACCCTGTGCCAGAAGCAATAATATATTCAACAAAAAGAAATTGCTATATACAGGTAATTGTAACCAATACATTTAGCAATAAAGATGGTCACGGAATACAAATAAAGTCAGGCAAAAAAGCACTGTAATAAACAACTGTAAATAGTAATGATTTATCAGAATAAATAAAAATCAAACAAGTACACAGCCTCACAGGTTTACTTCAAGGTATCATCTGATTCTGAGGCATAAGCTGTATAACCAACAAGAAAGTTGTTTTCCATGTTTCTGTTTCAATACAAGCTGAAATGCTCCAAATTTTGGAGTAGAAATTAATTCCTCAAGTAGGAACAAACCTGATATGGAGGGGAGGTATCATTATCTGCAGATGCAAGCTTAGCAAAAATGGAATCTCCATAAACAAGCGATGGTCTTCTCTCAGCAAGTCCTGGGACCTCAAGGGTCAAGAATTGGTTTCCTCTACTCTTCATACTGACACTGTCCATGTCGTAACCCCTCATGTCTTCCTAAGATACAAATCAACCATTGAGTGCTAAAAAGAAAGATACTATCATCATTAGTAACAACAGTTCAGTGAAATAGAACACTACCTCCATTTTAATCTCTTCCATGATCACTAAATGTTTAAAGTATGAGGCATAATTCTCTTTTGTCAAACCTTCTTCAATAGCCTGTGGGATTTGCTTTTTTCCAATCAACCCCCTAGCATCCTCAGGTATTGGATATTCAGGAAGCTTAAATCTGAACACTTGGGTTGAAGCTCTGGGAGGACGCAAACCTGCAACAAAGTTATTATTACCAACTAAATTCGACCACTGCTTCTTTTTGCTCTCTCTCCTAAATGTCTTAGTGGAAGCCAAGGACTCCGAGAGTTTATCTTCTGACAGAACAAAAGCCAGCCGTTCGATTGTTACATCTTCCATAGTAAAATGCACGGCTGTTGTGTGCAGGCCGATTTCCTTAGGCTTGCAAGACAACCAAACGGTTAAAGTCTGACCTGGCCGCAGCACTCTGTCCTCAAGTGAAAATGATTCCATGTACTGTTGGATATATTCCACATCTGAAGATAATGTAGGAGGTTCCATCAGCGACAGTGTGAATGAATCCTCTGGTTTTGAGTCATAAATTTGAATATTCCAAAGTTCCACTGGAGCAGTGGTGGTGTTCAGAACAGTGATTGAATCAACAATTTTATCTCCTACGTAGCCTGATTGAGGCTTTCCTCCTACTAAAGGAAATGGGACTGATATACTAATTGGGCCCTCTGTACTAGGGTTGTAATTACACATGGATTTATCATTCACAAAATCAATGAACCCAATATCTCCCTTGTCAGAAATGACAGACCGTTCCTCATCCCAGTCGCGAACCGAACCCATCCCCAAAATGATAACGATTTGAAGAAAACCTGTGAAAGTCTCGACTAGAAAGTGTGAGATAGCACCATTCAATCATTTGCAAACATAATGACAGAAAGTAGCCATAGCAAAATATGTGACCAAAATACCCATCCTACAAGCAAAATGGGTTCAGTATATCATAGAAAAGGAAAGTTAGAAACAAGCTGGATTACATAGCCATTTTAAATACATCCTATGACCAAGTATTTCAAAACTCTCATCCATCAAATTAGAAATCTTCTTTTCATAATCAATATACGACAATATGCAACAATAACAAGCGATAAACAAAAAACACAAAATCGTCAATTTTGAATGGGCCACCACAAGAGCAATTGCAAATGTATATTTTACTTGCACGTGTATGTGTACCTCTGTTTACAATAACTAAAAGCACATGCAAATTTGACATACAGAGTTATCAAACATTTACGAATGACGTACACAGTTATTAAAGCATTTATTAATGATTGGACTGATCCTGTCTATTTGATACTAAAAAATTTCAAGGGGTTCAGTTATAAATGAAAAAACGCTTCAAATAGCACCGAATGGAACTTCAATAATGCATCTTATGGTGCCAATTTATTGTTGACAAAACCATAGTTGCCAAGGAACTCATACTGCCATGTGTTCCTCATACTGGGTAGTATAATTCCGAGTCGCGGCATTAGATGCCTTGTGCATTCTACCATAGGTAGCATTACTCATACCCGATTTAGTTCCAAGTACTCATTTGATTAGCGTTCTTGGTAATCATGGACAAAACTCACACTAATATATTAAATATATTATTGATAGCAACTCTACATGTCAAAAGCACTATAATTTGCTACATTATTGCATAAACACAATATCCATGCATACTTGTACACAATGAAAACATATCTTTTCCCTTGTGATACTTCGCCTTAACAAAACCATAAATTGATTGAAAAAACTCTTCTTCGTTTACTATGGCTGTAAGCTTATATGAAGCAGAACATTTGGGATTGTGATGAGGACATGATTACCTCGAGCGTGGATGGAAATCACAGAGGACAAACTTGGGCGGATGCACTTAGAGTCCGGTGACGAGGTCGCGAGCTAAACGGTTCAAAGAGGAGCTTAATGGTTTAATTTAAGAAGTTTGGACTGAGAATGGATCGAAGGCGAGTGCTATGGAAGTTGATTCAAATTTTATTAACTTAGTGCAAGCGATTGGACCAAGCCAAGAATCAAGTTCGGGACTTAAATCTGGAATATTAGCACTGCCGCACCGGTTTTAGTACTTCAACTGGTGCTGCCGCGGCAGAAGGATAGGGAGACTCTGATGGAACAGCGTTGCCGCCCTAGGTCTAGGCCAATTTGTGGCGCGGTTATGCCAGGCACGCGGCACAGATTTCAAGTACGCGTTTTTTATCAGATTTTCTTGCATGTTTTTAGGGATTTTTCAGATCTTTTACAATTCTAATGTAATTAGGATGTTTGTTAGATAGATTTTGATTCTAAGTTGGTTGCTATTTAGTAGTTCAATTCCTTATAGGAGTTAGGGTTTCTTGTTCTAGTATAAATAAGCATGGATGATGTAATTCCAAGAACACTTCAGATTATTATTCAATACAATACTTGTGAGATTATTCTCTTTTTTGGTTTTTTGAAGAATTCCTAAGCTATCCTTAGGTTTTCTTTGATATTTAATTTGACGTATCATTCAATAATACATACTTGGGTGTGGCGTCTTCTACCGCATCAATTGTCGATTGTACCAAGTTCTTGATTACATATAAGTATTGGGTCAAGGTGTCGTTGGTTGGTGTTCCATTCAACGCAACTTCAATACACTATCGATTGTACCGAGGTTCTCGTCTCAATATAGGCAAAGGGTGAAGGGTGAAGGGTGAAGGGTGAAGGGCGAAGGGTTAAGGTGTCGAACATGTGGCAACGTACAACTTTGCTAGAAACGACCACCTCATGCAAGCATGTCGTGGAATCTATCGATTTGTAAGTGACTGTTTTTTAAACCCAAAAAACAAAAGGAAAAACACGAGGAAAATAATCGAATTGAACCATTTTTTATTTATTAAAAGATGGTGAATATCTATTTTATCATTTATAAGAAAGAGTAAAATTAACTCAAGGACAAAGATCAACAAATTACCATTCCAAATTATAGATATCAACAAACAACATGGATTTAGCTGGTAAAGTTATTTATCTTAATCAAATGAAAGGTGCCAAAACATACAGGGGAAATTTAATGCATAAGAATTTTACTTTATTTTAAAAAATAAACTTTTTCAAAATTTTCCACCAACAGATCAATACAAGCTTTCATTTTCCACATTGGTATATTCCTTAAGATCAATCAATCAATCAAACATCAGCAACTAAATCTAGACAGATAAAACCCACATGAGCTTCTTCAAGCACACACAAAACACAAGCACATAAACAGACAAAAACACAGACTGAAGCAAAACAAGTGAACCAAAGAGAAATGAAGTGAAACCCACCAGTAATTAAAGCTCCGGCTTCAAAATCTTTGAGAGAGAGAATCTGGGTACGAATAGGGTTTAACGTAGACTAAAACAAACCTCCCTTCAACAAAATTGGATGATGCGATCCTAGATATTTTAGAATTTAGATTACACCTCAAAATGAGGATGAAAAACGAGAAAATGACAGATATGATGAATGTAATTAAGAAAAGGGTTTGATTAACTTTCCATATGTGCATACAAATTTTCTATGATTAGTATATGAAAATTGTAGTGTACAGAATTTGAGGATTTGTAGCCAAAGAAGAAGGTTGTGACGTGACTGGGTGACTGACTACTGACAATTTACAATCGGGCACGGAATTACATCATCAACTGCTTGTACTCTTTTTCAGCCCACAATTTACAAAAGGGTTGGGCTGAAGACTCGGGGGGTCAAGGCCCATTTAGGAGTCCAAATAATTAAGTGTCACTAAGAAAAAAATTCTCACCTTATTAATAGGTTCTTTTTCTCGTGTTGTGAGTACTCGAGTACACTAGTATTGATTGATAATTTAAAAGTTGATCCTTAATTGAATAATAAAAAGTTGGAAAATGATATTTTCACATGTGTGAGAGGTGGGACCCACTCATTATTTATGTGAGGGATTATATGAAAATATCAATTTTTTATGTGAAAATATCAGTTCCCTAAAAAGTTTCATCACAACGCAACGTAATTTTTTACTCATAAAATAACATAAATACTTTTAATAAAATAAAAGAAAAAAGACGACAGTTTATTGACATCAATACAAAGAATAAATGAGGGTCAAAGTTTTTGTCTTTTTTTTAAGGTCCTTGAGGAGATTATAATTAACATGGGTGTTAGCACATATATGTATTGAAGGTGGAACACATACAATGTCCTTGCAAGACAATGAAGGTTTGTGTAGACTCGTATTGAAATCATGTGGAATAAGGCATTTGTAATTTTGCATAAGAAAACATCAAAGCAAAATGGGGGTGAAATGAATAATCTGATCAGATTGTTAGTATGAAGCTGGACAAAGTTTTTATTTTTTTAAAAAATAATAATAATAAATGGCCAAGTGGTTACCAGAATCAGCCTGCCCAACAAGCACCACCAAAAAAAAAAAAACTAATTCACATAAGTAATATAAATGGCCAGATCACCAAGCAGCCTCTTTCTATAAAGCATTCAATCCAGAAATTACAGTCATAGTAGTTTATATAAGAATAAAGCACGAAGACCAACTCTAATTCAAGATTCTCTTCTCATTTTCTCATGAAAAGGTCAATTCAGTAAATATAGGAGATACGGGACTAGATAGGTTGATAGCAAGAGAATAAAAGAGGGGCATAGAGTTCCCTCTTTCAAGTTTCAAGCACATCAACGGTTAAGCAACTGCAAGTAAATCTTCCCCATTGTAGCAATTCTCACATATCACCAAACCGAACAAGAAGCACATAAAGTATTTGACAAGAAGCATCTAATAAGGTGGACTAGGAAGTAAAAAACAAGTCAGACTGCAGAAGCAGGGGCTTCCTTAACAGTTTCGCGCCAAGCATATGTCCGAGCTCCTTCTTTGTCCACAATCTTGATGACAAAATTTGGTGGTGCCACCACCAATCTTGACCTTATCTCCAATATGCACTTGTCTATGAGATCGACAGCTTCCTCAACTGACATATCACTTCTGTAGTGGCGGTCCATCATGGCAAGGGAAAAGTATGCACCGTACCCAAAGGCTGCCTTGTCTACTTTGTGAAGAGTGGCAATGTAATCAATAAAAAACAGAGAAGGACCTGTTTCCTTGTCGTAGCCTGCAAGAACAATATTCACCATGTATGGACTCTGGAATAGAAAACAACCACAATTCAGCCAATTCATAAGCCAATATATATATATATATATATATATATATAGGGTCCGGTTCCTGTAAGGGCTCCCTTACTTTGTTAAAATGCGGATTATTTTTTATTTTATTTTTTTAAAACAACTAAAAAAAATGTTTTAATATTTTATGGAACTGAAATTTTTTCATAATACAGTGTTTTGGATGTGATTTGGATACGTATAACAAAACAAGTCATGCGATGTATTGTGCGCATTTGTACATACATTTTCTGGTATAGGTATCCAAATTACGCCCAAAACATTGTATTATGAAAAAATTTCAGTTCCATAAAATATTAAACTTTTTTTTTTAGTTGTTAAAAAAAAAAAAAAAAGTAAAAAAAAGTCAGCATTTTAACAAAGTAAGGGAGCCCTCACCTGATCAGTTCTGTATATATATATATATATCCAATGATAAACAATATCAATATTTTCATCAAAGACGTACGAAAGTAAAAAGATTGTATAGGACTGAGATCATATCAGTGGCGGCACCAGGATTTTGAGTTGGGAGGGGCCAAAATATTTAAGAACAAATACTTAAATAAGAAATATAAATAAAATTATATGCATTAGATTTAAATGCCAAATTTATATTTAATATTTTTTTAAATCATGAAATTTATGTTTAAATTGAATTCGTAATGAAATTATGAGTAATTTTTTGTTAAGGTATAACTTCAAAGAGTGACAAGAATTTTTTTGACTGCATAAAACCCACAATAAAATAACTTTTATTGTTTATGTTATACCTTAAAAAAGGGGTAAAAAAGTGTCAAACTTGTACCTCTATAACAAGAAAACTTATTCAACCACAAACTCACCTTAGGATTTGTATTATAACAAAACAAATAATTTTAAATACCTAATTCATGATTTTAAATATATATTGTAGAATCCCAATTAATTTTAATGATAAATTTTGTAAAATTAGCAATAAGTTAAGAGTGTTGGAGAAGGAATCCGTATTAGAAATAATGTATTGTACATAAAAATTTGAGAAACGATATATAATACTAAACGCTCAAAAGTTTTTTTTGAAAAGAAAAACAAATTTAAGATTAAAGAAGTGTTTAGAAATTAAAAAATAAGTATTTAACTACATACTAATTAAAATAAATTAAAATTTTAGGTGGGGCAATGGCCCGGCCCGGCCTCTATGTAGTGCCGCCACTGACTGAGATGCATGCAAATATCTAGCAAATAAAGTTTTACATAAAATAAAAATATCTAGCAAGTAAAGATTCGCAGTGGAAGTATTTTAATCTGACCAATTCATGAGCAACAGAAATAGTGGAACCATCCGTCTCAGGGTTCACACATCACAGTTCGGCACATGTCAGGAGATTTATTAAACCTTATAAAATCGTAACTTCGTGCATCACAACTATTGCTGCAACTTTCACATATAGATCCATCAAAATGTTTGAATCTACCAAAAGCAACCATAGCAAAATTAAATTCAAACACATACCCCCCATGGACTTCAAAGTCATAACTAAAGTACTATGAATAGGATCAAGGATCCCAATTCAGAAAACTTGCCTGTTTAAGTTGAACAGGTATATCAAATTTCCAGAATCCTCCAACATAAGGTCTTTATTATTGCTGAAATCTATTTATCTAGAAACAAACAATTTTAAGGTGAAACAATTTTAAGGTTAAACGATATACTAAAGAACATTTCCATTATCCTTTCTAAAGCATCTCCTTGAAAGAACCTGAACAAAACAAAGAGGAACAACAGAAAATGTAGAACCCTTGCAAAGGGTACGGGAGTTACACACTTCATTTTAGTGTGAACAATTCGCAATGTCAGACTCTTCCAAGTACCCGTCTCCCACCGAACACACCATTCGAGTCCATGAACTTAGGTGGTAACTCAAGATAGATAATGACATGTACAACACACGAAATAGTTTACATAAAATATCTAATGTGCTCAGACTTTCCTAGAAAGCTCAACAAATTTCACATAAATAATACTACCGCCTTAATTAAAAACAATAGCGTGAACTTAACTCCTCGTAATACAGAACAACGGTCATACTTTAATGGTAACTCCTCTCTCATTATTGTGCTTGATCATAGGAGTCTAACTCCAACAATGTCAGCACAGGCACAATAGCAAAGGCAAGTAACCCCTTATTTCCCATAGTTCCCCCAGGCCTTTGCCAAGGTTCCCCTAAGCCCTAGTATTAAAATGTAATAATATAGGTTTCTTAAAAAATCCCTGATAATACCAGTAAAAACAACACAGTGAAAACTGAAACACCAAAATTTGGAATGGAAATTCTAATCCCTAGAACTAGAAATCCAGCTAAACCCTAAAAGGTTTTACCTTGCGCAAGGCAGTTGCGAGCTCCCCACGGGTGAAATTAGCGGCAGCAGCAGTAGTCAATGGTATGCCGTTGCGGAACTGATACAATGCCACGTTCTTCTGAATAAACTCGGTGAACTGAGCTCTGCGAATTTCCATTTTCAACACTAAGATTACAAATTTATAGTAAATACATAAATCTAAAGCTCGTAAATACACATACATATACATATAGATCAATTTAGAATTTAGAAAGAGAAAACTAAAAATTCCATACAGATCAGATCAAAATACGGAGTTATTATGTATGTTCAAACTACGATAGAGAGGGAGATAGATAGATAGTGCAAGTACCTGTCACCGGCTTCGCCACTAGCGCCCATGAGCTTGTGAGAATCGAGAAGCATGATTTTGTCCTCATCGGATTTGTGAACCAGTATACTGTGTACTGCTGACGAATCGGCGACAACCAGCGCGAAATCCTTCCCTACCAGACCAAATACGCACTCCATTCTCTTCGATTTTGTTCTTCAGATCTCTCTCACTCTTCTTCTTTGTGTTTGCTTGTTACTGCGTGCTTGATAGATTCCACCTCAATTGGGGAATTTTTTGGCTTAATAGAATTGTCTTGAAGAACAAGGAGGCCCTATTGAGAAAAGTAACCGGTGGGTGTTTGATACATGTAGGTACATCTCTTAATAGATTTTAATCTCTTAATACATTTTAACGTCTATATATCTTAATATTATATTAAAAATATTCTCTAAATAGTTTATAATTATATTTATATCTTAATTATTTTTAAAAAATTAATATAAAGATGTAAGTTGTTAAGATGTATTAAAAAATAAATTGTTATGATATATTACGATACAATCAAGCCACATCGTCGGAACTGTTTAATTGGAAAAAATTTTGTTGATCGAATCTGACTTTTTGTTTAATAATTTTTAAATTATGAATTTATCTAAAAATTATGATAGAATGAGTAAGAAGTAGAGTTTTATGATATTTTTATTTTTAATACTCTCATAGACTATTAAAATTTATATTCTATATCCATCTTGTTTACTATTGTAAACAAATTTTGTTATATACAAATTATTTTGATTTTTCCTTAACAAATTGGTCAATAACTAATTTAATGAATGTTGTTGTAGTATTTTGCTATTTTATGTACTATAAAATGTTATTATTATTTTTTTAGTGTTTTATTCCTAACATTATATTACTAATAGTATATTCCATCAAAAATTATTTAAAAGTTTATATTTAATTTTTTTAGATAACATTATTTATTTATAATTACACAATAAATTTATTCCTAACATCCCATAAATTTAAAATAGAATAATACACGTGTCAGATGTTTTAGACAGACAATTATCAAACACATCATTTTATTCTAAATTTAGATCTTCTAATTTATACAACTTATTTAGATTCTCTTATACATTCAGAACTTTTCATTCACTTTTATCAAACAGTCTCTTAGCACGAATTTTTTTTTTTTTTAGAAAAATTACTAAATTACATTTGCACCTCGAATTGATTCAAGGGTATGGCATGGCATGTCAATTTTGTCCAACCCCGACGGATCCAACTAACCCCAAGAGGTCGGCCTAATGATTAAGGAAGTTTGTTCTTTTTCTTAATTTTCTAAGTTTGAACATTTGAGATCATCCTTTAAAGAGAATTATGTTGAATGCATCAGGCTAATGTGGGTTGCACTCAAAATCGTTCATAGTGAGATTTAATCTCAATTGACGCGCAAACTGATATGAAAATACTCTTATCGTTCAAACAAAAAAAAAAAAAAAAGAATGAATGAATCTCAATCAATTTCGATACTTATGAGTTCTAATTTATTAAAATTAATAGTCAAAGTTGAGTATAAATTTTTATTTTTTTTATTCGGATCGGATTTATGTTGACTTCACATAATTTCCGTAGAGAGCCCATCTCCATTTTATTAGATGAGCAAACACAAATCCTATACTACGGGTGAAACTTATATTTTTATAATCAAAATTAATAATTTCACATGTTCTCTTTCAAATATTCTTGTGTGAGATAATGTTTTTAGGGGTCGATCAAGTATTTGAGAAAATTAAATATCGACGGAACGTACATAAAGGAAGGGTTGTCGGACTATACCCCTACTACCATAGTCCGGGAACAGATTTGAAGGGTCAATGGAATATGTTTTAATTAAGAAAATAACTATAATTATACACAAAAACAGTATTTGAAGAAAAAACAAAAAGATAAAAATCGTTCAGAAGAGTCTTAAAATAGTATTTAATTTTATTTTAAAGAAACTATTAACATTAATTATTGAAAGCTAAGCTAGTAACCGGTGACATGCAAGTTGCAACTAATTAATTAAGGTGCAGGTGGTGGTGGTTGCGAGGGCCAAGCTGGGCCGGTGGTTTTGGACATCTAGGAGGGGCTTCAGGTGGGCAGGGAGCACCATTGTAAGATGCACAACGGCATCGCCACCAAAGAATTCCGCCGCCAGGAGCTACACATGATGCTTCGATATTTCCCACGCCTCGGAAGCACGGCCTACAAGTTTCCAAACAAGCTTTATTTTCCGGGCACCCACCTCCTATGCTATCTATTACGCACCCTTCTACCTTCATCACTCTTGTTATTACTGAACAACCACACACACAACAAATAATAATAATAAATTTATGGAAAAATGACAGCTAAAAAGAAATCTGCAAATATATATTGAAAATATATAATACATTCATTGGTCGAAGAAAATATATATCAAGTAAAATATATGCCAAGTAGACACATTTTTCCCAATTTAAATTATTGTTAGTTTGCATACATGAGATAGACAAGAAAATGACCAGAAGAATGGAAGCACTTATCTGGCCCATTCTCCTTACACACCACTGCACACAAAATGGAATATGGAAAATGCAAGTAAAAAACTAATCCTTTTTATAAATGTAAAAAAACAAGTGTACAAGATTTCCCTTATTTAATTTATTAATTGCTTATCTCAAATTTTTGTTTCTATCCAACAAGAGACAGAGACAAAGAGAGAGAAAAATTCTCCATTAATATCCTTACTACCCTAAAAGATTATCGTTTAATATTTTTGCACATAGATTAAAAAAGTCATTTGATACTATTATTTACTAACAATTAAAATTTATTTGAAATTTCATCACGACCCCTTTAAGGGAAGTTGAAAACTATTAATACAAGAGAGATAATTTCTTGCGACAATGAGAGAATATAGAGGTGATATAGAAAAGTACTCCCTCCATTCCTATATATAGGTCGTTTTAGACTTTTTTTGTTATTCATAATTATTTGTCGTTTGTACCATCTAGGAGAATTGATCATTATTTTTTCTAAATTGCCCCTTATTACTCCACCTAATTTTTTGATCCATATTTATGATCTCCTCTACTCTTAAGCCTCTCTCTCCTCCCAACAAAATTCTTTCATCTTTTTTCTTTAAAAATGATAATTAAAGTATTTTATGGGGAGAGAGAAATAGAAAGAAAATAAGAGTAAATGAGACTATTGAGATTTTTTAGGAGTAAAATTATAGGAAATTGTTAATCTATTATTGGAGAGAGACTATAAAATAAGTGAGGTAAAGGGTATTATAGACAATTAATAGTATAATTAATGTTTTTCAATCATTTTCTTAATTCTTGTGCACATGTCTAAAACGACCTATATTAAGGAACGAATAGAGTAAATAGTTTATTCTCCTAGAAAGTTGTAAACAACAAATAAATTGGAACAATTTTTTTTTCTAAAACGACAATCTTTTAGTAACAGAGAGAGTATTGTCTACCAAATCATTCAGAGTAATGCTACAGACATAAACTATTCTACAAATATTTTACAAATTGCTTATGTGGCATACTCCACCTCAGTATATTGATCAACAAATTACTTCAATGTAGTTTTCGCCCTCCCCCCCCCCCCCCCCAAAAAAAAAAAAAAAACAATATGTTGAGATAGAGTATTGTTGGTTATGCTCCAAAATCTTATGGTTTTTCAAAGTCCCACATTGCATTTAGTTTAGGAACTCTCGTGAGTGCGTATTAGTACTTGTTGTCATGGGCTTAGTAACATGGTTGAGGAAATAGGGATGGGCTCGCCATACGTGAGGGCGGCTAAGGAATTGGGATAAGCCAAGCTTGGTTCTCGGACTTTCGTTCGAGAAAACCTTAGATGCGTGTGTGTTGCTTGCGACACGCCTGCATGTGAGGGTGCCGATCCGGTGGATTGTGCATCGCGGGTGCACCCAGGTAGCCCACTATTTTGGTAAAATTCCTAATTTCGTTTTATACTAAGTCCAACGTAAACTCAACTTAATGCCGATGTTTTCTTTTACCGTTTTGTTCCCAACGGTACGTTCTTATTCGTGAAGACAGTTTGCTTTAGTTCTTCACAGAAAATATACCATACACGCAGTTATATACTACATTACGGTCTTCTTACTCATCGATATACTCACATAAGCATTCGTTGGGCAATCCACAAAGCGGGTCCATAGCCTTCTTCTACTGCAGTACACTTGATCGAAGGCTTCTTGTTGTTGAATCTGGAGAGTGAACGCCATTGGAGCTCAAGCTGTACAAGGTTTCTAACCGATTGAGGCGGAATCACTTTTTAGGACGAGTAGCTTTGCTACGCCTCGACCTCTTTCATATATCGCCTAAGTTGTTCCAATTTTGTTCTTTATTAATCTTGTTAATCTTTGCTCTCTTCTTACGCTTATTTCTCCAACAATCTAAAAAGTGATTACATTATTAACAAGATGATGAAATCGCCTTAGACTTATCTAAAATTGAGCGCTTTGATGGTACTAATTTTAGCGATGGTGCGAAGACATACTATTTTATTTGGAAACCATGAACTTAGAATATGTGTTGTATGAGGATCTTTATTCTACTTTTTGTTAATGATATTACTCCTGCTTCTTGTTGAAATTGTTGAAAAGTTTGATTTTGATAAATCAGTAAAAAGAGACTATGTTAAGGATAATAAATGCGTGTAAATCGATATTTGTTACACTATTTGTCTAATTCTCTATTTGAGATATATTATCCGTATGAAAGTCTTTAAGAAGATTTGGGAAGCTTTAAAATCTAAGTATGCGGTTGAAAACTCGGACTTAAGAAATATGTTGCGTCGAAATTTCTAGATTTTAAGATGCAAGATGGGAAATCTGTTATAGATCAAGTTCATACATACCAAAACAATTGTGGGGGAAGTCATTGGGGAAGGAATGAAAATATGCGAGAATTTCAGATTCTTTGTACTTATCGAAAAATTACCACCCTCGTGGAAAAATTATAAGATGAACCTCAAACATGAAAACTAAAGATTTCTTATGCGTGAATTAGTGGCACATCCATATTGAAGAACAAAAGCAGGGCTAAAGAAAGGGGAGGCGTAGTTCCAACTCATCTTGTCAAAGCTAATCTCGTAGAACAAAAGCCGCGTTGGAAGAGCAAAATTATCGGTCAAAAACTACTGAAGGAAAAATCAAAAATCAATAGGAAGAAAGGATAATAGGTTCAACAATTCCAATCAAATTGAAACCTTTATCTTTCACTAAAGGTCCTTGCTTCGTATGTGGCGAGACACAGCCATATTGCTATGAAGTGTCATTTCGCATGAGGCGCAAGATAACAAAAATAATAATTCTCGGCCCTAAGCCTCAAGCGAATTTAATTGAATCAGATGATATTATCGTTCTTTGTAGTCTAGGAAGTAAACCTTGTTGACAACTTCACGGAATGTGTGGCGCCCCAAAATAGGTATACACAACACCCATTACGAGTCGCCAAATACATGGATGCGAAAACAACTACAACTTTATTATTACAACGATGAAAGCTGTGAGTTTGAATACAAATATTATCTTCAGACAATATCTATACTCAAATAAATCCTCATCACATTTATTGATACATTTATTTTACAAAAATGGTGAGGACTACTAAACAATCCTTTCTAAAACCTTCATTCCATACCCCAGGCTACGTACTCATTATATTCTCGCCTCACGAGAAAAATGGAACAAAAAGGAAAAGGGTGAGCTCAACTAGCTCGGTAAAGAATATTATGACTAAGATAATATCTGACAAATTATCGTTAGTCTTTGAGGGAAAAATCGATAGAATCTGATAGGCAACAAGTTTCGGATCAATATTCGCATGTTGAAATAATAATTCATTAGAAGAGTTAAGTAGAGAATGCAAACTACTATCTTATATGTATGAATTTAAAAGTTCATCGTCATCTTTTATCCTGTAACATCAATCGATATACATACGGAATCAAATATTCATCTTTACACTGAGGCAAAGATATTCATCGATTAAGTCGTATTCATTTAAACACTGTTCATCTTTGCACTACTGGGCCGAAGATATTAATCAATCGGTCGTATTCATCTCAACACTGTTCATCTTTTGCACTACGGCCAAAGATATTCTTTGAAATCATTCATCTTTGCACTTCTGGCCAAAGATATTCAATAATATCATCATTTAAGGCGAGGATGATGAAAAATATTTTTAAGAAAGCGAATCCGGTGAAACAAAATGACGAGGATTAAGGATTAAGGATTAGTACTTGGTTTTATCCACGCCCAAAAATACCTCAAAAATAACCATAGTGGTGTAAAATTCGAGAATGATCAAAACATGGATCTGATCGAGTTAGTATCGAATAGATATTTTAGACGAAAAGAAGAAATTTTATTTTTCGATTGAATAGTCAGTATATATGAATAGTCTCAGTAGTATCGTGAATAGTCTTAGTATCGTGAATAGTAACTCAGACACCAAAAGATAGAAATTCCACCAAAAAAACATCTTCACGCTTCGTGAATAGTACTCGTGAATAGTAACTCGTGAATAGTAACTCGTGAATAGTAACTTCGTGAATAGTAACTCATGAATAGTAACCCATGAATAGTAACCCAGAGCATGAAAAAGTTCCAAATTTGATAAAACTTGGATCAACATTTCGGTATAATGATATTGAAGAAATAATATCATTCTGAAAAAAATAATATCCACTTACCTCGAAAGGCGGTCTTTAGTTGAAACAGGATATAGGCTATGACTTGAACTTGCATAGTATAGCAATACTCAAAGTATACTCAAAATACTCACAAGAATACTCGATAATATATAGAGAGAAAACTTGGTTTACGGTGTGATTTTCAATTCTAACCTAAGCACCTATTTATAGGAAATTGCTTAGAACACAAAAGCGAAAATTTAATAAAATAATAATATTAATATTACAAATTCCTATGCCCACTTTTAAGGATCTGAATTCAGCAATTACATCACATGCAAGACCCACCTTTAATGACAAAAACGTTTTTCATAATAAAAATAATTAAAACTTCCAAAAATTAATTATTTGAGACTTGAACTTCAATAATTCATAATAAATAGCCCTTTCATCAGAAAATTGAATCTCTTGAGTTTTTATAGGAAATTCAATTCTCTACAACTTTGCAGAAGAAAGTTTTTCCAAATTCCAATCAGAAATTGGTAGAAATCCACAAGCGGGTGATTTTACAATTTATAATCAAATTTGATCGATAATTGTGTCCTGACACACAAAACATGTGTTAAACATTTAATGCCACAAAAATACTCTTTCTCCTTATATACTCATATATCCCACATTCATTGTAAAAATATCACCAGATTAATATATTATTAAAATAATATATTTAAATGAATTATTTTATCGAGAAAAAGATAAAATATTAATTTTCAACAATTGTCATTTAAAATTTTCTCCATCTATATCCACATAAAATCAATATTTTCCTCATCATATAAATCAATAATTAATTATTCACAAATAATATTAGAGAATCACAATATTATGACCATACGGCGGTTCAGGGAAGAGGGGCTTTCGATAAGAATTTCTTCTTCTTGGCGGCATGATTAGGTGACCAAACCTCTCCTTAGAGCAGAACTTTCTAGACATTGCCAATAATGTTATCTAATAATATTATTAGGATAATATGAATTATTAGCCGATAATGAAAATCTTTGTGTAATGTGATTATTGAAACAACAATGATATAAAATATCAATATGACAATTATTAACTTTCGATAAAATCTTTGAGCGATAATTCTGTAACCATTATTGAGTAGTGCCTTCTTACGTAAGAATCAATAATTGGTGCAATCTGGTATCTCTTGCTTTCGACAGCGCGTATTAGTGTGTTTTAACCACGGGTATTCAGCGATGATACTTGGTAACAACTACCGTTATTTAAAAACAACTTATATTTGTCGTTTTCTTCATCCAATCGCTTTCAGTTATGGGGCCCACACATGCATTTAGCGTGCGTAAATGCGAATATTCCAAGACGATCTGAATATTCCACGACAAACGAATATTCAAGCGATAATGAATATTTTATAACCACTTGCTTATTTTGAAATATTTGCGTATTTAACCATAACTATCCACATTAATCAAATCAACCCTTACTTATTTCAAAATAATAAATAAAGGAAATTCCTTTTTATTTAAAAATTTAGGGTCTTACTGACCTCCCTCCTTATGAAATTTCGTCCTCGAAATTGGCGTCACGTACACAGTGTTTTGAAAAGGTGAGGATACCTCGCTTTCATTTTAGTTTCAACTCCCGGTCATTTTTCCTCTATAGCATGATTCCTCCACAAAATTTTAACTTGTGGTATAACCTTTCTTGGCGTAGGACATGCTCCTTCTATCAAAATCTTGGTGGTACCTCCTCATACGTTAAGTCTTGTTTATCTAAATGGGTTCTAACTTTCTATAACGTGGTTCGGGTCTTTCACATATTTCTGAAATACGGATATATGAAACACATTATGAACACGAGACATACTCGGAGAATGCTTGCAAGTCTATAGGCTACATTTCTACTCGGTCGAGAATTTGAAATGGACCCGATAAATCATGGATTGAGCTTTCCTCTCTTCCCAAATCTTGTAACACCCTTCCGTGGGGCGACTTCATGACAATCATGATCCCTACATTAAATTCCCGTCCTTTCGATGAAGATCCGCATAACTCTTTTGTCGATCTTGTCGTTTGTATCGTTGTCGAATCATTTAGTCATACGTACGTAACTTCGGGTCCCAACAATGTTGCTTCACCCACCTCATCCCAACATATTGGAAGCGACATTTTGTCCATATAATGCTTTGAATGGAACCATGCCTATATTTGTTTAATAACTATTGTTGTATGAGAATTCCACCGATGGCAGTACTTATCAACTTCCTTTGAAATCTAGGACCTGAGTTTTAATATATCTTGAGAGTTTGAGTAGTCCTTTACGATTGCCCATCCGTTTGAGGATGGTATACCCAAGCCAGATAAATAAATTCGTGCCCATAGCTTTCAACCCAAAATCATGAAGTGAATCTTGGGTCGCGATCTAAAACTATGGATCTTGGCATGCCATGCAATCTCACAATCTCATTTACGTACATACGAGAAAGGCGTTCGAGGAATAAGTCTCTCGTATCGGTAAAAATAAGCGGACTTGGTTAATCTAATAACCCGAAATAGCATTGATGCCTTGAGAAAGCCGCGGGAAGACCCGTAATGAAATCCATAGTAATGTGTTCCCACTTCCGTTCAGGAATCTCAAGTGGTTGCAGCGGACCCTTAGGTACAAGATGCTCGCGCTTTACCGTTGGCAAGTTAAACACATCGAGATAAACTTTGCAATCTCTCTCTTTATATTGTTCCACCAAAATGTATGCCGAAGATCACGATACATTTTAGTACTTCGAGGATGGATTGCAAATGGCGTATTGTGTGCCTCCATCATAATCTTGTACTTCAAATCGAGTCGTTAGGAACCTGAAGTCTAGAGTGGACTCGAAGTATTCCTTCTTCATCGATTCTCGCTTACGGAATAGCTCCTTCTTGTACTTTCTTCTTCCCATCGCATCATTTCCGATTCGGTGGCTTGAAAGCAACCTTAACTTTTTCTATTAAAGTTGGCTCTGTCGTATACTTGACATCATCGCTTTTCGTTCCCATATGATCTTCTACTCTCAACGCGTCGGCTACCACGTTCGCTTTTCGAGGATGGCGTGAGTCGAACATGTCTTTGAAATGAGTCTCCTCTTGAGTTCTTGAAGCTCTTCCCATATTCCTTGCTCCATTGAATTTTGTATCTCTGAGTCAATTGCGTTAATGGAATAGCGATTCGAGAATATCCTTCAACGAATCTCAGATAATAACCAACTAAGCTGAAAGCTACGTCTTTCGATAAGCGACTTAAGTTGCTCTCATTGTGACTCATATCCCAATCTTGGATATACGTCACAATGACACCTATCGATTTACTATCGCTCGCGAATATGGCGTCCCCCTGAGAGCGGCAGGTGAATTCCATAAAGGAAGTCGCAAGATAAAGGCTCGGTACCAAATTCTATAGTTGAATTTTAACTCACGAAGTTGATAGGAGCCATTCGATATGAGATTTTAGAAATGAGTTTTGTCTAGGGTTTGAAGTCGATACAAAATTTAATATCGAGCTTTAGGAGTAAGCGAAATTCTTGAAATCGTCGGGAAAAATCAATAACAACGGGAATATTATTCAAATCGGCGTGTCTTTATTCAAATCCATAACATGGACTAAGAAAACTTGACATCCGTAATAAGCGAATGACTTCATGGCTTGATATGAAAATGTTTGACTCTGATGGTTTGATTGCTTGAATTGAATAACAGGTTGCTTAGGAATATGAAAACTAATGACCTTACGAAAAGCAATCAATTTGGCATGATGAGTAGTTAACCTTAAAATCACATCAAAACAAATATCTCTATAGAAATAAGGTTAACGGTAATGTGATAGTGCTGACTGAATCAAGCAAGATTTATAAACGGTGGATGTAATGAAAGTTTCTCTAATGGAGTCTCCACGAGATAGGTCGAAGTTTAATTTCTCGTAGTCGAGTTCAAGCGTTGGCGCAAGCAAAAGAGATAAAAGAATGGGTAGAGGCAAATTATCTAGTAAAGGTATAAACTTGCAGAAATTTATAATTAACTAACGTGCTAACCGTTCGGGTTCCTCGTATTTTTAATGGAGGTCACGACAAGCGCTCTTCGAAGCCGTTGACTTTGACTTTTACGGGACATCCTTTTGAGTCACCATTCACATTTGGACTAGGTTTCGATATCGTCTGATCTCGGCGATATGTCCTTCTTTTCCACAATTATAGCATACCTTGGAAGGCTTTGAGCAGTTTGACCTTATATGTCCTCCTCTCCACATCTGTAGCATCTGGCGGCGATCGTTCTCTTCCCTAGAATTTGTTGATGGTCTTGATGTTCTTTAAGCGTCTTCCGTCATCGTTAAATCTTCTCTTTTTAGATTGGACATCTCTTTCCATAATATCAAGCGCGTCGATGCGACTTTTACCCATACATCACTCATTCTCACTCGTTCGGTTATTTCTTCTTTCATTTCGATTCGACTTTATCATCTTATACTACGCGAAAAGTGCTTACATTCAAGCATCACGTGTCGGGTAACCAAGCTTGAATCGTTGCATCCTTTTGCTCCACATTTGCCTGTGATTCTTTGCTTTGCTCTTCTAACTCATGAATACGATTTTGCGATTCTATATTTTGATCGTAAAATACCTCTAATAAACTCTCTTGGTACCTCTTCTTCCTCTTCTTCCTCACTCTCATTTGTTACCTCTGCGATTATCTAAAAGGTCTGACTATCGATTCTTCACTCACCACATGGATATCTCTAATTCCTTCTTCGCTTTGACATCACATTATCACGATTTGGCGATTAGAGGTGTCTCCACGATCTCATTCACTCCATTGTTAGCGTTCTCGTGACCGTTCTTAAAAACTATCATAAAGCAAGGGTTAATTAAATAAATTAAGAAATCACATAATACCCTATAATATGACCGACCAACAAATAAGCTTAGGTAGGACACCTTAGCGAAGGATTTACTCGTCTCTCCCCTCTAGTTCTATTCCCGATCTCATGGAGATCATATCCTAAGCTACGATACCAATTGTGGCGCCCCCCAAAATAGGTATACATGACACCCATTACGAGTCGCTTGAATACATAGTGCGAAACAACTACAACTTTATTATTACAATGATGAAAAGCTGTGAGTTTGAATACAAATATTATCTTACAGACAATATCTATACTCAAATAAATCCTCATCACATTTATTGATACATTATTTTACAAAAATGGTGAGGACTACTAAACAATCCTTTCTAAAACCTTCATTCCATACCCAGGCTAAGTACTCATTTATATTCTAGCCTCACGAGAAGAAAAATGGAACAAAAAGGAAAGGGTGAGCTCAACTAGCTCGATAAAGAATATTATGACTAAGATAATATCTGACAAATTATCGTTAGTCTTGACGAGGGAAAAATCGATAGAATCTGATAGGCAACAAATTTTGGATCAATATTACATGGTGAAATAATAATTCATTAGAAGAGTTAAGTAGAGAATGCAAACTACTATCTTCATGTATGAATTTAAAAGTTCATCGTCTATCTTTTATCCTGTAACATCAATCGATATACATACGGAATCAAATATTCATCTTTGCACTACGGGCAAAGATATTCATCGATTAAGTCGTATTCATTTAAACACTGTTCATCTTTGCACTCTGAGCGAAGATATTAATCAATCAGTCGTATTAAATCTGACACTGTTCATCTTTTACTACTATGGGCCAAAGATATTCTTGAAATCATTCATCTTTGCACTCTGGGCGAAGATATTCAATAATATCATCATTTAAGGCGAGGATGATGAAAAAATATTTTTAAGAAAGCGAATCCGGTGAAACAAAATAGCAAGGATTAAGGATTAAGGATTCGTACTTGGTTTTATCACGTCCAAAAATACCTCAAAAAAATAATCATAGTGGTGTAAAATTCAAGAATAATCAAAACATGGATCTGATCGAGTTAGTATCCGAATAGATATTTTAGATGAAAAGAAGAAATTTTATTTTTAAATTGAATAGTCTTAGTATCGTGAATAGTCTTAGTATCGTGAATAGTCTTAGTATATCGTGAATAGTAACTCAGACACCAAAAGATAGAAATTCCAAAAAAAACATCTTCAACTTCGTGAATAGTACTTCGTGAATAGTAACTTCGTGAATAGTAACTTCGTGAATAGTAACTTCGTGAATAGTAACTCATGAATAGTAACCATGAAATAACCCAGGCATGAAAAAGTTCCAAATTTGATAAAAACTTCGGATCAACATTTGACATAATGATATTGAAGAAATAATATCATTTAAAAAAAAATAATATCCACTTACCTCGAAATCGAGTGCTTAGTTGAAACAGGATATAGGCTATGACTTGAACTTGCATAGTATAGCAATACTCAAAGTATACTCAAAAAATACTCACAAGAATAAACTCGATAATATAGAGAGAAAACTTGGTTTACGGTGTGATTTTCAATTCTAACCTAAGCACCTATTTATAGGAAATTGCTTAGAAACAAGAAAGAGAAAATTTAATAAAATAATAATATTAATATTACAAATTCTATGCCCGCTTTTAAGGATCTGAATTCAGCATTTACATCACATACAAGACCCACCTTTAATGACAAAAACGTTTTTCATAATAAAAATAATTAAAACTTCCAAAAATTAATTATTTGAACTTGAACTTGATAATTCATAATAAATAGCCCTTTCATCAGAAAATTCGAATCTCATGAGTTTTATAGGAAATTCAATTCTCTACAACTTTGCAGAAGAAAGTTTTCCAAATTCCAATCAGAAATGGACCGAAATCCACAAGCGGGTGATTTTACAAATTTATAATCAAATTTCGGTCGATAAATGTGTCCTGACACACAAAAACATGTGTTAAACATTTAATGCAAAAAAATACTCTTCCTCCTCATATACTCATATATCCCACATTCATTTGTAAAAATATCACCGTTAATATATTATTAAAATAATATATTTAAATGAATTATTTTATCGAGAAAAAGATAAAATATTAATTTTCAACAATTGTCATTTTAAAAATTTTCTCCATCTATATCCACATAAAATCAATATTTTCCTCATCATATAAATCAATAATTAATTATTCACAAATAATATTCTGAGAATCTGATATTAATGACGAGGCGGTTTCAAGGAAGAGGGGCTTTCGATAAAATTTCTTCTTCTTGGTGGCCTTGATTAGGTGACCAAACCTCTCCTTAGAGCAGAACTTTCTAGACATTGCCAATAATGTTATCTAATAATATTATTAGGATAATATGAATTATTAGCCGATAATGAAAGATCTTGTGTAATGACAATTATTGAAACAACAATGATATAAAATATCAATCTTGACAATTATTAACTTCGATAAAATCTTTGAGCGGTAATTCTTTGTAACCATTATTGAGTAGTGCCTTCTTACGTAAGAATCAATAATTGGTGCAATACTGGTGTCTTCTTGTTCGACAAGCGCAGCGTATTAGTGTGTTTTAACCACGGGTATTCAGCGATATTACTTGGTAACAACTACTGTAGATTATTTAAAAACAACTTATATTTGTCGTTTTCTTCATCCAATCGCTTTCAGTTATGGGGCCCCACATGGTATTTGGTGAGTAAATACGAATATTCACAAGCGATGCGAATATTCCACGACCAAACGAATATTCCCAAGCGATAATGAATATTTTATAACCACTTGCTTATTTTGAAATATTTGCGTATTTAACCCATAACTATCACATTAATCAAATCAACCCTTACTATTTCAAAATAATAAATAAAGAAAATTCCTTTTTATTTAAAAATTTGGGGTCTTCTGAATGGGTAGTAGATACTTGAGGCCCTTAGAAAATGTGACTAATGGAGAAAAGGTCTTTATGGGGATTCTCGAGCCACCAATATTCTTGAGGAAAAGGAAAAGTCTTACTAAAATTAACTTACGGGAAAACCATTTGCCTACAAGATGTACTTTGTGGCGCCCCAAAATAGGTATACATCACCCATTACGAGTTGTCAATACATGAGTGCGAAACAACTACAACTTTATTATTACAACATGTAAAAGCGTGAGTTTAAATACAAATATTATCTTCAAACAATATTTATACTCAAATAAATCCTCATCACATTTATTGATACATTATTTTACAAAATGGTGAGGACTACTAAACAATCCTTTCTAAAACCTTCATTCCATTACCCAGGCTACGTACTCATTTATATTCTCGCCTCACGAGAAAAATGGAACAAAAAGGAAAAGGGTGAGCTCAACTAGCTCGGTAAAGAATATTATGACTAAGATAATATACAACAAATTATCGTTAGTCTTCAACGAGGAAAAATTTAATAGAATCTGATAGACAACAAATTTTAAATCAATATTACATGGTGAAATAATAATTCATTAGAAGAGTTAAGTAGAGAATGCAAACTACTATCTTCTATGTATGAATTTAAAGTTCATCGTCTATCTTTTATCCTGTAACATCAATCAATATACATACGGAATCAAATATTCATCTTTTACTCTGAGCCCGAAGATATTCATCGATTAATTCGTATTCATTTAAACACTGTTCATCTTTTTGCCTTCGGGCCAAAGATATTAATCGATCGGTCGTGTTCATCTCGACACACATTTCATCTTTGCACTTCGGGCCAAAGATATTCTTGAGAAATCATTCATCTTTGCTTCTGGGCCGAAGATATTCAATAATATCATCATTTAAGGCGAGGATGATGAAAATATTTTTAAAAAGCGAATCGAGTGAAACAAAATGACAAGGATTAAGGATTAAAGATTAGTACTTTGTTTTATCCCGTCAAAATACCTCAAAAATAATCATAGTGGTGTAAAAATCAAGAATGATCAAAACATGGATCTGATCAAAGCTAGTATCGAATAGATATTTTGGACAAAAAGAAGAAATTTTATTTTTTGTGAATAGAGTATCGTGAATAGTCTAGTATCGTGAATAGTAGTATCGTGAATAATACCGTACATGAAAGTAAATCCGACACCAAAAGATAGAAATTCCACAAAAAAATATTTTCACGCTTCATGAATAGTACTTCGTGAATAGTAACTTCGTGAATAGTAACTCATGAATAGTAACTTCGTGAATAGTAACTCATGAATAGTAACCCCAACATGAAAAAGTTCCAAATTTGATAAAAAGTTCGGATCGATATTTGAGTATAATGATATTGAAGAAATAATATCATTTGAGAAAAAATAATATCCACTTACCTCGAAGAATCGATTACTTTGGAAGGAGAGGATATAAGTGATCTTTGAATGAAACTTATCTTTAGCAATACTCTCAAAGTATCAAAATACTCACAAAATCGCTCGATAATATAGAGAGAAAAGAGAAAACTTTCAATTTAACGGTGTGATTTTCAATTCTAACCCAAAGAAATTTAATAAATTTATAGGAAAATGTTATCCCCTACGCATCAAACAGCTGAATTCTTGACATGACTTTGTTAAAGATGGCTTTACACAAAAACTTTTGCCACCATAAACATTTGAAATAAAATTCAGCACATTGAACTTCACCAACCACAAGTGGGGCTCCCTCAATTCTAGAATTTTCCACCAAAATCAATTATAACCCTAATTTTTCCGAATCAGACACCTCTTAAAATTCATAACAAATCATTCGTGCATTTTAGCGGTTCAAAATTTGTGGACATATACTCAACTTATGTATGTAT
This sequence comes from Panax quinquefolius, assembly GCA_020205615.1. Lineage (NCBI taxonomy): Eukaryota > Viridiplantae > Streptophyta > Magnoliopsida > Apiales > Araliaceae > Panax > Panax quinquefolius. The sequence continues at coordinate 25,351,446 of CM035173.1, forward strand.
AACATACCCAAAAAATTACCACAATCAGCGGTCGGATTAAAAATTATAATCCCTGCAACAAAATATATCTCAAAACCCACATTTGTTGTAAAAATATCACCATTATTATTATTAAAATATAAAATATTTGATAAAACAGATAAACAATAATTTCTTCATTTATAACCACATAAATAAATCCATCATTTATATCCACATAAAATAAATATTTCTTTATCATATGAATCAATAATTAATTATTCACAAATAATATTACGAGAATCCTGATATTGATAACCAGTAGTTCCAGGAAGAGGGGCTTTCGATAAAGATTTCTCCTTCTTGGTATGATTAGGTGACCAAACCTCTCCTTAAATGCAGAACTTTCTAGACATTGCCAATAATGTTATCTAATAATATTATTTAAATAATATGAATTATTGATCGATAATGGAAATAATGTGTAATGACAATTATTGAACAATGATAATATAAAATATCAATATGACAATTATTAAATCGATAAAATATTGAGCGGTAATTCTTGTAAAAATTATTGAGTAGTGCTTCTTACGTAAGGATCAATAATTCAACAATACGCATGCATCTGGTATCTTCTTGTGCAACAACAGCAGCGTATTCTTGTGTTTTAACCATAGGGTATTCAAGCAGTCTTACTTGATAACTACTTCTGTAGTTATTTTAAACAACTTATATTTGTCGTTTTCTTCATCCAATCGCTTTAGTTATGGGGCCCCACATGCATTGCTGGCCGTCGCATACGAATATTCCCGACGATACTGAATATTCCACGACCAAACGAATATTCCCAAACAAAATGAATATTTTATAACCACTTGCTTATTTTGAAATATTTGCGTATTTAACCCCTAACTATCCACATTAATCAAATCAACCCTTACTATTTCAAAATAATAAATAGGAAATTAAATTTTATTAATAAAAATTTGGGGTCTTCTGACCTCCCTCCTTATGAAATTTCGTCCTCGAAATTGGCGTCACGTACACTGGTGTTTGAAAAGGTGAGGATACCTCGCTTTCATTTCGTTTCCAATTCCCGGTCATTTCCTCTATAGCATGATTCCTCCACAAAACTTTAACTTGTGGTATGACCTTTCTCTTGCGCGTAGGACATGCTCCTTCCTATCTAAGATCTTGATAGGTACCTCTCCTCATCACGTTAAGTCTTGGCTATTTTAAATGGGTTACTAATTCGATATAACGTGGTTGGTCTTTCACATATTTTCTGAAATACTGATATATGAAACACATTATGAACACGAGACATACTCGGAGGTAACGCGATTCTATAAGCTACATTTCCTACTCGGTCGAGAATTTGAAATGGACCGATAAATCGTGGATTGAGCTTTCCTCTCTTCCCAAATCTTGTAACTCCCTTCCCGTGGAGCAACTTCATGACAATACATGATCCCCTACATTAAATTCCACGTCCTTTCGATGAAGATCCGCATAACTCTTTTGTCGATCTTGGTTGGTTTGTATATCGTTGTAGAATTATTTGGATCTTTTAGGTAGTCATACGTACTTAACTTCGGGTCCCAACAATGTTGCTTCACCCACCTCATCCCAACATATTGGAGAAGCGACATTTTCGTCCATATAATGCTTGAATGGAGCCACACCTATACTTGCACGATAAGCTGTTGTTGTAGGAGAATTCCACCAATGGTAAATACTTATCCCAAGCGCGCCTTGAAGTTCAGGACACGAGTTTTAATAGATCTTCAAGAGTTTGAATAGTCCTCTTCGATTGTCCATCCGGTTGGGGGGGATGGTATGCCGAACTAAATCGCAAATTCGTGCCCATAGCTTTTTGCAAGCTAACCCAAAATCTTGAAGTGAATCTTGGGTCACGATCCGAAACTATGGATCTTGGCATGCCATGCAACCTCACAATCTCATTCACGTCACATACTAAGAAGGCGTTCAAGTGAATAAGTCTCCGTATCGGCAAGAAATGAAAGCGAGACTTGGTTAATCTATCAACAATAACCCAAATAGCATTGATGCCTTGAGAAACCGTAGGAAGACCCGTGCTTGAAATCCATGGTAATGTGTTCCCACTTCTATTTCGGAATCTCAAGTGGTTGCAACGGACCCTTAGGTACTAGATGCTCCGCCTTTCTGCGTTGACAAGTTAAACACATCGAGATAAACTTTGCAATCTCTCTCTTCATATTATTCCACCAAAATGTATGCCGAAGATCACGATACATTTTAGTACTTCGAGGATGGATTGCAAATGGTGTATTGTGTGCCTCCATCATAATCTTGTACTTCAAATCGAGTCATTAGGAACACAAAGTCTAGAGTGGACTCGAATTATTCCTTCTTCATCAATTCTCGCTTAGGAATAGCTCCTTCTTGTACTTTCTTCTTCATACGCATCGACTTGGGATTCGGTGGCTTGAGCAACCTTAACTTTTCTATTAAAGTTGGCTCTGTCGTATATTTGACATCATCGCACTTTTCGTTCGCATATGATCTTCTACTCAACGCGTCGTCTACCACGTTCGCTTTCCGGGATGGTATTGAATAGTGTGGTCGTAGTCTTTCAATAGCTCGAGCCAACGTCATTGCCGCGTGTTGAGTTCTTTTGAGTGAAGAAATATTTAAGGCTTTTATGGTGCGAATATATCTCCACTTTCTCCCCATATAGATAGTGCCTCCATATCTTTAAGCGCAACGATCGCGCTTGACTCTAGATCATGAGTAGGATAATTCCTCTCATACTCTTTAAGTTGTCGTGAGGCATAGGCTATGACTTTCCCACGTTACATGAGAACACATCCTAACCCTTTGCACGAAGCATCGGCATGAGATAACAAATCCATCCGAACCGGATGGTATTGTTAGAAACAGTCTTAGAAATAAGTCTCCTCTTAAGCTCTTGGAAACTCTTCTCGCATTCTTCGCTCCAAACGAATTTTCGTATCCTTTCGAAGTTATTTGAGTTAATGGAGTAGCGATTCGAGAAAACCCTTCCACGAATCTCCGATAATAACCAATTTAAGCCCAAAAAGCTACGTACTTGATCCGACTTGGTTGCTCCAACTTTGTATTGCTTCAATCTTCACGGATCAATTGATACTCATGTTTTGACACCACGTGCCCAATAAATGCTACTTCCTCAAGCCAAAACTCGCATTTCTTCAATTTGGCATATAGTTTGTTTTCACGAAGCCTTTGGAGTACCAAAACAAATGGTGCTTCATGATCTTCACGACTTTTGGAATATATGAGGATGTCATCAATAAAGACAACAACAATCGATCCAAATATTCCTTGAATACTCGGTTCATCATATCCATAAAAGCCGCAGGAGCATTACTCAATCCGAAAGACATGACTAAGAATTCATAATGCCCGTCATCGGGTTCTAAAGGCGGTCTTTGGAATATCCTCGATTCTAATCTTTGGTGATGATATCCGAATGAAGATCGATTTTTGAAAAGAATTGTGCCCCTTGCATTTGGTCAAACAAGTCATCAATACGAGGTAGAGGATACCTATTCTTGATGGTGACATGGTTCAATTCAGATAGTCAATACAAAGTCGCATACTCCCGTCTTTTTTCTTTACAAAAAAACAGAGGAGCACCCGAGGAGATGTCTTGGGACGAGATGAAACCGATGTCCAACAATTCTCGTAGTTGGACCTTTAACTCGAAGTTCAATAGGAGCCATTCGATATGGGGTTTTAGAAATGGGCTTTGTACGGGTTCAAGATCAATAAAGAATTCAACTTCACGTTACGGGGTGTAAAAGGAAGTTCTTCAGAAATCGTCGGGAAAGTCGATAACAACGGGAATATTATTCAAATTTGGCGTGTCTTTATTCAAATCCATAACATGGGCTAAGAAAGCTTGACATCCGTTTTTTCATATAAGCGAATAGCTTTATGATTAGATATGATAGTGATTGATTTTAATGGTTTAGTTGCTTGAATCCGCATAACAACAACGGGTTGGTTAGGAATATGAAAACTAACAACCTTACGAAAAAATCAATTTTGGCATGATGAGTAGTTAACCAATCAATCCTTAAAATCACATCAAAAGCAAGTATCTTTAAAGAGATAAGGTCACGGGTAAGGTAATGATGCCAACTTGAATCAAACAAGATTTATAAAATGTGGATGTGATGAAAGTTTCTCTAACTGAGTTTCCACAGATAGGTCAAAGTCTAATTTCTCCGAGTCAAGTTTAAATGTTGAGTACATGCGGAGAGATAAATGAATGGGTAAGACCGGTATCAAGTAAGGTATAAACGCAAGAATTTATAAATAGCTTACCGTGATCACCTCGTTTGGGTTCCTCGCATTTTGACCGATCACAACAAACGCTTCTTCCGGAATCGTTGACTTTGACTTTTTCGGGGACGATCTTTTAGTCAAATCCTCATTGAACTAGGTTTCGCTAACGTCTAATATCTAGCGATATGTCCTTCTTTTCACAATTATAGCATACCTTGAACTATTGTTGGGGGGGTTTGATGTGATATGTCCTCTTTTCCGCATTTGTAACATATGACCGGTGGTCGTTCTCCTCCCTTAGAACCGATTCTTCTTACGCCAGACCGTCGTCTTCATACGGTCGTTGTTAAATCTCCTCTTTTAAAATCTCCTCGACTCGCTTCTTCTATTTTCATGGCCATGATTACCACCAGAGTGGTTACCATTTTGTCCAAAATCTGTTTTCTTTCTCCATTGGTTATCATTATTACATTGACTGCTATCTCAGTACGATCACGGTTGTGGTCCTCGGGTTGACCGTACTCGTTATCTCGCTCTAATAATTGAGCCTCATTTACAACATCCGAATAGAGAAAAATTTATGAGAAATGAGATCTTTACGTATCTGGGTTTCAAACCTCTAAGAAACATCCGCGTCATACGTTCCTCATTCTCCACCAAATGAGGTGCTGAGCACTGGATAACTCTCGCAAACTTTGCCTCGTCATCGAGACACCGTCATGTTGTTTTCGCTCGGTCTAATAAACTCCACTTCCTTCATACGATTTAACACTTTCGGGAAAGTATTTGTCATTAAATAGTTCTCAAACGCTTCCCAAGACATCTTTGAAAGTGCGTTTGGATGGGTACGCCTCATGACTCCCCACCGAAGAATCCGCTTTCCACGGAACATAAAGGTGGCGAATGGAACCTTCGTTCTCCGTGCATCCCAAGACATCGAATATCTTGGTAATTTGTTTTGACCCATGTTTACGCCATGATCGGATCTCGGCTTTCCCTTAAATTTCGTGGTCCCAACTCTTTCGAATCGCTTTGGTTGTGACAACCCGTGAATTGCTATCATTTTCTCCTCAGATTTTGAACACGAGTCTCCCTCGTCGATTTTGCATGAAGCGCAAAAGCTTTTAAACATTCCTCGTTCATCATCGCTTTCGGTTGGTGTTGTTCACAGGAGGAACATTGCCGACTGTTGTTACGTTCTCCTCGTTTGTGAGTACAAAGCGTCTCCACGGTCTCATTTCCATTGTTAATATTCTCATTCGACATTCTCAAATCATCATCATAAAACAAGGGTTAATTAAGGAAATCAATATATCACATAATATCCCTATATATCTTGACCAACTAACAAATAAGCTTAGGTAGGACACTTAGCGAAGGATTTACTCGTCTCTCCCTCCTAGTTCTATTCCCGATCTCCGCTTGGAGATCATATCCTAAGCTCGATACCAACCTGTGACGCCCCCAAAATAGGTATACATCACCCATTCGAGTTGTCAATACATTGTCATGTGAAACAACTACAACTTTATTATTACAACAAGAAAGCTGTGAGTTTGAATACAAATATTATCTTACAAACAATATCTATACTCAAATAAATCCTCATCACATTTATTGATACATTATTTTACAAAATGGTGAGGACTACTAAACAACTCTTTCTAGAACCTTCATTCCATACCCAGAGATTCTGCACTCGCTTATATTCTCGCCTCACGAGAAAAATGGAACAAAAAGGAAAAGGGTGAGCTCAACTAGCTCAAGAAAGAATATTATGACTAAGATAATATACAACAAATTACCGTTAGTCTTCAACGAGGAAAAATCTAATAGAATCTGATAGACAACAAATTTTAAATCAATATTCGCAATGAAATAATAATTCATTAGAAGAGTTAAGTAGAGAATGCAAACTACTATCTTCTATGTATGAATTTAAAAGTTAATCGCTCATCTTTTATCCCCGTAACATCAATCAATATACATCCGAATCAAATATTCATCTTTGCACTACTGAGCCAAAGATATTCATCGATTAGTCATTGTTCATCTAAACACTGCTCATATTTTTGCACTACGGCCAAAGATATTCTTCAGAAATCATTCATCTTTGCACTACGTGCCAAAGATATTCCATAATATCATCATTTAAGACCGAGGATGTTGAAAATATTTTTAAAGAAACGAATCCGGTGAAACAAAATGACAAGGATTAAGGATTAAGGATTCAGATTTTGTTTATTCATCAAAAATACCTCAAAAATAATCGCGGTGGTGTAAAATTCAAGAATGATCAAAACATGGATACAATCAAAGCTAGTATCCGTAATAGATATTTTGGACAAAAAGAAGAAATTTTATTTTTTCGGTGAATAGTACGTCAGTATACGTGAATAAGGCCGTATATCGTGAATAAGAAACCCCACACCAAAAGATAGAAATTCAAAAAAACATCTTCACGCTTCATTTAATAGTACTCGTGAATAAGAACTTCGTGAATAAGAACTCATGAATAGTAACTCGTGAATAAGAACTCATGAATAGTAACCCCAACATGGAAAAGTTCCAAATTTGATAAAAAGTTCCAACCAATATTTCAAAGATAATGATATTGAAGAAATAATATCATTCGAGAAGAAAATAACATCCCTTACCTCGAAAGATCAAGATTTTACATTTTAAAAACAGGATATAAGCTATGACTTGAATTTGCACAGTATAGCAATACTCAAACTATACTCAAAATACTCACAAGAATACTCGATAATATAGAGAGAAAACTTGGGATTTACGGTGTGATTTTCAATTCTAACCCAAGACCCTATTTATAGGAAATTGCTTAGAACACCAAAAGCAGTAAAAATTTAATAAATTAATATTATAATTTTTCTACATCCTCCCTACGCATCAAACATCTGAATTCAGCAACATGACATGTGTTAAAGATGCCCACCAAACACAAAAAACGTTTTTGTGAATATAAATATTTAAAACTTCCAAAAATCAATTATTTTTGAGCTTGGAACTTCAATAATTCACAATAAATAGCTCTTTCATCAGAAAATTCGAATCTCGCGAGTTTTTATAGGAAATTCAATTCTCTACAACTTTGCAGAAGAAAGTTTTTCCGAATTCCAAACAGAAATTGACCGAAATCCACAAACGGACAATTTTTGTGCTATAATCAAATTTCGATCAATAAATGGGGTCCAATCGACATGTTTAACATGTTTTAAACATTTATTGCAACAAAAATACTCTTCCTCCTCGTATACTCATATATCCCACATTTGTTGTAAAAATATCACCATTATTATATTATTAAAATTTAATAATATATTTAAATGAATTATTTTATCGAGAAAAAGATAAAATTTCAATTATCAACAATTGTCACATTAAAAATTTTCTCCATCTATATCCACATAAAATTAATATTTTCCTCATCATATGAATCAATAATTAATTATTCACAAATAATATTACGTAATCACAATATTGATAACCAGTAGGTTCAGGGAAAGAGGGGCTTTCAATAAGAATTTCTCACTCTTCGGCGCAATTGATTAGGTGACCAAACCTCTCCTTAGATGAGAACTTTCTAGACATTGCCAATAATGTTATCTAATAATATTATTAGGATAATATGAATTATTGCTTCGATAATGAAAATCGCAGTAATGACAATTATTGAAACAACAATGAATATAAAATATCAACGCAAAGAATTATTAACTCAATAAAAAATCGAATAAGTAATTCATGTAACCATTATTGAGTAGTGCCTTCAATAATTGGTGCAATACCGCAAAGCATCTTCTTGTGCAACAACGCCAGACATATCTTGTGTTTTAACCACCGGGTATTCCAACGAAGGTTGTTAATTGAGAATAACTACGCCCAATTATTTTTAAACAACTTATATTTGTCGTTTTCTTCATCCAATCGCTTTTTTCGTTATGGGGCCCACACATACTGCATCATTCGTATTTAATATTCCCCGACGCATTGAATATTCCACGACCAAACGAATATTCCCAAAACAACAATGAATATTTTATAACCACTTGCTTATTTTGAAATATTTCATGTATCTTACCCCTAACTATCCACATTAATCAAATCAACCCTTACTATTTCAAAATAATAAATAGAGAAAATTAAATTTCATTAATAATAAGTTGGGGTCTTACAACAACTATTATATCAATTTCACTCCATAATATTCAAAAATAATATTTATAGAAAATTCATCTTTATTCAAAAAGTTGGGGTTTTACATTATTAGATAACATTATTGGCAATGTTTAAAAAGTTCTATCTAAAGAGAGGTTTAGTCACCTAATTGCGCGCTAGTAAGGAGAAATCCTTATTAGAAAGCCCCCTCTTTCCTAGGAACGGCCTGGTTGTCATTATTGTGATTCTGTAATATTATGTATGAATAATTAATTATTGATTTATATAATGAGAAAAATATTGATTTTATGTGGATATAGATGGAAAAAAATTTAATGTGACAATTGTTGAAAATTAATATTTTATCTTTTTCTGATAAAATAATTCATTTAAATATATTATTATATTTTAATAATATAATAATGGTGATATTTTTCTATAATGAATGTGGGATATATGAGTATATGAGGAGAAATAGTATTTTGTTGCATTAAATGATTAACACATGTTTTGTGTATCAGTGGACCCCATTTTCGATCGAAATTTGATTATACTGTAGAAATCGCTTCGTTTGTGGATTTTGGTCAATTTTTGTTTGGAATTTGGAAAAACTTTCTTCGCAAAGTTGTAGATAATGAAATTTCCTATGGAAAGGACATGTGGTTCGAATTTTTACGATAAAAGGCTATTTATTATGATTTATTGAAGTTCCTAATAATTGATTTTGGAGTTTTAAATATTTTTTTAAGAAAAACATGTTTTGTGTGATTGATGAGCCCCACATGTGTTGCAAAATATGCTGAATTCAGAAGTCTAAGTGGGCGTAGGAAAAATTTTATTATATATTAATATTTTATTAAATTTTCTCGCTTTGGTGTTTAAAGAATTTCTATAAATAGGTGCTTAGGTTAGAATTGAAAATCACACCGTAAATCAAAGTTTTCTCTCTATATTATCGAGCGTATTTTGTGAGTATTTAGATATCTTGAGTGTTGCTATACGGTGCAAGTTCGTTCGTTCGTTATATCAGACATTCCAAAGATCTTCTTTTGAGGTAAGGGATAGTAATGGATTTTAAGGGTTATTATGTTTTTCGGTTTTTAGTTTTTCCAACTCTCAAAATTCTAGAAAAATTTGAAATGATATTTTGATGAGTTTTATTGATTGTGTCCGAAAATGGTGATTTTGGATGTATATATTAAGAGTTATGAATTTTATGAGAAAAGACTATTTTAAAAGTAACCGCTTATAACTCCTTGTGGTTAACTCCAAAATTAATGAAATTTTTATTGGGAGTAAATCTATATAATATAAGTGTATTCTATAAATTTCGGAATTTTGGACAAGAGTACAATTTATGATAAATGTCTAAATATTCGATTTGTTTTGGCCATATGAAAAATAGTAAATAAATTTTAAAAATTCGAGAAAAATATATGTTCAATGTGGGACTATATTATGCTAAATCCCAGAAAAAATATTTTTAAACTGATTTGGTATTTTCATGAAAATAGACTAGTTATGAGTAAATGAATTAAATATGTTATGTGAAGTAAGAAAATTAGAAAATAGGATTTTATGGCTTGAGAATCCTACATGAGATATATGCAGATTTTTGATGATGGTTTTAGTTATTGGTGATGAAATCTTATGAGTTTGGCATTTTAAAATGATTAAATGCATTAATTAATAAAGTATAAACAATTAAAATAAATTGTTTATAAGTTTAAGAAATAATTAAGATATTGTGGTAATATTAATAATATTAGATTATGAGATTATTAAGTGATTTATAACATTTGGATTAAGGTGTTATGAAATCATTGATTTATGAATCTCGCTTCTTGAAATTAAATGTAGTTGTTGATCTTATTATTTTATTATCGTATATAACATTTTTATAACCTTGGTGATGGAATTTCTTTTTGACTTGAGTGTAAAGATGGGTAAAGTATTGGTATGATCGTGACTATGGGTTCTCTTTGGCCAAGAGTGGTGAAAGTTGAATTGTTGATTAAGATGATCATGACCATTGAATTTACAATGGAATATTTTTAGCTTAAGTCTGAGGTGAATCGATCAACATGGTTATAATTATGGTTTATATAAATTACGAAATGATTATGTATTTCTTTGAGATATGAATATCTTTGGCCCGTAGTGCAAAAGATGACTGGTTGTTGAATATCTTTGGCAGTAGTGCAAAGATGAACTGTTGATGAATATCTTACCCCGTAGTAAAAAGATGAATTTATTAGTATGATTATGAACAAAGCTGTGATTTGGTATAACCATGATCTTTGATGTTTGAGGTAAAGAAGTGATGAAAATTATCTTCGTCTTGAATGCGAAAAGGAATTTAGAACTACAATTACGATTATGAGTTATTCACATGATTGTGGGATGAGAGGCTGTTGATTGATGTTCTGAGGTTAAAATATTGTTGGTGGACTTTTAACATGGAGAAGATAATAGACTTTTATGGTCTATTTGACTCTTTCTAATGGATCGCTTCGTTCACCGCTGAACTATGATTGAAAATTTTATCATCTACCATATGTTCTAAATCTCCGATTTATTTTCGACAAAGGCTATTGATAATTTAATTATCTTTAGTTATGATATTCTTACTGAATTAGTTGTCTTTCCTTTTTGCTTCACAATTCCTTTCGTGTAATAAGAGTGTATTTGGAATTTCGAGAAATAATGAGGAGAATAGAGCGGTGGTCTCTAAATGTGGAGGTTCTCCCTAAACGGTATAGAAAAGTGTGTTGTATTCTATACATCATTTAGTAGTTATATTTGGTGAATCAAATAGGGTGAAGGTTAACCCAGCGTTTATCTGAAGATGTCTAATGACATCTGACCTCGTGTTATCATAAGACATGATTGGCGCATCCACTTCTTTGAGATATCTCTATGCTGCACTATCTATATGATCTTAGAGTTTGGTTGAAGTATAATTCTTAATTAGAGGCGGTGGAGATAATGATATGTCAAGAGAAGACTCACCATTGGAAAGAATATGATAGTAATCTTCTCATTTTTCTTTGGAGTTTATTAGATCAACCAAGGATAATTTTGTGGGCATATGATATCTATCATAACCTAGATCATGGCCTCCCCCATGTACAAAGGTTTCTTGAAAGACTTCCCAAAGATTTTAATTCTAAAAGCAGGTTATCGACCGTACTTTTATAAAGTATCAATGTGAGGTCTTATTCACGGTTTGATACGTGAGTCACAATTGGTATATATTTGTATGAAAAGCTCACAACATATGTGTTGTTTTATTTTGCACGACAATCAGTAGTAATAAAGTTGTAGTTATTTTTTGTACTATGTATTTGACGCACTCAGAATGGGTTGAGTGGATTGGATTGGACCTATTTTTGGAGTCACATTTAATATATATATATATATATATATATATATATATATATATATATATATACACACACACACAAATTATATGTAATGTTACGGGGTTTAGTGATCGATTAATTATATATTTGGATATGTATTTGCACATAAAATTTTTATACAACACTATATAACATATGCTATTAAAATTTGATAATCGCACAACAATCTACCATCTTCTTATTATATTTTAATTTATTAATTACATGTATAAATTTATTATTAATAAAATGAATAATTCCGCGCTTATGCGAATTTATTTCTAGTATAATCTAAACATTTATAAGAGCATTCTTAATCATCCATTGCACTACATTTTGAATTCCAAATGAACGTACAATTGAAGTTAGGTAGCGTTTGATTTGCATCAAATCAATGTAATAATTATGTATTGCAATAAATTATTGATGTAACATTTATTATAATTAATTCGTATATCCGTAATGCAATAGGTCCCTAATACAATAGGTCATAAGAGACGAACAATAATAATTGTAATTGATTTGACATTCTAACTTCCAATTTATTTTATTCATTACATACAATAATATAATTTAATGAATTAAACACAATTTTGAACATAATGTAATAACATTACAATTATTACACAAATACCAAGAACCGGCCAAACAAATATGTCGCAATAACCTATTACCATTACATAACTATATTGCATTATGCAGACTATTGCATTAAATCGAATTTCTATTCGGCAAACCAATTAACCAAACCCCACCTTAAAGTTTCAAGAATTTGATTTTCAATTTTGACATTCTTGATGTCTGGAGGACGTACAGTATTTACCCAGACCACCACTATTGCTAGGAGCAATAGAAAAGTTTAATACTCAAACAAACCACAATAGTAAAAGCGAAGTTATTTGAAAGGGTTCCAATTCATGCCAAATAGTTCAGGGACTCGGACAGTAGGATCAGGGCAGTGAATTGGTGGAAGAATAAACAGCTTCAAGCATCAAAACAGCTTTTGACAGCAGCAACTGGTTTCGACGGTTCGACCACATAATATGATCCTCGTCCCATCTTCTGTTGCCTCTAGCGCTGCACCCACCACAAACATTTTGCCAGTATCAGTTGTATTGTGTTCGTAAACACAAATTGCAATGACGGCATTATTAAGTCCAACAAATTAGTTTTAATGTAATATAATAATGCTAATGTTTAAATAAACTGGGGTGTTAACAAATGTACCAAGTGTACATATGGATACAGTATGCAAATTTAACTGTTTGTTTGCTCATTATTTCTCTTTTTCCATTTCGTTTCCATCTTTTCCCTGTTGAATTCTCTTTTGGGTGCTTGGGTCAGGTAGACATAGAGTGCAAGTTACATGACCATGATTTACAAAGGTAACATCCACCTTATTTTCTAGTTGATTTTCTGAAATTCCAGCCATCATCACAGACCAATTACTATCAAGGCAAGAGAAGGTGAACTTTCAATGGCACTTTAAAATAAATCTATCAAATCTGAAGGATGCAGAAAAGAAACACCAAATGTTGATTTTGCAACATTTACAGAAAGTACCAACAGAAAGCAAGAATTGAGAGACAAAGGGTTTTACAGTTTACCTCGTCTTTTTCTTCCTGAGCATATTATGTTCAACCATCTGACCATTCGGTTGATTCATCTGGCTGAAATATAACTTGACCACATCCACCTTATTTTCTAGTTGATTTTCTGAAATTCCAGCCATCATCACAGACCAATTACTATCAAGGCAAGAGAAGGTGAACTTTCAATGGCACTTTAAAATAAATCTATCAAATCTGAAGGATGCAGAAAAGAAACACCAAATGTTGATTTTGCAACATTTACAGAAAGTACCAACAGAAAGCAAGAATTGAGAGACAAAGGGTTTTACAGTTTACCTCGTCTCTTTTCTTCCTGAGCATATTATGTTCAACCATCTGACCATTCGGTTGATTCATCTGGCTGAAATATAACTTGACCACATTTAACCTCTTCAGAGGGTTGACGTTGACTCCATTCTTCCTCTTGAGATGGTTGACCCAATTCTCCCTCTTCAGGGGGTTGACCCCTTTCTACCTCTTTAGATGGTTGACACCATTCTCCCTCTTTAGATGGTTGACCATTGTTGACCCCATTCTCCCTTTTGAGATGGTTGACCCCATTCTCCCGCTTTCCAGGGTTGAAGGTTCTCATCCTGTTCTTTATCCAGATAGTCCACTTTTTGCCGGGTTTTCGTCAAGCAAATCCTCCCTATCTGGGAGAAAGCAACCTTTGTAGGAGCCATTATCGAAACAATGCCAAAGAAGCTTGTTCCAGTAGGGATCCTATCATATAGCAAACTCAAAAGAAATTAGTAACCATTGGGGCTTGGCTGTCCTATGGTTAAGATGATTGCAAGGATCCAAAAAATGCATATGAATATGAATAAAAAAAACTAAGAAATGATTCATTTTTAGTACTTCATTTAATTATATCTATAAATATTCAGGCAGTGGCAAGCCAAGATTCATTGTTCATTAACATACTAGCGTAAATTAGCAACCCATACATCAGAGATTTGTTACGCACTGATTAGGGAATAATCAACCATACATTTTTCTTTTTATCTCATACCAGATTTGTCTACTCAACTTGAAACAAAAATAGATGAAGGATTACCTTGCAAACAATATGTGGATTTCCAATAACAATCAGCAAAGATCTTGCTCGGGTAATCGCAACATTAAACCTTCTGGGATTGCTCAAAAAACCCAAATAGTGGGTTCTGTCAAAATCATTGTGCTTTATAGTCGATCTGACAGTAGATACAATAATTACTTGTCTTTCTTGTCCTTGGAATTGTTCAACACTGCCAACCTGGATATTAGACCTGCCAAAACCTTCAAGTGCTTTCTTTATTTTGAGTACTTGTTGCCGATATGGTGTTATTACACCAATTTCTTCATTGCCCAGCCCCTTTGTTTCTGTCAGATTGCGGATGATCTCCACGGTCTTGCTTGCTTCAATTCTATTAAACCATGATGGATTACTTCCTTCCTCTCATCAAAACCTTGGATGCCAAAGAAAAGTACAGGGAAATCCTTGTTAGGAAGGAGGTCCAGCCAAGCTTTGGAGGCCTTCGTGTCATCATCTTTACAAGCTTGAGTAATTCCCTTGGTAGAATAACTGTGAAGGGAGATGCAATATTTCTGGATGACATCGGTAGTTTCTGACCAATTTCATGACATAATTTTGATCACTTTTGCCATACAAATTATACTCAAACAGCCTCTCAGGAATGATTTTCCTAATCCATAAATCTCGGCATCTTTTGAGTAGATTACAGGACCTAGTTGCATTGGATCTCCAGCAAGAACAACAACAGTGTTCCTGCAGCAAAGGTTGGACAGAGGAACCATTGTTTCAGGCTCTGAAGCCTGGCCTGCTTAAATCTAGGAAAATATGAGAGAAGTGGGATCGCGTTTTATGCCTTCTGCATAAAGAAGAGCAGAACTTGCATATGTACATATTATTACCTTATAGCTCCTCAGATCCATAAGTGGAGGACACTTAAAGATTCGCTCCGCTTCATCGTAAAAAGCAGAACTTGATATAATCAGACTTAATATCCTCAAGAGGACGAGTGAGTGCATTGAGCCTTAAAATCTCTCTATTTTTAACTTTGACTGTCTTTTCGCCAAGGAGTTTCTCTAATATATGATCAGCTGCACTGTTTGAAGGTGTACAAACAAGAATTTTGGCATCCTTTCGAGTTGTGTAGAGCTGGAGGATAGCTTCTATCACAGTCATAGTTTTACCTGTGCCCGGAGGCCCATATATCACATAAGGAGCCCCTCCATTGCAGCCAAGAATCATCTCAACTGAACTTACTTGCTCCTCATTAAGCAAACAAGATACAGGCACCAAAGGGGTGCGCTGTATCAGTCTGCTCTTAAGAGAACCAGTTGGGAATAGAAAATCTGACTCTAAACTTTGGGCAGCTTCAAAATAGCTTGATACAATCTTCGCATGTTTATTCGATTATATGTGAACTGTACATTGTAGAGGTTGCTGGGTCTATAGCTCGAGTGAAATCCTTTGTCAAATTTTAAGAACACAACTTCTGCCTCAACGCGATGGATAAAACCCTGTGTCATAAGCAATAATATATTCAATACTTTAAGACATTGCTATATACCCGGAATTGTAAGCAAATACATTTGGCTATAAATGGACACAAAACACAAATACTGTTATAAAAAACCATAATTAACAGTTGGTAATGGTAATTATTCATATTTATCATAAACATAGCAAAAGTAAAAATTTCACAGCCTCACATATTTACAGCGTGTCTGCCTACATGAAGTAAATCTGCAAACCAAGAAGCCTCCGCCCAACTAAAATCCCTTTCTCAATAATTTTAATAAGAAATAGTACCAATCTTAAGAGGCGAAAGCTATGGTTAACAACACACCATCGCCAATAAAGGATATACAATTTAAGCAAACCAATGACTAGTACAAGACAAGGTTAGAAAGAAAGCATAGAATATACAGTGTTAGAATCATCAGCACACACTGCAAAAAGGGTAAAACAAAATATATAATAAAATGCCGGAAGTGCATTTAAAATTGGCCGACAACTGACTAAAACAAAAAATGGGATTTAAAGGGGTGCCTAGAACCACTTTGGTTGGTATCAAACGCTTTTGATAACTCTGCCCTCTGTCAAAAACCAAAAAATTAATTAATCATAGCATACATGAATATCAGGATCCCATGTCAAAAATTTAAAGGCATCGTTTGCTTCTAAGGCTTACCTATCAAGAAACTTGTTTTTTCCATGTTTTTATTTTCAATACAAGCCAAAGTGCTTCACATTTTGGAGAAGAAAAAATGCTCAAAGAAGTAGGAACAAACCTGATATGGAGGAGAGGTATCATTTACATCTTCAGACACAAGCTTAGCAAAAATGAAATCTCCATAAACAAGTGAAGGTCTTTTCTCAGCAAGTCCTGGGACCTCGAGGGTCAAGAAGTGGGAACCCTTACTCTTCATATTGACACGCTCTATGTCATAACCCCTCATGTCTTCCTAAAACACAAATCACCCATTTAGTGCTAAAAACAAGAATATTATCATCATTAATAACAATAGTTCATTGAATTTGAAACTTACCTCCATTTTTATCTCTTCCATGATCACCAAATATTTAAAGTATGAAGCATAATTCTCTTTTGTCAAACCTTCTCCAATAACCTCTGGGATCTGTTTTTTCACTATCAACTCCCTAACATCCTCTGGTATTAGATATGCAGGAAGCTTATATTTGAAGATTTGGGTTGAAGCTCTGGGAGGACGCGAACCTTTAACAAAGTCCTTATGAGAAACTAAATTCGACCACTGCTTCTTTTTCCTTTCTCTCTTAAACGTCTTGTTAGAACCCAAAGACTTTGAGAGTTTATCTTCTGCTAGAACAAAAGCCAGCCGTTCGATTGTCCCATCTTCCATAGTAAAATGCACGGCAGTTGTGTGCAGGCCAAGTTCCTTAGGTTTGCAAGACAACCAAACGGTTAACGTCTGACCTGGCCGCAGCACTCTGTCCTCCAACGAAAATGACTCCAGATACTGTTGGATATATTCTACATCTGAATTTGCAGAAGGAGGTTCCATCAGCGAAAGCGTGAATGACTCCTCAGGTTTTGAGTCATAAATCTGAACATTCCAAAGATCCACTGGATCAGTGGTGGTGTTTAGAATAGTGATTGAATCAACAATAGTATCTCCTACAAATCCTGATTGAGGCTTGCCTCCAACTAAAGGAAATGGGATTGATATATTAATTGGGCCCTCTGTACTAGGGTTGTAATTACACATGGATTTGTCATTCACAAAATCGATGAACCCAATATCTCCCTTGTCAGAAATGACGGACCGCTCCTCATCCCAGTCACAAACAGAACCCATCACCAACAATCTGAAGAAAACCTGCAGCTGCAAGTATCAACTAGTAAGTATGAGAAAGCACCATTCACTCATTTGCAAATAAATGACAAATGTCGCTGTAGCAAAAGATGTGACAAAACACATTCTACAGCTAAAATGGTTCACATATATTATAAAAAGGAAACATAGAAACAAGACCGATAAATTATGTAAGTTGTAAGTTAACAACCAGAAGCAAACTGAATTGCAGCACAACATAGCCATTTTTATTTTCCTCTGACCAAGTATTTCGAAACACTCATCCATCTGATTAGTAATCTTCTTCTCATTATCAATATAAGACAAGACAACATGAAAACCCATAACAAACAATAAGTAAAATTCCCACAATCATCAATTTTGTGTGGACCACCACAAGTGCTTGTCTCTGTGTACAACAACATAGAGTGTGTATTGTAATAATGCCGCGTTGACATATACAGTTATTAAAGCATTTACGAATGTGGGGAATGTTTTTGTTTCCTTATTGATCTAGAATTTGTCAATGGATTTCAGTTATAAATGGAAAAACAATTCCAAGATCACCGAATTGAGCTTCAATACTACATCCTTTGGCGTCAAAAAATTTATTGACAAGAGGCTACTTTGATGTCACCAAGAAATTCTTGAAAACAATTCTTCATGTTGAAAGCACTGTTGTCTGCAAAACTATAGCACAAATGGTATCCATGCATATTTGTGCACAAGGAAGCAATAATGTTCCCTCATGATCCTTTGCTATGAAAAAAACATAATTTGATTTTAGAATAACTTAACCATACTGGAGCAAAAACCAAAAAAATATAAATAGCATTGAAAAAGAATACCTGAAAGGTAAAGAGAAATGCAGAAGACAAAAAACATGGATGATGGGTAATGTTGGGATGCGATTATTTGGGTCTAGCCATGGTGCAGCCCAGTCTATTTAATAGTCCGGATCTGGTGATGGCCCATATGTATTTATTATGATAGTGGGAGTCCTTATTAAAATAGGATTGTATTTCCTTATTTGGAGGGATAAGGAATCCTTTTCCTAGTGGGATGCAGGTGGAGGTTACTTCTATATATACGGCTACAAGCTAGGGTTGAAGGGAAAAAAGATAATGAAAGAAAAGAATATCATAGGACACAAGAGATACAACACAAATACACAACTTGTACTCCCAATATTATTACAGTGGATTACTCTCTCTCTCCGTGGTTTTTCCCCAATTGGGTTTCCACGTAAATTCTTGTATTCATATTTTATATTTCTTTATTTATGTTTATGTGAGTGTATTTCGTGAGTTTGATTTCACAACAATTACTACAATCAACCGTTGGCGCTATTTTGGCCTGTCCTTTTGGGTGATTTCGTCAGGCGTACAAAATCAGGCGTTAACATTGGCGCCGTCTGTGGGAAGCTTTTAATGTCATTAAAATCACCGATTCATCAAGAAGGAGAGCCAACACATAAAGCTAAGTTATTCAATTTTATTAAAATTAAAAAATATATATGCAATATGCGTTGAGCCTTCGTTAGTAATCGTTCATGCTAATTAAAATCTTAGCATCCCCATCATTAACAATTATTTTACACGTATACATGTGTACATATTCACGTAGGATATATCTCCGGGTTGGGTGGCATATATCATGAGTAGCATGATTTAATATTATAAAGTGCATGACTTCGTGATTATTAATACCTACTTACCTTGTGTAATAGTCCCTAGGATCATGCTCATGTGATTGCCTTTCATTGGAAGTGAGGACACGCATAACGGTGCATGATGCATGGTCTGGACTCTTTGACTCAACCGAATTAAAATTACCATGAAGTGAAGTACTTTCGGTAATACTAGAAAAGGCAGAAAGCAGAAATTATTTGATCATATTAAATTAGACCCAGGAGAAAGAGGAAAAAGAAGAACTTTGTTTCACTTTGAAAAGGAGACGAAAGAAGAAAGCCCCGCCATAGACCACTTCGGCAATCTTTTCAGCTATGACTTCGGAATCCTGTTTCCATACTTCATCGTGCTTCGCAGTTCCTCCGTACTTGGGTTAATCTTCTTGGGTCATACTTATGGGTTGAGGATTTGATCGTCTTCTATCTTTGGTCATAAAATTCTAGACATCTTCAAATTCATATAGCACCAAGATACGCTTCAAGCACCTCAACCACTTCATCTAAAAGAAAGGAGGGAGTTTCATCTATTGAACAGTACTATAACGGTGTTTGGTGAAATCCCTAAATCAAACAACAAACCCCCACCAATTGGACCATATTTTTCTGCACATGGCTGGCCTCGGACACAAGAAATACGACTTCCTTCGATTATAACGTTGGAATTCCTGCTTCCCGAAGCCAATTGATAATGCAAATCTTCGGCCTCATGGTTCTGTCAAGGGGGAGATTGCCTCACCATTCAAATTTAATACCAACACCCTATCACAAATGGAGCTTTCGTATGTTGTTCGGAGTGAAGCAAATTATGTCAATTCCGAACTCAAGAATTTTTGGCCCATTGTCTATACTGATCATTTTTTTCTACAACAAGTTTTTAGCATTAGCATGGATATATGCAGTATAGGTGAGTAAAAGATGCATTGTTGCTAACATTCTAAAAGAGTTGCCACATAAGCGACAATAATTCGTGTGGGCCTATCATGAGTCAGCAACAACATCTTCTATATGCTTCTCGAAGCCAACCAAGGCAATCCAAGCCCATCGGCTTCAGCAAAATAAAACTAGCACCTGGAATCAACACTGATCGTCGGGAGAATAACAAGCCTCAGATAGAATATGCGTGGCTCTTAATCTTCACAAATAGAGGGGAGCGAGCAATCACCTTCACATATTACATAAAAGGTTTCGTTGTCCTTCGTCACTATCAACATCTCGCCACCACTGGGAACAAATGAAGTTGGGTTGGACCACTTCGACAATCTCTTTGGCGATTTCTCTTTGGGTCACACCGGTTTCATCCTCGTTTCTGTTTGTTTTTCGGCGAGATATAAAGTTCGATCGAAGCCTCCCACTGTGGGGCGGACGGATATTATGGCGGCATAAGGTCGGAAGGGTAATAAGATCGGACAAACGTCCTTCGGGAAGGTTTCGATCTCCGAAAGGATGAACATTCTACGAATATAAATCCTAAGGATAAAAATCTCGAGGATAAAAATCTCGAGGATAAAAATTCGAGGATATAAATCCCATGGAGACTTTTGAATAGTCTCTTATACATAAATTCCTTATAAATAAGAGACTGGGGGGCAATTACAGTTCGTACTTTGTTGGACTTTTGGCGGGTCTCCTGTGACATTTGGGCAACAACCCACTTCGAGCAACAACAATCCTCTTCGGATAATTGCAGTTTGCCTCGGACTATATCACATCGGCCTCATCATATCTTCAGCTGTTTACATATGGGGATAAAAGGTCGAATGGGGTTATAAGGTCGGACAAACGTCCTTCGGGACGGACCATCGTCCTCTCGATCGGACAATATCCTTCGGGATGGACCGACGTCCTCCTAAATGGTCAAAATAAACATTTATACTGGTTCTTTGGAACTAATATCGTTTAGTTCCTCGGAACGAGATTTATAATTCGTGTTCGGCGTTGATAAGGTTGGTTCGGTTGTGATAAGGTTGGTTCTTTATATCTTCTGAGTGATAAGGTTGGTTCGGTTGGTATAAGGTTGGTTCGATTGTGATAAGGTTGGTTCTTTATATCTTCGGTAGTGATAAGGTTGGTTCGGTTGTGATAAGGTTGGTTCTTTATATCTTCGGTAGTGATAAGGTTGGTTCGGTTGGTATAAGGTTGGTTCGGTTGTGATAAGGTTGGTTCGGTTGGTATAAGGTTGGTTCTTTATATCTTCTCAGAGTGATAAGGTTGGTTCGGTTGTGATAATGTTGGTTCTATATCTTCTTGGTTGTGATAAGGTTGATTCTTTATATCTTCTATTGTGATTAGGTTGGTTCGGTTGTGATAAGGTTGGTTCTTTAGTAGTAATATTATAAGGAAATTGTTCATATATCTTATGAGTGAACAAGAGGAGTGAAATGACGATATTGGGAGCCAACAATTTTAGTTCTAAGACACATGGAGTTCAAAGGTGTGATATTTGGTCTTGATAAAGATGGTCGTTTTGTTGGGATAAATTTGTATACTCTCTCATTTATAAGTTCCTTATAAATAAGAGACTGGGGGCAATGTTAGGATGCGATTATTTGGTCTCCAGCCAGTAGATGCGTGCCCGATCTATTTAATGGTCCGGATCCGGTGATGGCCCATATGTATTTATTATGATAGTGGGAGTCCTTATTAAAATAGGATTGTATTTCCTTATTTGGAGGGATAAGGAATCCTTTTCCTAGTGGGATGTGGTGGAGGTTACTTATATATACTGCTACAAGCTAGGGTTGAAGGAAAAAAGATAATGAAAGAAAAGAATATCATAGGACACAAGAGATACAACACAAATACACAACTTGTACTCCCAATATTATTATTAAGGATGGATTACTCTCTCTCCGTGGTTTTTCCCCAATTGGGTTTCCACGTAAATTCTTGTGTTCATATTTTATATTTATGTTTATGTGAGTGTATTTCGTGAGTTTGATTTCACAACAATTACTACAATCAACCATTGGCGCTATTTTAGCTTGTCCTTTTGGGTGATTTCGACATGCGTACAAAATCAAGCGTTAACAGGTAATGAGAGCTCCTATGAAGGATATGAGAAGAAACTCTTTTTCATTCATAATTGTTGTAACCTTACATTAAGCAGAATCTTTGTGTTTATAAATGTACCAATTTTTCATTAAAAAATAAAAATAATAAGATAATCAACTAAATTGAAACCTACCAATTCAAGCTAATTAAAAAAAATGGTGAGTATCTATTTTTATCAAAATGAGAGAGATCACATTCCTGGCTCCTTAAAGCAAACAAAAACTTAAACAAGAACAAGATCAATAATTTACATTTCCAAACAATTTAAATATCAATAAACAAATAAATTAGCCAGTGAAGTCACTAACTTTAGTCAAATGGCACCCGAAAAAGTAAAAAAAGAGGGGAATTCACTAGATTAGAATTGTTAATTTTTGCTCAAAAGGGGTTTTATAAACAAGACAAGCTCTCATTTGCAACATTGGCATTCCACTAGATCAATTTAACAAAACAGAATTATGTACGGAGATGTGAAGCAAAACTAGTGACGAGGAGAGAAATGAAGTAAAACCCACCTGTAATTAAAGCTCCAGCTTCCAAAATCTTTCCGATAGAGAGAAATAAACTGGGTACAATTAGGGCTTAATGCAGATGGACAAGAAAAGTATTTTTGTAGTATTGTTAACGCAAGTTTCGCCGGCGCGTCCACGAATACAAGCTGATAGCTCCGTTGTGAGAACGAATATAGACCGGTACAAGGTTTAAGAATGAAGGCTTTAGTTTAGTGCTAAGTGTTTTGTGTTTATATAAGTTTGGTCCAACTCAATCTTAAGTTAAATATAATTCAAACACTTATTTAAATATGGTTAAGACTGAAATTCTTAACCAACCAACCTTCTGTATGGCCCAAATCATCCGAATCCTATAAATTGGTCTGGGCTCCGGTCTAAAGGACTTGGACGTCCGACCCCGAGCATCAATCCTTTTGCTGACTTCGGTCCATTGGACTGGGTAAACTCTTCTCTGCCCAGGCCTTCAGCCCAGGTAGGGATGGATGGATTTTGCCCGAACAAGTATATATATGTATAAATATCTTACTCAGTATTCTGCAGTCTGTAGTCTGTACATATGACACATTAATGGACGGAAAGAAACGAGGTTTTTTTGTGGAAAGAAAAAAGTAGTGACGTGACAAATGGAGTTGATAATTTGGCAAGGCAATCTGGTTTCAATATTCTTATTAGGCCTTAACCTCTTGGATCTGAATTTAGAAAAGTGATGGGCTGAAGACATAGGCCCATTATGAATCCAATGATTAGACCTTTTTTTTTTTTGGTGTTGTTGAGGAATAAAAATAACCTTTTCAAATTATATAATTATTATTAATTTTTTAAAATGACAACTGGAATTGACAAATGGGCAAGGCATTTTGTTTTCCATATTCTTATTAGGCCTTAACCATTTGGATGTAAATTTAGAAAAGTGATGGGCCGAAGACATAGGCCCATTAGGAATCCAATCATTACGCTATTTTTTGATACGTTGACATCATTTCATTATAGTCGAGTAAATTCTATACTTCTTTCGTTCGTTAAATTATATGATTATTATTATTTTTTAAAAATTCATTTAAGATATTTTCAAATTAAAATTAAGATGACTATAAAATTATAAACAATAAAACTGTTAATAAGTAATACTTTTTATAAAATTAGTTGAATCTACGTCAATTTAAAGTTTAAAAAATCTCTTAAGTTAGCTGTAAAAGGATCAAACATATGGAGTGGTATTTTTGGTTGGACAAATTGAAAAACTTTTATTTTGGCAAAATCCTTTAGCATAAATTGAAGTAAGCATAATATATTACCAAATAAAATTTACCAGCGGAAAAATTTGAAAAAAAATTAAAAAATTTGTTCAAAGGAGAGGGTATATCTTTCAAATTCCAAACTCACTAATGGACAATGAACCGCAAGTCTGTATTCAATGTTGTAACAATTCTGGCATATCACCAAATCAAAGGATACGCACTAATGTATTTAACAAGAAGCATATACCACATCTGAGTTGACTCATGCATATTTGAAAGGAAAGGAAAAACAAATTCAGACAGCAGAAAAGGGGGCTTCCTTAACAGTCTCACGCCAAGCATATGTCCGTGCTCCGTCTTTGTCCACAATCTTGATGACGAAATTTGGTGGTGCCACCACCAATCTGGACCTTATCTCCAGTATGCACTTGTCTACCAGATCAACGGCTTCCTCAACTGTCATGTCACTTCTGTAGTGACGGTCCATCATGGCAAGGGAGAAGTATGCACCGTACCCAAAGGCTGCCTTGTCTACTTTGTGAAGTGTGGCAATGTAATCAATGAAAAATAGAGAAGGGCCCGTTTCCTTGTCATAGCCAGCAAGGACTATGTTCACCATGTATGGACTCTGAAAATTCAACACTGGCAATATTGTCAAAACCCCAAAGTTATCAACACTGACAATATTTTCATCAAAGTCAAGCCTTATAGGGAAAGAAAAAAGACTTTAGTTATCACAAGATGATGCTGCAACTTCAATATATTTAGATTCATCACAATAGTTGATTCTATTCCAGAGCTACCATAACAAAGTTAAAGTCAAACCCGTACCCCGCAGTGCAGAAAAGTAAAGGTTAAATGAAGAACTTTTTTTTCCTTTATAAAGGATCTCTATGAAAGAACCTGAATAAAGTAAAGAGGAACAATAGATAATGTAGAACTTTTGCAATTCGAAATAAAACTCGCTCTTAGCAAAACTAGAATACTCAAAAACTTGAGTCCCATGCTCAAAAAGGCCAGTTACTAATGAATATACTTGTCTACTCTCTGTAAAACACTTCTTCGTACCGGGGCTCCAATATGAATGCTCACTAACATATGTTGCCTATAATATCAGCCTAGAGGAGAATAATTAGTAAGAACATGTATCTAGACATGAAGATGGTCCTTGCAACCCGACCCAGCAGCTGACCTATAAGTATGCTATCCTTCCACTATAATTATGAGGATGCACAAGGCCTTTACTCCGCATACTGATGAGGAAAAATCAACTTGAATCAACCTAAAAAAGGCTATTGCAATATAAAAGTTTGCGATAGCAACACATGAAATAATATAAGACTCAAATTTTATTTTATATTTTTGAAGGTAAGCTTGGCCACATGTATGGGGATTGGAGCTAGCGACTTTGAGGTTATTCCTCAAGGCCTCTACCATTTCTCCCACTCCTTGGGGTTATAATATTAGTTATAATCCAAAAAGATTCCATTTCTTCCCTTTTTCTAATAAAGAGAACTAATTCTAGTAGCTACTATAGTACCAGGCTACAACAAATTGCCACAACTACTACAACGACACAACCAAATGTACCAAAATGTATACATGTTATCACTTCCTCATAAAGTTCTGAGTTCACACCCGAAAGGATGCATCAAAAAGATCAAATCAAAATTTAGGAACCCATCATCCCACCTAAACGATTGACTTGCCACCGCCAATTTGGACCATAATCAATCTACTTTCGTTATCAGGATATCTACCAAGTCATTATATCAATTAACCACCCCCAGCAAAAACAAAGCCAACAACCATCATTGACAACTCTTTCGATATTATTTTTTCAACAAAGTAAATTTTTGTAATTCTATGCTTTTTCGATTATAATTTGAAATTTTTCCTGATTTTCTTTTATACTTAATTATTCAACACTGTTCCATAGATCCATCAGGGAAGCAACAATAGCATAGATTGTGTTCACAAACAAATGTACTTATAAACCTACAAAACACCTGCTTATTGGGTGGGTGGGTGGGTGGGTGGGTGGGTGGGGGGAGAGAGATTTGTCCAAACCAAATTGCACCTATTTCAACAACTAAACAACTATTTAACTGCCTAGATTGGTTTCAAGTGAGAGGATAAATTAATCTAAGTAATATAATGTAATAAATATAATAGCATATGAAAGCATGCCTAGAAAAATATTTAAATCAAGTGAAATCCATATAAAGTAATCCAATTTCTGAGCAGACAAGCAATTCAATTCCTACAGTATGACCTGATTCATAGATGGCTCCAGAATGATTTCTGATAGGAATATTTCAATATTTATCATTAAAAGCATGTAAAGGAAAAGGTTATTAACATCAATGAAATATTACTCGTAACCTACGTAGATAGCACTTTAGTTTTCCAGTAAATATCTAAGGTAGAGAGAGAAGATACGTATTGTAACAAGGATAAAGCTTAAGAAACAATTAGGTCTCAAGGTAAATATGTATCATTATTTGCAATGAATGAGCTAATAAAACCATAAAATTTATCAGAAAAACAAATCTGTTGGCATTTTAAACCCCATAATACATTCCAACAAATTAAATTGAAAAACAGAATTTATAATAATCAGTACAACACAACAACAATTTACAGAATGCATCTAGTGTGGACAAGTAATTATCTAGATAGCTCATCAAATTTCACATAAAATGAAACTACCACCTTTATTAAAAACTATATGAACACAATCCCTAGTAATACTAGTAAAACAACACCATCAAAACAAAATTCCCAAGATTGATAATGGAAAAATATAAACCCTAGAACTAGAAATCCGTGCAAAACCTAAAATTCATACCTTACGCAAGGCAGTGGCAAGCTCCCCACGAGTGAAATTAGCTGCAGCAGCAGTAGTCAGAGGGATCCCGTTGCGGAACTGATACAAAGCCACATTCTTTTGAATGAACTCGGTAAACTGAGCTCTGAAAATATCCATTTTCAACACCAAAATTAAAAATTTATAGTAAATACACAAATCTAAATCTCATAAAAGTACATGCAAATAAAATTTAAAGAGCGAAAACTCTAAATTTCATATAGATCAAATCAAAACATGAAGTCAAGATTTATATTATATATATAATAGACCTGTCACCGGCTTCGCCACTAGCGCCCATGAGCTTGTGAGAATCGAGAAGCATGATTTTGTCCTCGTCGGATTTGTGAACCAGTATACTGTGCACCGCCGATGAATCGGCGACCACCAGCGCGAAATCCTTCCCCACCAGACCAAATACACACTCCATTCTCTCTCTTCTTTTGATCTATTTTTCTCTCACTCTTACTATTACTTTTGTTTGCTTGATAAGGATTTCAGTTCAATTGGAGGAAATTTGGGCTTAATAAACCTGTCTTGGAGAACAAGAAGAAACCATCGAGAGAGACAGAAAACAGTATGGAATTACGCTTGCACCCTTGAAAGGAATTCGGGTTCTATTTTGAACCGATTAGATGGGGTCGGGCTTATGGGTTCAAATTCTCTACGTTATCTCGATACGGAGGTGATGTCTGCATTTTGTATATATCTTGAATTAAATTCATATGATCAATTCAATCAAAACTTAGATTTATTTGATTTGTATTTTGCAATAATATCTTAATTGAGTCAATAACTTACTCAATTAATCATATAGTTGCATATTGAAACAGTATTTTTATTTTATTTCTTTACATTGTCTTAATTATAAAAAGAAAAAATATACATTCCAAAGCCAAATTAGTATTGTTTTACATATTAGAGCAACTCCAGCAACACAATTCTAAACTATAGATTAAATATAGCCTGTGACTATATTTGAAGCACCAACAAGACTAAATCTAAGAATTTGATAGTCCATGGACTATAATTTTAATTATATTTAAATGGGAGAGTGGAAGGAGATTGGAGCTTTTTTGAATTCATAGATTATTTTAATCTTTTTATATTATATTCATCGGGATAGTCATTCATCCGCTTGGAAAGATGGAAGATAAAAAACGTTCATTTGATGTTATCTAGGCTAAATATAGTCCATTAGATAGTATAGCTACTGGAGATGCTTAGTACAGGGTAAGGCTCAAGTTTTATTTATTTATTTGGGTAAAAGCATAAACTTATTTATTTACAAAAATGGATCATTTCACAACTGTCCTTGCATGCATCAAAACATAACATTTTTTTTTTTTTGTTATATTCGACTGAAATTTAAAGTAAGAATTGATGTCAAGACCACCTCATGCATGCACTCAAGTCTTATAAATAATTTGTTTACCATCGAGGCATCGAGCCATGAGAGAGGCTTGCTCATAAAAACATAACATTGCATGCCATGCAGGTCTAGACTAGAGAAAGACTTCGAAATACAAAATTGAAGACGGCGTTTGACTCCTCTAGTCCTCCCCTCCTTGGCTCTCCAGGCGCTGTTTGGGTCCGGCCACAAATGAGACTCCTCTTTGCATGGTTTCTCAAAATCTCTTATATTTCTTTCCCCGGTAATTATTTGTATTTAATTAGCAAAAAAAAAGAAGAAGCTAGGTAACTATTTGTCTTCAATTTCTTGAAATTCTTTTGGATTTTCAGAAAGTAAGTGAGTATATTAAAATGTAAGCAACACTTTTTTTTATGGTTTGAGGCTGAGAGATGGCTAGTTTAAATATTATATATTTTAAATTATTCTTAAAAAAGTACGTATACTATAAAAATTGATGCCGTTCTTGTTCTGATTTGCCTAAAACACACAAACATAATAATTATTATTATTAATTTTTGACTAAATTCTTCAAGTTTAAAAGTATATATTGTTCATCATCGATCTCTGCAGATTAATTGGAAGGAAAGGTTGCAATTATCATGACTGGTTGTGCCAAAGGTATAGGATCAGAGGCAACAGTGAGGCTTTTCATATATAAAACACGGAGCCAAAGTTGTTATTGCCGACATTGATGATTCCACAGGCACTAATCTAAGCCAACTCCTTGTCCACCGGTTCAGCAACCTGCCAACCTATATACATACATTGTGATTTAAGCTCCGATCGAATCGAGCATTAAAAACCTAATCAACAAAACAATTATATACCCTATATGGCCAAATCCACATGCATCCTTTTCAACAATGTTGGAGTTCTTGGCAATCAATCAAAGCGCAAAAGCATAATCGATTTAATTTGACTCCGACTAGTTCGATCGTGTCATGCTTGTAAATGTTAAGGATAAAGCACGCGGCGCTATATATATATATATATATATATATATATATATATATATATATATATATATATGCATTAATGTTTCCACGGCTAGTGTAGCCGCGCCGGTGTCATGGGAGGGTTAGGGCCGGGCCACATGCTTATACAATGTCTAATTAATAATAAGGTTAACGAAGAATGCAGCTTGTGAGCTAGCTAGGCAGGTATGCATGGGATTAGGGTTAATTGCATATCCCCATTTGGAGTGGCAACTTCTATGCTTGTGAATGCATGGAGAAGTAGTTGTGATGAAGAAAATAATATAAGGCTAATTAATATTTGTTGGGATGAATTGAAGAAGTTGAAAATATGGAGGAAATGGTGAGGGGATTTGCATGCAAATATATCTAAAGGGTGTGAGTACATTAATTAGCTGAGGCTGCTGCTAGTGATGATGAATCAAAGTATGTAAGTGGGCATAATCTTGTTGTGGATGGTGGCTTTACTACCTCCAAAAATTTTATAGACTTGCGTTTAATAAATTTCTAATCAATGATCTTTTTAACTATAATTGGGTTCTTTAATAAACCAAATAAATACATGCAAAATTTTAAGTTAATTTGTCATGCATTAATTAACTAATAATTATAAACCCTTAATGATTGTTGTATCGGCTAAGAGAAAAATGCAATGATTCTCGCATAAAAATACAATAATATATGTATATATACAAAGGTGTAATTTATATTTTTTTAGTACTGTTTGTATATAATACTTTGAACTTTTTTTTTTTCTTTTTTAATCTTCAATAACCTATATTATTATTCTGTAATTGATATGATGAAATGAAGTTGTAATTCACTTATACAAAAATTACGAAAGTATAATTCAAAGAGGAGAAAAAGACTTTTGTTGAGTCGTGATATTTCTCCTATAGGCCGAATGGACGTACTACATATTGATTAGCAAATTCATCGGTCTTCACTATTGGGTGTTGACATTATTGGATCTAGACACTTTATTATCTTTGTTAAGTCCTTTAATATCGGACCAAATCAAATGTAATTTACCATCATATATTTAAGATTCTACATCTTTGAATTTGATGATAACAAAGATATGACCGATCGATATCTTACATGGCATTATTAAGGTTGGGACGGTAGTCAATGCAATGGATGAGAGGGGATGGGATTAACAAGTGTCAGGAAGGTTAGTGGCACGGTAAACCAGGTCCTGTAGTATATCATAGCAAGAAGGTCTTCATGTTAGTACGTCTTCATTCATAATCTCATACACGAGAATTATTATATCTCTCAATACACTAGACATTACATTCCTCCATTGGTTAACCTTGTGAACACGATATCGACTCTCACGCCGAAGTTATCCCCGACGGACCCGGCCGTCGCTTTTGGTGTCTTATCGTGTTTATCGTCTCGGAGGATCGAGGCGTCTTACGTGATTGGGACGTGGCGTAAGATCTGGCGTTAACATTGGCGCTAGAAGGAGGGCTTTTCTAGTGTTCTTGAGCTATCAATCACAATATTTCCAATTGTTTACATCGGAAGTTATGGCACCAATCAGGGGGTTCTCGTTCGAGATCCCACGGCAAAGCCCGAAGATGGTTGGTCTTTGTTGCTGACAAAGAGCATGATCATGGCCAAGGAAAGTAAAAGGCAACCCCTTTAGAACTTCAAGAATCAAGTGGTCGGTGATGAAGATGGTGGACGAAGCGAGATAGAGCTTTGGAGGTTCTCTTGGATCGGAGCGAGGATGTGGTCACATCGGAGCGAGGATATAGCCGAAAGAGGTATAAGAATATAGTTGTGGACGCCCCAAAATAGGTATACATCACACATTCTAAGTTGTCAATACATGGCATGTAAACAACTACAACTTTATTATTACAACAAGAAACTGTGAGTTTGAATACAAATATTATCTTCTGACAATATCTATACTCAAATAAATCCTCATCACATTTATTGATACATTATTTTACAAAAATGGTGAGGACTACTAAACAACTCTCTCTAGAACCTTCATTCCATACCCCTAACTGCATATCGCTATATTCTCGCCTCCCGAGAAGAAAAATGGAACAAAAAGGAAAAGGGTGAGCTCAACTAGCCCGAAGAAGAATATTATGACTAAGATAATATATAACAAATTATCATTAGTCTTCAACAGGAAAAATCTAATAGAATACAATAGACAACAAGTTTTAAATCAATATTCGCTAATGAAATAATAATTCATTAGAAGAGTTAAGTAGAGAATGCAAACTACTATCTTCTATGTATGAATTTAAAAGTTCATCGCCTCATCTTTTATCCTGTAACATCAATCAATATACATCGGAATCAAATATTCATCTTTGCACTACAAAGCCAAAGATATTCATCGATTAAGTGGTCATGTTCATTTAAACACATGTTCATCTTTGCACCACGGCCAAAGATATTCATCGAAATCATTCATCTTTGCACCATGTGCCAAAGATATTCAATAATATCATCATTTAAGACTGAGGATGATGAAAAATATTTTTAAAGAAACGAATCCAGTGAAACAAAATGACAAGTATTAAGGATTAAGGATTCGTACTTTGTTTTATCTGTGACGCCCCCAAAATTAGGTATACGTCACCCATCTTGGGTCGCCACTTACATGGTACATAAATTCAAAAAGTCTGGCTTCGGTGCATTCCACACAAGGAAGTCAACAACGAAAGGTTCGGGGCTCTTTACTTATGGCTTGATATGACAATGATTAATTTTAGGGTTTGGTTACTTTAATTGTATAACAGGTTGTTATAAATATAAAAGCTAACAACCTTATGAAAAGCATGATGAGTAGTTAACCAATTGATTCCTAAAATCAAAGGCAAGTATTTTCAAAGAGATAAGATTGACAGTAACGTGAAAGTTTCGATTTGAATCAACAAGATTTATAAAATGTGGAGGTAACGAAGGTTTCTCCCAACTAAGTTTAAACAGATAAATCAAAGTCCAATTTCTCCGAGTCAAATTTAAACGTTGAACGCAAAGCAAGAGAGATAAAATAATAGGTAGAAGGCCAGATCGAATACGATATAGACTTCGCAAGAGCTTATGATTAACTTACCCGTGATAATTTTATTCGGGTTCCTCGTCACGAGAAAAAAATGCTCTCTCTTAAACTACCGGCTGGGCTTTGTCATGCGGGACATCCTTTGGCATCACTATCTCAACTCGGACTTCGACTTCACCATACGACAAAATCGAAGCTAAGTGACCTTCTCTTCCGCAATTAAAACACGCTTTGATTCTTTGCGTCATGATTTGGACGGATGTGTCCCTCCCGTCAAGATTTGAAACATACGACCGGTGGTCGTTCTTCTTCCTTTGAAACGAGTCTTTGATGCCGACGCCTTCACATCATTGTTGAACCCTCTCTTCTTGAAATGTCCATTCTTATTATCTTCGCCATGATTACCACCCGAAATGGTTACCATTCTCGACATGATAATTTCCCCACGATGGTTATCATTGTTAGATGACCGCTGCCATTGCCTGCAGTATGATTATTATCGTGTTGTTGTTGCTCATTACCTTTTGGTTGAAGTGACTCAACGGCCTCATGTGCTTCATTGCTTATCTCAGCATTTTCAGATGCCATTCTCAAACACTGTCACAAAACAAGGGTTAATTGACATGTAACAAATTATCCCTATATTCTGACCGACCAATAAAATAGCACATAAACTTAGTAGGTCATTCTAAGTGAAGGTATTCCCGTCCTCCCTCCTAGTACTATTCTCACCTCTTAGCCAGGATCATATCCCTAAGCTCGATACCAACCGTGACGCCCCAAAATTAGGTATACGCCACCCATCTGGGTCGCCACTTACATGGTACATAAATTCAAATACAACTTATTAACCTAATCTGCCGTAAAGTGTACAATACGACATAAATCGTGAATTTGAATACAAATATTGTCTACTAGATATTATACAAACTCAAAAGGAGTCCTCATTACAACTATTATCACACTATTTCACGTAATAGTGAGGACTACTAATGCTATCCTCC